>CM055735.1:1108314-1324100 GCA_029465975.1 Dallia pectoralis | reverse complement strand
TGGCCCTGTCGTACTCTGTCTCGCTAGCTGGGGTCGAGGATCATGTAAAGAATTTCAGGTAAGAGATAGTGTCTGTCATTCCTAATCATCATTAATTAATGATTTATTTATTTGTCATTAAATTAAATCCATTCCTTCCTGGCTTGTCTCTTGTCGTTCTCCTTTAGACCTCAGTGCCTGGTATTAACAGGTCCTCCAAATGTGCGTCCAGCCTTGGTCGACTTCGTTGGCTCGTTCACTAAGAACATTAGTCTGATGATCTGTGGAGATATTCTCATGGTGAGCTAACCCTAACCCACGGACACCATCTATAGGGACATTATGTTTGAGTGCTGTAGCATCATTTGTCTTTTTTGCTCTAGCAGCACTTGCTTATGTTTTTAGTTCTGTCTTTATTCCTCAATCCCTCTCTAGCTTTCTCAAGAAGAGAATAAGTTGCCTCTTTCCCAGCGTGGAGCAGACAGCTTGGTGAAGTGGTTGAACCGCAGGAAGGTTCGTTCTTTCTACGCCCCGTTCACCGGAGATCGTCTCAGAGAAGGAGCTAAACATCTACTCCAGGTATTTAGTCTGTAGTTTGGATGAAATAACATATCTGTTCCACTCATCTTATTCTTTAAGACATTTTACAATATTGACGAGATAAATCAAGAATTTAAAATGTGTCTTATTCTCTCTGGCTGCTTAACAACAGGCCTCAGGTCTGGGCAAACTAAAGCCAAACACTCTAATCATGGGCTTCAAGAATAACTGGAAGGAGTGCAGTCCAGACAGCATGGAGGACTATGTCAACACTATATAGTATGTTTCATTGTGTTTATAAATCACACAAATATGGAGTTATAGAGGAGTACAGTACAGACAGCATGTAGGAATATATCAACACTAGATAGTATGTTTCATTGTGTTTATAAATCACACATATATGGAGTTATAGAGGAGTGCAGTCCAGACAGCATGTAGGAATATATCAACACTATATAGTATGTTTCATTGTGTTCATAAATCACACAAATATGGAGTTATAGAGGAGTGCAGTCCAGACAGCATGTAGGAATATATCAACACTATATAGTATGTTTCATTGTGTTCATAAATCACACAAATATGGAGTTATAGAGGAGTGCAGTCCAGACAGCATGTAGGAATATATCAACACTATATAGTATGTTTCATTGTGTTCATAAATCACACAAATATGGAGTTATAGAGGAGTGCAGTCCAGACAGCATGTAGGAATATATCAACACTAGATAGTATGTTTCATTGTGTTTATAAATCACACATATATGGAGTTATAGAGGAGTGCAGTCCAGACAGCATGGAGGACTATATCAACACTATATAGTATGTTTCATTGTGTTTATAAATCACACATATATGGAGTTATAGAGGAGTACATTACAGACAGCATGTAGGAATATATCAACACTATATAGTATGTTTCATTGTGTTCATAAATCACACAAATATGGAGTTATAGAGGAGTGCAGTCCAGACAGCATGTAGGAATATATCAACACTATATAGTATGTTTCATTGTGTTCATAAATCACACAAATATGGAGTTATAGAGGAGTGCAGTCCAGACAGTATGTAGGAATATATCAACACTATATAGTATGTTTCATTGTGTTCATAAATCACACATATATATGGAGTTATAGAGGAGTACAGTCCAGACAGTATGTAGGAATATATCAACACTATATAGTATGTTTCATTGTGTTCATAAATCACACATATATGGAGTTATAGAGGAGTGCAGTCCAGACAGCATGTAGGAATATATCAACACTATATAGTATGTTTCATTGTGTTCAATAATCACACATATATATGGAGTTATAGAGGAGTACAGTCCAGACAGTATGTAGGAATATATCAACACTATATAGTATGTTTCATTGTGTTCAATAATCACACATATATGGAGTTATAGAGGAGTGCAGTCCAGACAGCATGTAGGAATATATCAACACTATATAGTATGTTTCATTGTGTTCATAAATCACACATATATGGAGTTATAGAGGAGTGCAGTCCAGACAGCATGTAGGAATATATCAACACTATATAGTATGTTTCATTGTGTTCAATAATCACACATATATATGGAGTTATAGAGGAGTACAGTCCAGACAGTATGTAGGAATATATCAACACTATATAGTATGTTTCATTGTGTTCATAAATCACACATATATGGAGTTATAGAGGAGTGCAGTCCAGACAGCATGTAGGACTATATCAACACTATATAGTATGTTTCATTGTGTTTATAAATCACACATATATATGGAGTTATAGAGGAGTGCAGTCCAGACAGCATGTAGGAATATATCAACACTATATAGTATGTTTCATTGTGTTCAATAATCACACATATATATGGAGTTATAGAGGAGTACAGTCCAGACAGCATGGAGGACTATATCAACACTATATAGTATGTTTCATTGTGTTTATAAATCACACATATATATGGAGTTATAGAGGATTGGGCAGACTGACTAACACTAATCTTTTGGCTTTCTTTAAGTGACACATTTGACTCTAACTATGGGGTGTGCTTGCTGAGGATGATGGATGGACTCTCTGAGGGAATACAATGTCAAGGTTAAGATCCATCAAATTCTTATTAACAAATAGTTGTTTTTCACCAAATGTTGTTTTACAGTGATATAAAAAACACTGGTGTGGCAGAACATTGTGGCAGAACATTGTGGTAGAACATTGTGGTAGAACATTGTGGCAGAACATTGTGGCAGAACATTCTAGCAGAACATTGTGGTAGAACATTGTGGTAGAACATTGTGACAGAAAATTGTGACAGAACATTTTTTTTCTCATTAGAATAATAATGAAAGTGTAACAACATAACAGTAGATACTAAAACTAGTAATCATGTTGTGTAAATTAAAGACTGAAACTAAACCAAAAAAAAACAAAAGACTAGAATTAATGGATTGTTAATCTTTCAGTAAACCCAGGTTTTGTGGCAGATGAAGAGACTGAGTCAGGGGAGAGAGACGAAACAAACAGTAGTGACAAAGACTCAGGTGGGTTACATCGCATGCACACACACCCACAAACACACACCAAAACAGACCCAAAGCACATTCACATATGAACACTAGTAGCTTTAGGAAAACAGTAACAGTGGAGCAATGGTGTTTCACAGTATGTCTGACCCGTCATTATGTCGTATAGCTTTTATATTCGCCTATTCACTTCTTCTGATGACTTTGCTATTGAGATCTTGTGGCTGCATCAACCCACCAATGTAGAAATCATAAAATACAGTGGATCACTGCAAACACCACTAGTTTGACATCTCATGTGTAGCACCATTAAAATGGAGTACATGTAGCACACAAGTATTTAAATGTGCAAATATAAAACATGCACTTTTTTATATTCGTTTTTCTGAAACAATCCTGAAAATAAAGACATTTGCATAAAAGCAGCTTCTATATAACGGTAATGAGAAATGGTGCTGCTAGTACAAATATAACAGAATCAGATGACACATAACGGTAATGAGAAATGGTGCTGCTAGTACAAATATAACAGAATCTGATGACACATAATGGTAATGAGAAATGGTGCTGCTAGTACAAATATAACAGAATCAGATGACACATAACGGTAATGAGAAATGGTGCTGCTAGTACAAATATAACAGAATCAGATGACACATAATGGTAATGAGAAATGGTGCTGCTAGTACAAATATAACAGAATCAGATGACACATAATGGTAATGAGAAATGGCGCTGCTAATACAAATATAACAGAATCAGATGACACATAATGGTAATGAGAAATGGTGCTGCTAGTACAAATATAACAGAATCAGATGACACATAACGGTAATGAGAAATGGTGCTGCTAGTACAAATATAACAGAATCAGATGACACATAACGGTAATGAGAAATGGTGCTGCTAGTACAAATATAACAGAATCAGATGACACATAACGGTAATGAGAAATGGCGCTGCTAATACAAATATAACAGAATCAGATGACACATAACGGTAATGAGAAATGGTGCTGCTAGTACAAATATAACAGAATCAGATGACACATAACGGTAATGAGAAATGGTGCTGCTAGTACAAATATAACAGAATCAGATGACACATAATGGTAATGAGAAATGGTGCTGCTAGTACAAATATAACAGAATCAGATGACACATAATGGTAATGAGAAATGGTGCTGCTAGTACAAATATAACAGAATCAGATGACACATAACGGTAATGAGAAATGGTGCTGCTAGTACAAATATAACAGAATCAGATGACACATAATGGTAATGAGAAATGGTGCTGCTAGTACAAATATAACAGAATCAGATGACACATAATGGTAATGAGAAATGGTGCTGCTAGTACAAATATAACAGAATCAGATGACACATAACGGTAATGAGAAATGGTGCTGCTAGTACAAATATAACAGAATCAGATGACACATAACGGTAATGAGAAATGGTGCTGCTAGTACAAATATAACAGAATCAGATGACACATAATGGTAATGAGAAATGGTGCTGCTAGTACAAATATAACAGAATCAGATGACACATAACGGTAATGAGAAATGGTGCAGCTAGTACAAATATAACAGAATCAGATGACACATAACAATGAGAAATGGTGCTACTAGTACAAATATAACAGAATCAGATGACACATAATGGTAATGAGAAATGGTGCTGCTAGTACAAATATAACAGAATCAGATGACACATAATGGTAATGAGAAATGGTGCTGCTAGTACAAATATAACAGAATCAGATGACACATAATGGTAATGAGAAATGGTGCTGCTAGTACAAATATAACAGAATCAGATGACACATAATGGTAATGAGAAATGGTGCTGCTAGTACAAATATAACAGAATCAGATGACACATAATGGTAATGAGAAATGGTGCTGCTAGTACAAATATAACAGAATCAGATGACACATAATGGTAATGAGAAATGGTGCTGCTAGTACAAATATAACAGAATCAGATGACACATAACGGTAATGAGAAATGGTGCTGCTAGTACAAATATAACAGAATCAGATGACACATAACGGTAATGAGAAATGGTGCTGCTAGTACAAATATAACAGAATCAGATGACACATAACGGTAATGAGAAATGGTGCTGCTAGTACAAATATAACAGAATCAGATGACACATAACGGTAATGAGAAATGGTGCTGCTAGTACAAATATAACAGAATCAGATGACACATAACGGTAATGAGAAATGGTGCTGCTAGTACAAATATAACAGAATCAGATGACACATAACGGTAATGAGAAATGGTGCTGCTAGTACAAATATAACAGAATCAGATGACACATAATGGTAATGAGAAATGGTGCTGCTAGTACAAATATAACAGAATCAGATGACACATAATGGTAATGAGAAATGGTGCTGCTAGTACAAATATAACAGAATCAGATGACACATAATGGTAATGAGAAATGGTGCTGCTAGTACAAATATAACAGAATCAGATGACACATAATGGTAATGAGAAATGGTGCTGCTAGTACAAATATAACAGAATCAGATGACACATAACGGTAATGAGAAATGGTGCTGCTAGTACAAATATAACAGAATCAGATGACACATAACGGTAATGAGAAATGGTGCTGCTAGTACAAATATAACAGAATCAGATGACACATAACGGTAATGAGAAATGGTGCTGCTAGTACAAATATAACAGAATCAGATGACACATAATGGTAATGAGAAATGGTGCTGCTAATACAAATATAACAGAATCAGATGACACATAATGGTAATGAGAAATGGTGCTGCTAGTACAAATATAACAGAATCAGATGACACATAATGGTAATGAGAAATGGTGCTGCTAGTACAAATATAACAGAATCAGATGACACATAACGGTAATGAGAAATGGTGCTGCTAGTACAAATATAACAGAATCAGATGACACATAACGGTAATGAGAAATGGTGCTGCTAGTACAAATATAGCAGAATCAGATGACACATAACGGTAATGAGAAATGGCGCTGCTAATACAAATATAACAGAATCAGATGACACATAACGGTAATGAGAAATGGTGCTGCTAGTACAAATATAACAGAATCAGATGACACATAACGGTAATGAGAAATGGTGCTGCTAGTACAAATATAACAGAATCAGATGACACATAATGGTAATGAGAAATGGTGCTGCTAGTACAAATATAACAGAATCAGATGACACATAATGGTAATGAGAAATGGTGCTGCTAGTACAAATATAACAGAATCAGATGACACATAACGGTAATGAGAAATGGTGCTGCTAGTACAAATATAACAGAATCAGATGACACATAATGGTAATGAGAAATGGTGCTGCTAGTACAAATATAACAGAATCAGATGACACATAATGGTAATGAGAAATGGTGCTGCTAGTACAAATATAACAGAATCAGATGACACATAACGGTAATGAGAAATGGTGCTGCTAGTACAAATATAACAGAATCAGATGACACATAACGGTAATGAGAAATGGTGCTGCTAGTAAAATATAACAGAATCAGAAATAATGGTAATGAGAAATGCTGCTAGTACAAATATAACAGAATCAGATGACACATAACGGTAATGAGAAATGGTGCTGCTAGTACAAATATAACAGAATCAGATGACACATAACGGTAATGAGAAATGGTGCTACTAGTACAAATATAACAGAATCAGATGACACATAATGGTAATGAGAAATGGTGCTGCTAGTACAAATATAACAGAATCAGATGACACATAATGGTAATGAGAAATGGTGCTGCTAGTACAAATATAACAGAATCAGATGACACATAATGGTAATGAGAAATGGTGCTGCTAGTACAAATATAACAGAATCAGATGACACATAATGGTAATGAGAAATGGTGCTGCTAGTACAAATATAACAGAATCAGATGACACATAATGGTAATGAGAAATGGTGCTGCTAGTACAAATATAACAGAATCAGATGACACATAACGGTAATGAGAAATGGTGCTGCTAGTACAAATATAACAGAATCAGATGACACATAACGGTAATGAGAAATGGTGCTGCTAGTACAAATATAACAGAATCAGATGACACATAACGGTAATGAGAAATGGTGCTGCTAGTACAAATATAACAGAATCAGATGACACATAACGGTAATGAGAAATGGTGCTGCTAGTACAAATATAACAGAATCAGATGACACATAATGGTAATGAGAAATGGTGCTGCTAGTACAAATATAACAGAATCAGATGACACATAATGGTAATGAGAAATGGTGCTGCTAGTACAAATATAACAGAATCAGATGACACATAATGGTAATGAGAAATGGTGCTGCTAGTACAAATATAACAGAATCAGATGACACATAATGGTAATGAGAAATGGTGCTGCTAGTACAAATATAACAGAATCAGATGACACATAATGGTAATGAGAAATGGTGCTGCTAGTACAAATATAACAGAATCAGATGACACATAACGGTAATGAGAAATGGTGCTGCTAGTACAAATATAACAGAATCAGATGACACATAACGGTAATGAGAAATGGTGCTGCTAGTACAAATATAACAGAATCAGATGACACATAACGGTAATGAGAAATGGTGCTGCTAGTACAAATATAACAGAATCAGATGACACATAATGGTAATGAGAAATGGTGCTGCTAGTACAAATATAACAGAATCAGATGACACATAATGGTAATGAGAAATGGTGCTGCTAGTACAAATATAACAGAATCAGATGACACATAATGGTAATGAGAAATGGTGCTGCTAGTACAAATATAACAGAATCAGATGACACATAATGGTAATGAGAAATGGTGCTGCTAGTACAAATATAACAGAATCAGATGACACATAACGGTAATGAGAAATGGTGCTGCTAGTACAAATATAACAGAATCAGATGACACATAACGGTAATGAGAAATGGTGCTGCTAGTACAAATATAACAGAATCAGATGACACATAATGGTAATGAGAAATGGTGCTGCTAGTACAAATATAACAGAATCAGATGACACATAACGGTAATGAGAAATGGTGCTGCTAGTACAAATATAACAGAATCAGATGACACATAACGGTAATGAGAAATGGTGCTGCTAGTACAAATATAACAGAATCAGATGACACATAACTAATGAGAAATGGTGCTGCTAGTACAAATATAACAGAATCAGATGACACATAACGGTAATGAGAAATGGTGCTGCTAGTACAAATATAACAGAATCAGATGACACATAATGGTAATGAGAAATGGTGCTGCTAGTACAAATATAACAGAATCAGATGACACATAATGGTAATGAGAAATGGTGCTGCTAGTACAAATATAACAGAATCAGATGACACATAACGGTAATGAGAAATGGTGCTGCTAGTACAAATATAACAGAATCAGATGACACATAATGGTAATGAGAAATGGTGCTGCTAGTACAAATATAACAGAATCAGATGACACATAATGGTAATGAGAAATGGTGCTGCTAGTACAAATATAACAGAATCAGATGACACATAATGGTAATGAGAAATGGTGCTGCTAGTACAAATATAACAGAATCAGATGACACATAACGGTAATGAGAAATGGTGCTGCTAGTACAAATATAACAGAATCAGATGACACATAATGGTAATGAGAAATGGTGCTGCTAGTACAAATATAACAGAATCAGATGACACATAATGGTAATGAGAAATGGTGCTGCTAGTACAAATATAACAGAATCAGATGACACATAACGGTAATGAGAAATGGTGCTGCTAGTACAAATATAACAGAATCAGATGACACATAACAATGAGAAATGGTGCTGCTAGTACAAATATAACAGAATCAGATGACACATAAAATGGTAATGAGAAATGGTGCTGCTAGTATAAATATAACAGAATCAGATGACACATAATGGTAATGAGAAATGGTGCTGCTAGTACAAATATAACAGAATCAGATGACACATAATGGTAATGAGAAATGGTGCTGCTAGTACAAATATAACAGAATCAGATGACACATAACAGAATCAGTAATGAGAAATGGTGCTGCTAGTACAAATATAACAGAATCAGATGACACATAACGGTAATGAGAAATGGTGCTGCTAGTACAAATATAACAGAATCAGATGACACATAATGGTAATGAGAAATGGTGCTGCTAGTACAAATATAACAGAATCAGATGACACATAACGGTAATGAGAAATGGTGCTGCTAGTACAAATATAACAGAATCAGATGACACATAACGGTAATGAGAAATGGTGCTGCTAGTACAAATATAACAGAATCAGATGACACATAACGGTAATGAGAAATGGTGCTGCTAGTACAAATATAACAGAATCAGATGACACATAATGGTAATGAGAAATGGTGCTGCTAGTACAAATATAACAGAATCAGATGACACATAATGGTAATGAGAAATGGTGCTGCTAGTACAAATATAACAGAATCAGATGACACATAATGGTAATGAGAAATGGTGCAGCTAGTACAAATATAACAGAATCAGATGACACATAACGGTAATGAGAAATGGTGCTGCTAGTATAAATATAACAGAATCAGATGACACATAATGGTAATGAGAAATGGTGCTGCTAGTACAAATATAACAGAATCAGATGACACATAACGGTAATGAGAAATGGTGCTGCTAGTACAAATATAACAGAATCAGATGACACATAACGGTAATGAGAAATGGTGCTACTAGTACAAATATAACAGAATCAGATGACACATAACGGTAATGAGAAATGGTGCTGCTAGTACAAATATAACAGAATCAGATGACACATAACGGTAATGAGAAATGGTGCTACTAGTACAAATATAACAGAATCAGATGACACATAATGGTAATGAGAAATGGTGCTGCTAGTACAAATATAACAGAATCAGATGACACATAACGGTAATGAGAAATGGTGCAGCTAGTACAAATATAACAGAATCAGATGACACATAACGGTAATGAGAAATGGTGCTACTAGTACAAATATAACAGAATCAGATGACACATAATGGTAATGAGAAATGGTGCTGCTAGTACAAATATAACAGAATCAGATGACACATAATGGTAATGAGAAATGGTGCTGCTAGTACAAATATAACAGAATCAGATGACACATAATGGTAATGAGAAATGGTGCTGCTAGTACAAATATAACAGAATCAGATGACACATAATGGTAATGAGAAATGGTGCTGCTAGTACAAATATAACAGAATCAGATGACACATAATGGTAATGAGAAATGGTGCTGCTAGTACAAATAGATGACAACAAATATAACAGAATCAGATGACACATAATGGTAATGAGAAATGGTGCTGCTAGTACAAATATAACAGAATCAGATGACACATAATGGTAATGAGAAATGGTGCTGCTAATACAAATATAACAGAATCAGATGACACATAACGGTAATGAGAAATGGTGCTGCTAGTACAAATATAACAGAATCTGATGACACATAATGGTAATGAGAAATGGTGCAGCTAGTACAAATATAACAGAATCAGATGACACATAACGGTAATGAGAAATGGTGCAGCTAGTACAAATATAACAGAATCAGATGACACATAACGGTAATGAGAAATGGTGCTGCTAGTACAAATATAACAGAATCAGATGACACATAATGGTAATGAGAAATGGTGCTGCTAGTACAAATATAACAGAATCAGATGACACATAATGGTAATGAGAAATGGTGCTGCTAGTACAAATATAACAGAATCAGATGACACATAATGGTAATGAGAAATGGTGCTGCTAGTACAAATATAACAGAATCAGATGACACATAATGGTAATGAGAAATGGTGCTGCTAGTACAAATATAACAGAATCAGATGACACATAACGGTAATGAGAAATGGTGCTGCTAGTACAAATATAACAGAATCAGATGACACATAATGGTAATGAGAAATGGTGCTGCTAGTACAAATATAACAGAATCAGATGACACATAACGGTAATGAGAAATGGTGCTGCTAGTACAAATATAACAGAATCAGATGACACATAACGGTAATGAGAAATGGTGCTGCTAGTACAAATATAACAGAATCAGATGACACATAACGGTAATGAGAAATGGTGCTGCTAGTACAAATATAACAGAATCAGATGACACATAACGGTAATGAGAAATGGTGCAGCTAGTACAAATATAACAGAATCAGATGACACATAACGGTAATGAGAAATGGTGCTACTAGTACAAATATAACAGAATCAGATGACACATAATGGTAATGAGAAATGGTGCTGCTAGTACAAATATAACAGAATCAGATGACACATAATGGTAATGAGAAATGGTGCTGCTAGTACAAATATAACAGAATCAGATGACACATAATGGTAATGAGAAATGGTGCTGCTAGTACAAATATAACAGAATCAGATGACACATAATGGTAATGAGAAATGGTGCAGCTAGTACAAATATAACAGAATCAGATGACACATAACGGTAATGAGAAATGGTGCTACTAGTACAAATATAACAGAATCAGATGACACATAACGGTAATGAGAAATGGTGCTACTAGTACAAATATAACAGAATCAGATGACACATAATGGTAATGAGAAATGGTGCTGCTAATACAAATATAACAGAATCAGATGACACATAACGGTAATGAGAAATGGTGCTGCTAGTACAAATATAACAGAATCTGATGACACATAATGGTAATGAGAAATGGTGCTGCTAGTACAAATATAACAGAATCAGATGACACATAATGGTAATGAGAAATGGTGCTGCTAGTACAAATATAACAGAATCAGATGACACATAATGGTAATGAGAAATGGTGCTGCTAGTACAAATATAACAGAATCAGATGACACATAATGGTAATGAGAAATGGTGCTGCTAGTACAAATATAACAGAATCAGATGACACATAACGGTAATGAGAAATGGTGCTACTAGTACAAATATAACAGAATCAGATGACACATAATGGTAATGAGAAATGGTGCTGCTAGTACAAATATAACAGAATCAGATGACACATAACGGTAATGAGAAATGGTGCAGCTAGTACAAATATAACAGAATCAGATGACACATAACGGTAATGAGAAATGGTGCTACTAGTACAAATATAACAGAATCAGATGACACATAATGGTAATGAGAAATGGTGCTGCTAGTACAAATATAACAGAATCAGATGACACATAATGGTAATGAGAAATGGTGCTGCTAGTACAAATATAACAGAATCAGATGACACATAATGGTAATGAGAAATGTAGCTGCTAGTACAAATATAACAGAATCAGATGACACATAATGGTAATGAGAAATGGTGCAGCTAGTACAAATATAACAGAATCAGATGACACATAACGGTAATGAGAAATGGTGCTACTAGTACAAATATAACAGAATCAGATGACACATAACGGTAATGAGAAATGGTGCTACTAGTACAAATATAACAGAATCAGATGACACATAATGGTAATGAGAAATGGTGCTGCTAATACAAATATAACAGAATCAGATGACACATAACGGTAATGAGAAATGGTGCTGCTAGTACAAATATAACAGAATCTGATGACACATAATGGTAATGAGAAATGGTGCAGCTAGTACAAATATAACAGAATCAGATGACACATAACGGTAATGAGAAATGGTGCAGCTAGTACAAATATAACAGAATCAGATGACACATAACGGTAATGAGAAATGGTGCTGCTAGTACAAATATAACAGAATCAGATGACACATAATGGTAATGAGAAATGGTGCTGCTAGTACAAATATAACAGAATCAGATGACACATAATGGTAATGAGAAATGGTGCTGCTAGTACAAATATAACAGAATCAGATGACACATAATGGTAATGAGAAATGGTGCTGCTAGTACAAATATAACAGAATCAGATGACACATAATGGTAATGAGAAATGGTGCTGCTAGTACAAATATAACAGAATCAGATGACACATAACGGTAATGAGAAATGGTGCTGCTAGTACAAATATAACAGAATCAGATGACACATAATGGTAATGAGAAATGGTGCTGCTAGTACAAATATAACAGAATCAGATGACACATAATGGTAATGAGAAATGGTGCTGCTAGTACAAATATAACAGAATCAGATGACACATAACGGTAATGAGAAATGGTGCTGCTAGTATAAATATAACAGAATCAGATGACACATAACGGTAATGAGAAATGGTGCTGCTAGTACAAATATAACAGAATCAGATGACACATAATGGTAATGAGAAATGGTGCTGCTAGTACAAATATAACAGAATCAGATGACACATAACGGTAATGAGAAATGGTGCTGCTAGTACAAATATAACAGAATCAGATGACACATAACGGTAATGAGAAATGGTGCTGCTAGTACAAATATAACAGAATCAGATGACACATAACGGTAATGAGAAATGGTGCAGCTAGTACAAATATAACAGAATCAGATGACACATAACGGTAATGAGAAATGGTGCTACTAGTACAAATATAACAGAATCAGATGACACATAATGGTAATGAGAAATGGTGCTGCTAGTACAAATATAACAGAATCAGATGACACATAATGGTAATGAGAAATGGTGCTGCTAGTACAAATATAACAGAATCAGATGACACATAATGGTAATGAGAAATGTAGCTGCTAGTACAAATATAACAGAATCAGATGACACATAATGGTAATGAGAAATGGTGCAGCTAGTACAAATATAACAGAATCAGATGACACATAACGGTAATGAGAAATGGTGCTACTAGTACAAATATAACAGAATCAGATGACACATAACGGTAATGAGAAATGGTGCTACTAGTACAAATATAACAGAATCAGATGACACATAACGGTAATGAGAAATGGTGCTGCTAATACAAATATAACAGAATCAGATGACACATAACGGTAATGAGAAATGGTGCTGCTAGTACAAATATAACAGAATCTGATGACACATAATGGTAATGAGAAATGGTGCAGCTAGTTCAAATATAACAGAATCAGATGACACATAACGGTAATGAGAAATGGTGCAGCTAGTACAAATATAACAGAATCAGATGACACATAACGGTAATGAGAAATGGTGCTGCTAGTACAAATATAACAGAATCAGATGACACATAATGGTAATGAGAAATGGTGCTGCTAGTACAAATATAACAGAATCAGATGACACATAATGGTAATGAGAAATGGTGCTGCTAGTACAAATATAACAGAATCAGATGACACATAATGGTAATGAGAAATGGTGCTGCTAGTACAAATATAACAGAATCAGATGACACATAATGGTAATGAGAAATGGTGCTGCTAGTACAAATATAACAGAATCAGATGACACATAACGGTAATGAGAAATGGTGCTGCTAGTACAAATATAACAGAATCAGATGACACATAATGGTAATGAGAAATGGTGCTGCTAGTACAAATATAACAGAATCAGATGACACATAATGGTAATGAGAAATGGTGCTGCTAGTACAAATATAACAGAATCAGATGACACATAACGGTAATGAGAAATGGTGCTGCTAGTATAAATATAACAGAATCAGATGACACATAACGGTAATGAGAAATGGTGCTGCTAGTACAAATATAACAGAATCAGATGACACATAATGGTAATGAGAAATGGTGCTGCTAGTACAAATATAACAGAATCAGATGACACATAACGGTAATGAGAAATGGTGCTGCTAGTACAAATATAACAGAATCAGATGACACATAACGGTAATGAGAAATGGTGCTGCTAGTACAAATATAACAGAATCAGATGACACATAACGGTAATGAGAAATGGTGCTGCTAGTACAAATATAACAGAATCAGATGACACATAACGGTAATGAGAAATGGTGCTGCTAGTACAAATATAACAGAATCAGATGACACATAACGGTAATGAGAAATGGTGCTGCTAGTACAAATATAACAGAATCAGATGACACATAACGGTAATGAGAAATGGTGCTGCTAGTACAAATATAACAGAATCAGATGACACATAACGGTAATGAGAAATGGTGCTGCTAGTACAAATATAACAGAATCAGATGACACATAATGGTAATGAGAAATGGCGCTGCTAGTACAAATATAACAGAATCAGATGACACATAATGGTAATGAGAAATGGTGCTGCTAGTACAAATATAACAGAATCAGATGACACATAACGGTAATGAGAAATGGTGCTGCTAGTACAAATATAACAGAATCAGATGACACATAACGGTAATGAGAAATGGTGCTGCTAGTACAAATATAACAGAATCAGATGACACATAACGGTAATGAGAAATGGTGCTGCTAGTACAAATATAACAGAATCAGATGACACATAACGGTAATGAGAAATGGTGCTGCTAATACAAATATAACAGAATCAGATGACACATAATGGTAATGAGAAATGGTGCTGCTAGTACAAATATAACAGAATCAGATGACACATAATGGTAATGAGAAATGGTGCTGCTAGTACAAATATAACAGAATCAGATGACACATAACGGTAATGAGAAATGGTGCTGCTAGTACAAATATAACAGAATCAGATGACACATAACGGTAATGAGAAATGGTGCTGCTAGTACAAATATAACAGAATCAGATGACACATAATGGTAATGAGAAATGGCGCTGCTAATACAAATATAACAGAATCAGATGACACATAATGGTAATGAGAAATGGTGCTGCTAGTACAAATATAACAGAATCAGATGACACATAACGGTAATGAGAAATGGTGCTGCTAGTACAAATATAACAGAATCAGATGACACATAACGGTAATGAGAAATGGTGCTGCTAGTACAAATATAACAGAATCAGATGACACATAATGGTAATGAGAAATGGTGCTGCTAGTACAAATATAACAGAATCAGATGACACATAATGGTAATGGTAAAATGAGAAATGGTGCTGCTAGTACAAATATAACAGAATCAGATGACACATAACGGTAATGAGAAATGGTGCTGCTAGTACAAATATAACAGAATCAGATGACACATAATGGTAATGAGAAATGGCGCTGCTAATACAAATATAACAGAATCAGATGACACATAATGGTAATGAGAAATGGTGCTGCTAGTACAAATATAACAGAATCAGATGACACATAACGGTAATGAGAAATGGTGCTGCTAGTACAAATATAACAGAATCAGATGACACATAACGGTAATGAGAAATGGTGCTGCTAGTACAAATATAACAGAATCAGATGACACATAATGGTAATGAGAAATGGTGCTGCTAGTACAAATATAACAGAATCAGATGACACATAATGGTAATGAGAAATGGTGCTGCTAGTACAAATATAACAGAATCAGATGACACATAATGGTAATGAGAAATGGTGCTGCTAGTACAAATATAACAGAATCAGATGACACATAACGGTAATGAGAAATGGTGCTGCTAGTACAAATATAACAGAATCAGATGACACATAACGGTAATGAGAAATGGTGCTGCTAGTACAAATATAACAGAATCAGATGACACATAACGGTAATGAGAAATGGTGCTGCTAGTACAAATATAACAGAATCAGATGACACATAACGGTAATGAGAAATGGTGCTGCTAGTACAAATATAACAGAATCAGATGACACATAACGGTAATGAGAAATGGTGCTGCTAGTACAAATATAACAGAATCAGATGACACATAATAATGAGAAATGGTGGTAATGAAATATAACAGAAATGACACATAATGTGCTGCTAGTACAAATATAACAGAATCAGATGACACATAATGGTAATGAGAAATGGTGCTGCTAGTACAAATATAACAGAATCAGATGACACATAATGGTAATGAGAAATGGTGCTGCTAGTACAAATATAACAGAATCAGATGACACATAATGGTAATGAGAAATGGTGCTGCTAGTACAAATATAACAGAATCAGATGACACATAACGGTAATGAGAAATGGTGCTGCTAGTACAAATATAACAGAATCAGATGACACATAATGGTAATGAGAAATGGTGCTGCTAGTACAAATATAACAGAATCAGATGACACATAATGGTAATGAGAAATGGTGCTGCTAGTACAAATATAACAGAATCAGATGACACATAACGGTAATGAGAAATGGTGCTGCTAGTACAAATATAACAGAATCAGATGACACATAATGGTAATGAGAAATGGTGCTGCTAGTACAAATATAACAGAATCAGATGACACATAATGGTAATGAGAAATGGTGCTGCTAGTACAAATATAACAGAATCAGATGACACATAACGGTAATGAGAAATGGTGCTGCTAGTACAAATATAACAGAATCAGATGACACATAATAGCATGGCTTGTAAAATCCTCTTTTGTTTTTTTCAGTAGAAATGCCTTCTGTTGCCGATCAGATCAAGACAGTGTTCCAGAGCAAACAGGGGAAGAAAACCATAGATGTGTACTGGATATCTGATGATGGAGGTTAGTCACATTCATGAATGTGACATTTTATACCAATGTCTAATCTTTAGACTTCACATACAGTTAGTACAAATAGCCACATAACCCACTGTATAAGCATTTTGATTGGTTGATTGATTAATTAATGAACCTGGAAATGCAAATGTGCTGGTGTTTTTCTTGGTCCCGTCATGTCATGACCTAGTTATGCCATCTGTGATTCCTCAGGTCTCACTCTACTGGTTCCTTACCTGTTGTCCAGAAGAAAGTGCTGGAGACAGAGTAAAGTACGGGTCTTCATCGTGGGAGAGGAACAAACTATCGAGGAAGATCGCAAAGAGTATGTGGCCCCGGTATCAACAAGTTTCATTTCTTGTTGCTATTTTACATTTTTTAGACGTTTTAATGTTTACTGGTGTTTGTGGTTTGGTTATTAGGATGGTCTTACTCCTTCAGAAGTTCCGTCTGGATATAAAAGATGTCATCATTATGACAGACAGTGAGAAACCACCTCAGGCCAAAAAGTAGGTGCTGACTAATTAATCTGCTGACTAATTTAAATTATTATTAAGATCTACAAACATACATACATTAAAGTCATACAGTTAACGCTAAAGCCTTTGAAAAGACATTGCCACTGTACTCCAACACATTGGATTGTAATGGGTTAGTACAGGGTTAAAACTGTATTCCAACACATTGGATTGTAATGGGTTACTACAGGGTTAAAACTGTATTCCAACACATTGGATTGTAATGGGTTACTACAGGGTTAAAACTGTATTCCAACACATTGGATTGTAATGGGTTACTACAGGGTTAAAACTGTAATCCAACACATTGGATTGTTATGCGTTACTAGACTGTTAACATTCAGACTATACGCTTTAATTCTAGGGTATTTTCATCCATATTGAATAAACCATTTAGGAATTTCTGAATATGTCAGGGAAGCAAATCATTTTAGCATTTGAACTCACAGCTGTTTGTTATTAGGGAGCTATGCTGGTTTGCATTACTGCAAATACTAAATAAGGCAGATTTGTAGTCCTTCATTCTAAACTATGCATCTGTACCTTTGAGGTTAGTATTTGAAGCTAATGTATCAATACAAGCTGCCCATCATGAGGCAGATAGATCTGAATATATTGATTATAGACACACTCAAAACATAACAAACACCAACATCAGCTGTTAAACATATTAAGAAAAAGCTGGTGAGTTTCGTGAGGGGGAATTTATATATTTTTCTGTAATTTCATTCACAATGTGACACCTTAATTTATTTTTGGATTCATTACACATCAAGTTGGAACAGTTCAAGCTGTTTTAGTTTTTATCTTGATGATGGATGTTCTATGGCTTAGAACAATCTCAAAGTGCAATACATAAACAAAAAAGGATAAATGTGACATTGTATACACAATACACTGTCTCTTAACCATCTCTGCTATTACTTTTGTTCTAGTAATATATTTGTTCCATGAACTCAGAAGAAACTGGAATGTATCATTTTACTTGACAATGTCTTTTATGTTCCACGTTCAGCCTCAAAAGATTTGAGGACACTGTTGCCCCCTTCAGGCTGAGAGACGAACAGCAGTCTGAATCCTCTGTTCAACAAATGAGAAAGGACTGCCCCTGGAAGATATCTGACAAGGAATTGGAGGCCCTCAAGCAGAAGGTGTGTGTGTGTGTGTGTGTGTGTGTGTGTGTGTGTGTGTGTGTGTGTGTGTGTGTGTGTGTGTGTGTGTGTGTGTGTGTGTGTGTGTGTGTGTGTGTGTGTGTGTGTGTGTGTGTGTGTGTGTGTGTGCCTGCCTCTAGGTTTGTGTTTGCATCTACTTTTGCTTGTGCATTTCTTTAATTGATTTGTGCTACATTTTCACCTTTGTTCTCTCTAGTCG
Source organism: Dallia pectoralis (assembly GCA_029465975.1). Lineage (NCBI taxonomy): Eukaryota > Metazoa > Chordata > Actinopteri > Esociformes > Umbridae > Dallia > Dallia pectoralis. The sequence goes on along the minus strand of CM055735.1, from coordinate 1,304,562 downwards.
GAGCGAAAAGTGAGACTGAATGAGATTATTCGCAGGAACTCACAACAAGCTGCCTTAGTGTTAGTGTGAGTATAAACTGTATCATTTTGTCTCCAGTCTCATTAGAAACAGGGTCATTATGAAATGCTGATATAATCATGAGTGAGTTTCAGGACTAGACTCAAATATTAAAGTGCATTCAAACAGCTATGTTATTGTATCACATCTACGCACTTTGTAAAGTGTAACCTGTATTTCCTTGCATGTTAGGAGCCTGCCTGTACCTCAGCTGGACTGCCCCAGTGCTCTCTACATGGCCTGGCTGGATACTCTGACCAGAGGCCTCCACTGTCCCACGTTACTCATAAGAGGGAATCAGCAGAATGTTCTAACCTTCTACTGCCAGTAAATAACCTCTGGGCCCTCAGAAGCATAATGCATTATATGATATTTCAGATTTAATGTGCTGGAGTCAGCTTGTTGTATCGGTACAATGGCACTGTATTAAGATTAAAATACAATGCATATTATTTCTTTGCAGACAATGTGGAGCTTCTAATGTGTTAGTATCATAATAAACACAGTAGCTTTTCCTGGATTCTTTCCTTTCTTAGTATGTGACATACGCTCCTATATAGACATACGCTCCTATATAGACATACGCTCCTATATAGACATATGCTCCTATACAGACATATGCTCCTATATAGACATATGCTCCTATATAGACATATGCTCCTATATAGACATATGCTCCTATATGGACATATGCTCCTATATAGACATATGCTCCTATATGGACATATGCTCCTATATAGACATACGCTCCTATATGGACATATGCTCCTATATGGACATATGCTCCTCTATGGACATATGCTCCTATATAGACATATGCTCCTATATAGACATATGCTCCTATATAGACATATGCTCCTATATAGATATATGCTCCTATATAGGCCTACGCTCCTATATAGACATATGCTCCTATATAGACATATGCTCCTATATAGACATATGCTCCTATATAGACATATGCTCCTATATCGACATATGCTCCTATATAGACATACGCTCCTATATAGACATACTCTCCTATACAGACATATGCTCCTATACAGACATATGCTCCTATATAGACATATGCTCCTATATAGACATATAACATATGCTCCTATATAGACATATGCTCCTATACAGACGTATACTCCTATTTAGACATATGCTCCTATATAGACATATGCTCCTATACAGACATGCTCCTATACAGACATATACTCCTATATAGACATGCTCCTATATAGGCATATGCTCCTATACAGACATACGCTCCTATATAGACATACGCTCCTATATAGACATATGCTCCTATATAGACATATGCTCCTATATAGACATATGCTCCTATATAGACATATGCTCCTATATAGACATATGCTACTATATAGACATATGCTCCTATATAGACATATGCTCCTATATAGACATATGCTCCTATATAGACATATGCTCCTATATAGACATATGCTCCTATATAGACATATGCTCCTATATAGACATATGCTCCTATATAGACATACGCTCCTATATAGACATATGCTCCTATATAGACATACGCTCCAATACAGACATATGCTCCTATATAGACATATGCTCCTATATAGACATATGCTCCTATATAGACATATGCTCCTATATAGATACATGCTCCTATATAGGCCTACGCTCCTATATAGACATATGCTCCTATATAGACATTTGCTCCTATATAGACATATGCTCCTATATCGACATATGCTCCTATATAGACATACGCTCCTATATAGACATATGCTCCTATACAGACATATGCTCCTATACAGACATATGCTCCTATATAGACATATGCTCCTATATAGACATATAACATATGCTCCTATATAGACATATGCTCCTATACAGACATATACTCCTATTTAGACATATGCTCCTATATAGACATATGCTCCTATACAGACATGCTCCTATACAGACATATACTCCTATATAGACATATGCTCCTATATAGGCATATGCTCCTATACAGACATACGCTCCTATATAGACATATGCTCCTATATAGACATATGCTCCTATATAGACATATGCTCCTATATAGACATACGCTCCTATATAGACATATGCTCCTATATAGACATACGCTCCAATACAGACATATGCTCCTATATAGACATATGCTCCTATATAGACATATGCTCCTATATAGATATATGCTCCTATATAGGCCTACGCTCCTATATAGACATATGCTCCTATATAGACATATGCTCCTATATAGACATATGCTCCTATATAGACATATGCTCCTATATCGACATATGCTCCTATATAGACATACGCTCCTATATAGACATATGCTCCTATATAGACATACGCTCCTATATAGACATATGCTCCTATATAGACATATGCTCCTATATAGACATATGCTCCTATATAGATATATGCTCCTATATAGGCCTACGCTCCTATATAGACATATGCAACATATGCATATGCTCCTATATAGACATATGCTATATATAGACATATAGATATAGACATATGCATATGCCCTATATAGACATACGCTCCTATATAGACATATGCTCCTATATAGACATATGCTCCTATATAGACATATGACCTATATATATAGACATATGCTCCTATATAGACATATGCTCATATGCTATATAGACATATGCTATATAGACATATGCTCCTATATAGACATATGCTCCTATATCGACATATGCTCCTATATAGACATACGCTCCTATATAGACATATGCTCCTATATAGACATACGCTCCTATATAGACATATGCTCCTATATAGACATATGCTCCTATATAGACATATGCTCCTATATAGACATATGCTCCTGTATAGACATATGCTCCTATATAGACATATGCTCCTATATAGACATATACTCCTATACAGACATATGCTCCTATATAGACATATAACATATGCTCCTATACAGACATATGCTCCTATATAGACATATACTCCTATACAGACATATGCTCCTATATAGACATATAACATATGCTCCTATATAGACATATGCTCCTATATAGACATATGCTCCTATATATACATATTCTCCTATATAGACATAAGTATATGAAATCAGTATTTACAGGTACAGTTATAGTAGGGCTATTCTGACCACAGTAATATAAGTTAATAAATAAATGCTGACTTTTAACTTCAAATAATGTTTACCTAAACTGGCAAAGCCTGGCAATGACTTCAATTCTGGTGTCAGTCGTTGGAAAGTAAAAGACAAACACAGGAATGTTTGAGTGACAGGTGTTTAATATACCGACACCAACTCAAAAGAAATGTCCCATGAAACATAATTGAGCGTAAGGCAGAGGCTGTGTAGCAAACACGGACACAAAACAACAATGTAGATTTGGATAATGAGATCTCTCGTGAAACTGTGGAGCCAGATCCGGCCAGCAGGGGGAGCCGTCGTATAAGGAGACATGACATCTGGGTACAGATATGATATAAGGGCCAGAATGATGACACTTCATATTAACAGTAATACACCTGTTTTACCACTGTCTGGAGAAGATTGTCGGTCGGAATATGAAATAAAATGGAACAAAGCAATGCTGAGTAAATGTAAATAACAAATATCTTAATGGCTTTTAAAATACAAGTTGCCAACCAACAACAGAATTAGTTCACTAGTAGATTTATTTTTTCCATGACATAATTCACCATCATGTGAATTTGGTGCTGATTCCGGTATGTTTCTGATGAATTTAATTATTTTGGAGACATATCCAAAATAATGAGCTGATGGTGAAAGAGGCCATATGATGGTCAATTGTAACTGCACAGAGTTTTAGTTCTACACTGAATAATGTAAAAACCAAACGTATTTGCACCAGGGACTGGCGAATCAGGGTCTTCTGACTCTTTTGGGACTTTGCACAGAACCATGTTTGAGCCTACAAGGCACACAACCAAATCCACAAAAGCATGGCTTCACCGAAGAAGAAGATTAACGTTTTGGAATGGCCCAGTTGCTCCTCAAAGATTTCAGTTTGTTTTTCAATTGAATTGTTCACATTTTAGATCACATTAAAGGTGGAAAAAGTTATCACGTGATTTATCTTTCTCAGATTTATTCACATAAAAAAATGGGTGTGTACTTTTTATATTTACCGTAGCTAGCTAGAATGTGAGATAAGATGGTTAGGTTAAGCAAAGGGCATCCAGACAAATGTATTACTAACAGCTCATAACAAGAACACATATCAAGGTCTGGGAAGATTAGATCAGCTCCCATAATGCCTGTGCTGGATTTCAGAGAAATTGGCAGGAGGAAAAACTTGAGCTACTTTATTAACAGAACCCAAACTAGTATGGCCAGACAACTGGTTTGGACTTGTTGGTCCAGCACATCACACAGACGCTCAATCAGAAACTTGGAGGCCTTGGCAACACCGTGAAACATGCTCAAACTATTCCTGTGTGCAGTTTGGCATGACACATTACCCTGCTATAGAGGTTACTGCCTTCAGGAAAAAACCCTGCCATGTAAGGTCTGTAACAATGTAGGTCAAAGTCAAAGTATTTTATTGTCATCTGTACAGAATGACTTGCATCAAGCTGCACAATGGAAGTCTTGTGACATGGCAAGCAACATCTACGTAGTTTACATATACAGAATATACAAGGCTACAAAATATACAGAATAAAGTGAGAATATGGACAGCATGCAAACCTTAAATACTTAAATACTGTAATAAAAGTGATCTGGTGCCAGTAGTGAATATACAGAATATACTAGTTACAAGATATACATAATGAAGTGTAGATAGGGGGCGCTATTCAATCAGATGTCTACTAAAACACCTGGTCAATATTAACGTGTAGATAGGGGGCGCTATTCAATCAGATGTCTACTAAAATACCTGGTCTGTATTAATGTGTAGATAGGGGGCGCTATTCAATCAGATGTCTACTAAAATACCTGGTCTGTATTAATGTGAAGATAGGGGGCGCTATTCAATCAGATGTCTACTAAAATACCTGGTCTGTATTAATGTGTAGGTAGGGGGCGCTATTCAATCAGATGTCTACTAAAATACCTGGTCTGTATGAATGTGTAGATAGGGGTCGCTATTCAATCAGATGTCTACTAAAATACCTGGTCTGTATTAATGTGTAGATAGGGGGCGCTATTCAATCAGATGTCTACTAAAACACCTGGTCAATATTAACGTGTAGATAGGGGGCGCTATTCAATCAGATGTCTACTAAAATACCTGGTCTGTATTAATGTGTAGATAGGGGGCGCTATTCAATCAGATGTCTACTAAAATACCTGGTCTGTATTAATGTGAAGATAGGGGGCGCTATTCAATCAGATGTCTACTAAAATACCTGGTCTGTATTAATGTGTAGGTAGGGGGCGCTATTCAATCAGATGTCTACTAAAATACCTGGTCTGTATGAATGTGTAGATAGGGGTCGCTATTCAATCAGATGTCTACTAAAATACCTGGTCTGTATTAATGTGTAGATAGGGGGCGCTATTCAATCAGATGTCTACTAAATACCTGGTCTGTATTAATGTGTAGATAGGGGGCGCTATTCAATCAGATGTCTACTAAAATACCTGGTCTGTATGAATGTGTAGATAGGGGTCGCTATTCAATCAGATGTCTACTAAATTACCTGGTCTGTATTAATGTGTAGATAGGGGGCGCTATTCAATCTGATGTCTACTAAAATACCTGGTCTGTATTAATGTGTAGATAGGGGGCGCTATTCAATCAGATGTCTACTAAATACCTGGTCTGTATTAATGTGTAGATAGGGGGCGCTATTCAGTCTGATGTCTACTAAAATACCTGGTCTGTATTAACGTGTAGATAGGGGGCGCTATTCAATCAGATGTCTACTAAAATACCTGGTCTGTATTAATGTGTAGATAGGGGGCGCTATTCAATCAGATGTCTACTAAATACCTGGTCTGTATTAATGTGTAGATAGGGGGCGCTATTCAATCAGATGTCTACTAAATACCTGGTCTGTATTAATGTGTAGATAGGGGGCGCTATTCAATCAGATGTCTACTAAATACCTGGTCTGTATTAATGTGTAGATAGGGGGCGCTATTCAGTCTGATGTCTACTAAATACCTGGTCTGTATTAATGTGTAGATAGGGGGCGCTATTCAATCTGATGTCTACTAAAATACCTGGTCTGTATTAACGTGTAGATAGGGGGGCGCTATTCCATCAGATGTCTACTAAAATACCTGGTCTGTATTAATGTGTAGATAGGGGGCGCTATTCAATCAGATGTCTACTAAAATACCTGGTCTGTATGAATGTTTAGATAGGGGGCGCTATTCAATCAGATGTCTACTAAAATACCTGGACCCAGATTTTTCCATCAGACCATCGCCAGAGTATCAGATTCCCTCCTCCCGCATGTTGTCTTCCCACAATGTGTAACCAGGTTGAAATTGTATGTTTATTTGTACGGTTGAAATATCACCAAATCCAGATAAATATAGTTTTTTATATGTTTGAGATGTGTTTCATTGTGTATATGTATACCTGTACTGTCACTTTAAGAGAGCGCATGTTTGTGTCGTCATTTATGTGCTCCTCTCAGTTTGCGCCAGTCTAGCTGAGGGGAGGTAATGTATTATTTTGTGCATCAGTTTTAAACATTTATTTCAGTTTTTGGTTGTTGAAAACCTTGTTTTATGTATGTATAATTGTTAGGGTTGAACATGCAGTAATGCGTCGATCAATTATAAACATTGCAACTAACTTTTTGCAAGTTTTAGAATTGATTGGTGCCCACGTGCTAGATTACAGGGTTTCTGTATGTGTATCTGCCATCAGGAGCTGGAAGTCTGTGTGCCGTGTGGGAGAGACTGCATGTAACAGCTTTTTGTATTTTGTTTATTTGTACAGGTATGTGTATAATGTTCATTATAATTCTCTTAATTTATTTAGTTCTTTTCACATTTTTATTTAGGTTTTATCAGTTGTGTATATGTGGTCAGTTTGCGCCAGTCTAGCTGAGGGGAGGAGCTGGAAGTCTGTGTGCTGTGTGGGAGAGACTGCATGTAACAGCTTTTTGTATTTTGTTTATTTGTACAGACGTCTTCTGTTCCACCATCAATAAAGGAGGAATCAGAAAATGTTCACAGTTTGGGGTCTTTCCTTCACAAAACTCAACAAGAACACAACGCAGAATTAACAAGGGTTAACGGACGTGCATTCAAGTTAATAGAGAACTGTTGATGAGAAAGTACGCCCGTTACAAATGCACCCTGGCTACGTTCCCCTAGGAATTGGGACACCACTCGGTTTTGGCTACGTCATCATACATCGTCGCTAGCTGGCTGCTACGTCACCAGAGGCGACACAAATGTTGATCTCAAACTTCCGAGATGCAGTCTGGAGAAGTGTGTATGTCGATTGCGTGGATTTTAGTTATGTTTTTGCGATTGTCTGCAACAAGTCGCAGAAATCAAGCGAGAAGAGGTCTACGACGCCTACGAATGCTGGTAGTTTAACTTATGGTATGTATCGATTGGTTGCAAACAACATTGTCGTATTGTATTTAAAGTTCACGGAACTAACCAACAAGGTAGCAAACATTTTTCCCAACTCAGCCATTAATGGTGTAAAATTGTTTTATTTTCCAGACTGGTGGTCCAACAAGATACAGTGCCATAAACCCCAACACGTCTATACTGCGCAAATGCAGATGTTCTTCTGTGTACTATTGTTTTTTATGTTTTTGTAATGCACACGTGCTATATAAATAAACCTGCTTGCTTACTACTGAAGGCTGTTTTCAATAAATATTTTCATCCACACTTCATGGTGTTTTGTATATCTGTTTCATTGATCACTGTTTTGAATGTCATTGATCGATGTTCAGAAACCCTTAATCAAAAACCTGTATTTATTGAACAACATTGTAAAACATATACAATTGTTAAATAACAGTACTATTTAAATTAAATGTGCAAAACTCACAACATTGTGCAAAGTGCAACAACAAACAAACTACAGTTTTTCAACCATTTTTCAGAGGCCCAATAACCTCTCTGTCTTGGCCTCACCAGTGTCCTGTATCATATCCAAATTATGTTGTACACCTAATCTTTATACAGTCTATGGTTGTACAGCATGAAACTTCGGTTCATTTTCTGCCCGAAAGCGAATTATTTGCCGGGTTTCCTCCGGCGTCCCTCTGTGATTCGGGACGGTATGTAAAGCACTTTAATCGCTATTCCAAAAGCAACAGGTTATGTTATGCACTGATATGAATTATCTGCTAAAAGAGTTAACTGTAGACAAACATGCATTAAGTAAAGGCTAGTCAGAGAAATATGGGACTTATAGTGCAAATTAGCAATGTATTTTTGGCGTTGAAAAGTAGCGATTTTAGAAAAACCTTCAATTATTAAAATGGTTAAAATTATATATGTACAGGACTGCGTAGATCACAAAACAATTGTCGTAATTTTTAAATTCGTTATTTAATCTGAAAATCCTACATTTATGGGTCTCTTTTGCTGATCTAGCAGCCATTGTTGACTAGGGCTTGGGTCTGGAAGGTCCCTGGTTCTAATCCCCCCACCACTAAGGTGAAAACCGCATCGTTCTGTCGTTGAGCAAGACAGTTAACCCTAAAATGCTCCCCGGGCGCCGTGACGTGGAAGTCAAATCAGGTAACCTCAGGGTTGGGTAAAATGCAGAGGACACATTTCAGTTGAAGGCATTCAGTTGTACAACTGACAATATTGGTCTATTCTATTCCTTGGTTTCTCGGAAAATCTTGGTTTCAAGTGGTATACACCCCTTCGTCTTGATCAAAATGAGTATTCGGACAGCACTTGGTGTCGCGCGAACGCGCAAAACTAAGGGGGTTAAGGTAAGGGGGAGTATTCGGATTGGGCCTTAACCTGTGATTAGGGATTCACCATTGAGTTTTATTTAAATCCAGGACTAGGTTTAATATGTGATTAGGGATTCTCCATTGAGTTTTATTTAAATCCAGGACTAGGTTTAATATGTGATTAGGGATTCTCCATTGAGTTTTATTTAAATCCAGGACTAGGTTTAATATGTGATTAGGGATTCTCCATTGAGTTTTATTTAAATCCAGGACTAGGTTTAATATGTGATTAGGGATTCTCCATTGAGTTTTATTTAAATCCAGGACTAGGTTTAATATGTGATTAGGGATTCTCCATTGAGTTTTATTTAAATCCAGGACTAGGTTTAATATGTGATTAGGGATTCTCCATTGAGTTTTATTTAAATCCAGGACTAGGTTTAATATGTGATTAGGGATTCTCCATTGAGTTTTATTTAAATCCAGGACTAGGTTTAATATGTGATTAGGGATTCTCCATTGAGTTTTATTTAAATCCAGGACTAGGTTTAATATGTGATTAGGGATTCTCCATTGAGTTTTATTTAAATCCAGGACTAGGTTTAATATGTGATTAGGGATTCTCCATTGAGTTTTATTTAAATCCAGGACTAGGTTTAATATGTGATTAGGGATTCTCCATTGAGTTTTATTTAAATCCAGGACTAGGTTTAATATGTGATTAGGGATTCACCATTGAGTTTTATTTAAATCCAGGACTAGGTTTAATATGTGATTAGGGATTCTCCATTGAGTTTTATTTAAATCCAGGACTAGGTTTAATATGTGATTAGGGATTCTCCATTGAGTTTTATTTAAATCCAGGACTAGGTTTAATATGTGATTAGGGATTCACCATTGAGTTTTATTTAAATCCAGGACTAGGTTTAATATGTGATTAGGGATTCTCCATTGAGTTTTATTTAAATCCAGGACTAGGTTTAATATGTGATTAGGGATTCTCCATTGAGTTTTATTTAAATCCAGGACTAGGTTTAATATGTGATTAGGGATTCTCCATTGAGTTTTATTTAAATCCAGGACTAGGTTTAATATGTGATTAGGGATTCTCCATTGAGTTTTATTTAAATCCAGGACTAGGTTTAATATGTGATTAGGGATTCTCCATTGAGTTTTATTTAAATCCAGGACTAGGTTTAATATGTGATTAGGGATTCTCCATTGAGTTTTATTTAAATCCAGGACTAGGTTTAATATGTGATTAGGGATTCTCCATTGAGTTTTATTTAAATCCAGGACTAGGTTTAATATGTGATTAGGGATTCTCCATTGAGTTTTATTTAAATCCAGGACTAGGTTTAATATGTGATTAGGGATTCTCCATTGAGTTTTATTTAAATCCAGGACTAGGTTTAATATGTGATTAGGGATTCTCCATTGAGTTTTATTTAAATCCAGGACTAGGTTTAATATGTGATTAGGGATTCTCCATTGAGTTTTATTTAAATCCAGGACTAGGTTTAATATGTGATTAGGGATTCTCCATTGAGTTTTATTTAAATCCAGGACTAGGTTTAATATGTGATTAGGGATTCTCCATTGAGTTTTATTTAAATCCAGGACTAGGTTTAATATGTGATTAGGGATTCTCCATTGAGTTTTATTTAAATCCAGGACTAGGTTTAATATGTGATTAGGGATTCTCCATTGAGTTTTATTTAAATCCAGGACTAGGTTTAATATGTGATTAGGGATTCTCCATTGAGTTTTATTTAAATCCAGGACTAGGTTTAATATGTGATTAGGGATTCTCCATTGAGTTTTATTTAAATCCAGGACTAGGTTTAATATGTGATTAGGGATTCTCCATTGAGTTTTATTTAAATCCAGGACTAGGTTTAATATGTGATTAGGGATTCTCCATTGAGTTTTATTTAAATCCAGGACTAGGTTTAACCTGTGATTAGAGATTCTCCATTGAGTTTTATTTAAATCCAGGACTAGGTTTAATATGTGATTAGGGATTCTCCATTGAGTTTTATTTAAATCCAGGACTAGGTTTAACCTGTGATTAGAGATTCTCCATTGAGTTTTATTTAAATCCAGGACTAGGTTTAATATGTGATTAGGGATTCTCCATTGAGTTTTATTTAAATCCAGGACTAGGTTTAACCTGTGATTAGAGATTCTCCATTGAGTTTTATTTAAATCCAGGACTAGGTTTAATATGTGATTAGGGATTCTCCATTGAGTTTTATTTAAATCCAGGACTAGGTTTAATATGTGATTAGGGATTCTCCATTGAGTTTTATTTAAATCCAGGACTAGGTTTAACCTGTGATTGTAACATTCGGACCTTTCTGTCCCGCGTTGTGTCAGAGTGACACACCCCCTGTCAGCCGAGAGACTCATCAAAGACATTATGTGCACCTGTGCTGCCGACGCATCTGTTTCGAGTTGTAGCAATCAGGGACTGTATTTAGGTTTCTGTGTTTCGGTGGTCCAGGGCGGATCATAGAGTTTGACTACTTTGTAATGTTCGTACATGTGTTTGCCTGAGCTACGTTTTCCTGGTTAACAGTACGGTTTCGGTTGTTGTCCAACCACTGTTATTTTGTAACGACGAAGTGTCGTCTCTGTTTTCTGTCCGCCGTCTATGATTAAAGACGTGTTATTTTGGAAACTCTGCGTTTGTGTCCTGCCTACTGCCAGCAAACACCAATCGTTACAGTGATTAGGGATTCTCCATTGAGTTTAATTTAAATCCAGGACTAGGTTTAACCTGTGTCCACGATATGGACCCATAGATTTCTAAGTAATCTGAACATTTCCATATCTGCCTGCTATATGCAGTCCTGTAAGTTTCAGATACTTTCTCTATTGAACTGCTGTCTCAAGGGCCGAATATCCATCAAATCTAAAATAACTTCTCTATACTTTCTTCTTGTACTGCATTCAAACTGCCAACCTTAAAGAACACTGCATGGGTAAATTAAAACATAAATATTTTGGCCTAAATAAATTCTCACTCTGTAATAATAGTAGTCTAAACACAAAACAGCTGACACGTCAGGGAAGTCTTTTGTTTACTTCACCGAGTTGAAATTTGATTCACTTTCGGTATCTAACAGACTTTAACATCTGTACCTCGTGCAGGTTAAGGGAAACAACGTGAGTGACGAAAAGTTCAAACCTGTTGTTGAAAAAGGTTTGTATTGATGTTTAAACGGAGGTTCACCATAACTACTGAATTTACTAATTACATTTGAATCACAATTTTGAATCTTTATTAACCATTACTTAGGTATTGTGTGATGTCATTATAAAGGTGTCATATTTCACCCATGCTCATTGATACATCACACACTTGCATAGTTGTCTAGCAGTATCTGGTCTAGTAGATCCCATCAAGGGTCATAGTTACTGTTAATATTAGTATTATATAGCCATTATATCACTAGAGGATGTCACCCTGAGACAAGATATGAACAATACAGGATCTATATGGAGTCATTATATATCTTTTCCCAACCAAAAATGTCCTTGCTAAGCTCAGAGGGCGGTCCTCTGCCTAAAGTTCTGTGGACCTGAGGAGGTTCTGTGATGACCTACAGAGGTAATCAGAGATGCAGACAGATCACAAGGAAACACTGGTGTAATTGTCTCAGCCCCCTGACAGACTGTTATACATCACAGATTATTATGAACAGTACTGACAGCCTAACCCTGATGAGCTCAACACTTCAATTATTACTCACTTGATGTTGTGCTCAGTTTAAATCCAACAGGTTAGACTACAAAACTTCCTTAAAAATTCTCAGCAAAGCAGTGACTTTTGCAATTAACTAATTCGGTGTACAACATGTGAAGTGACATGTGAAGTGACAGTATATGCAAAAAAAGAGCAACAGGTTACATTGATCTCCAGTGCTTGATTATTGAATGTTGTCATTCTGTTTTAATGTACAGTTTTATTTTAATACATCGACCTATTTCTATCTATTTCATCCTGTGATTTATTGTGAATGTCCAAGCAGTTCAAAGGATAACTTAACAAAAGCACAATTAACAGATGACTACCAGAGAAATACTTTGATTGTTACAAACAAAAAAAACTCACACCTCATTTCACTCCAAGTATATGAATCCAACTGTTGATAAGAGATAAATTACATGACAATACATGAGTTGTAATATGACGAAGAAACAAGTTATCAAACAGTCTTCTGAAACCAATGCTTATCACTTCCTCCTTAAAAAAGACATCCTTACTGTTAACAATCTCTACAGAATGGTTTACATTGTGGTCATTTAACACGTTTTTATCTAGATTACTTTGCAATTAGTGCCTGCATCTTAAGATGGAAAAGTATTCCAACCAGAAAGTATATGTTACTCAATGAAGTTGTTGTCCGCAAAGTCAGCGCTAGAAGGAAGAGCAAAAAGAAAAGGTAAATAACATGCATTGCCTCACAAAAGGTTACGGTGGGAAAAGATGGAGAGACAAGATGTGACACTGGGGAGAGATGGAGAGACAAGATGTGAAACTGGAGAGATGGAGAGACAGGATGTGACACTGGGAGAGATGGAGAGACAAGATGTGACACTGGGGAGAGATGGAGAGACAAGATGTGACACTGGGAGAGATGGAGGGACAAGATGTGACACTGGGGAGAGATGGAGAGACAAGATGTGACACTGGGAGAGATGGAGAGACAAGATGTGACACTGGGGAGAGATGGAGAGACAAGATGTGACACTGGGGAGAGATGGAGAGACAAGATGTGACACTGGGGAGAGATGGAGAGACAAGATGTGACACTGGGAGAGATGGAGGGAAAAGCAGTGGCAGTGGGGAGAGATGGAGAGACAAGATGTGACACTGGGGAGAGATGGAGAGACAAGATGTGACACTGGGGAGAGATGGAGAGACAAGATGTGACACTGGGGAGAGATGGAGAGACAAGATGTGACAGAGATGGAGAGACAAGATGTGATGGATGGAGAGACAAGATGTGACACTGGGAGAGATGGAGAGACAAGATGTGACACTGGGGAGAGATGGAGAGACAAGATGTGACACTGGGGAGATGGAGATGTGACACTGGGAGAGATGGAGGGACAAGATGTGACACTGGGGAGAGATGGAGAGACAAGATGTGATAGATGATGGAGAGACAAGATGTGACACTGGGAGAGATGGAGGGACAAGATGTGACACTGATGGAGACAAGATGTGACACTGGGAGAGATGGAGGGACAAGATGTGACAAGATGGAGAGACAAGATGTGACACTGGGAGAGATGGAGAGACAAGATGTGACACTGGGAGAGATGGAGAGACAAGATGTGACACTGGGAGAGATGGAGAGACAAGATGTGATACTGGGGAGAGATGGAGAGACAAGATGTGACACTGTTAGAATTATTTTCAATGACAATCTAAATTGATAGTAGACCCAGGGTCAGTTCTAGGCATAACCAACACTTATATTTATAAAATATTCCCAATTTTTCACTTGCTATAACTGCTTTTGAATTTGTATAGTTGCATGTCGCGTCATCAGTACGCCATTGTTTAGAATGACGCTGTGTTATTCAGTGGAAGTCAAAAGATCTGATGACTTATAAGGAATGGAATTTGGGTGTGGCAAATGTTCCAGGTTGGTGAACACACCCAACCAGCTTAAATGTGCATTTAATGAAACCCATGACACATGAAACCCATGACGCAAGCTGACGGACGTAGAAGCTATTCTATCCACAATGCGGTCTGAAATAGCACCAACCTGTCTGAACATTCCACACTATCCAAATGATCTTTACCTGATGGTTGGTGACCTCACCTGACTTCACTCCGCTCTACAAATGCAACGTAATATTTAAATGTTTAACACTTCCTATACAGCGTTAACATAGAGTCCTTACTCAGGTTATAAGGAATTACGGTTATGAACACTCAGAATAACTCACTGTTTTAGTCAAAAAAATGACAAAAAGTTATATTTAGTGTTCCTAGAAATATTAACATTTCACTGTATCGTACCCTGATGTGAAATGCCAAATTACGTCTTTATTAAAAATATATATATATGTACACACAACTATACATATATTATTGCTAGTTAGCCAAATAGTGAATCACACGTCACCAACACAACGTCGTTGATTCCAGGTTAAAGAGCCACTTCACCGATTTTGCATTTAGCTTTGTATCAGTAGACAAATGGTAGTATTTTCCAATGACCCTCCTCCCACCCCTCAACTCCATCTGATAAGAGGCATATCTTGATTTTAGGTCAGGAAAAAATCCTCCAATGACGTAAAATGACGATTTTTACGTCATTGGAGGATTTATTAAAAGAGGCTATGAACTACAGACAGAAGTAGATGCTACTTCCGCATTTTTATCAACCCGCCCATATGGGGTGGGGCCTCGTCACAGATTTTCAAAACAGTGTCAGCCATCTTGCTAACCCGATCTGGCTTTTGGAGAAATGAGTTTTAGACTAAACACAATGGCAGATAGAAATTTTGAAAACGAAATGGAAGAAAGGGATTTTGAAGATCTGTTGCGCGAATCTGATGTTTGTGGCTGCCTGTACGAGCCGCAATACAGCGAAACACAGTTGCGGTTGACGGAGGAACAAGAGGCTGCTGCTGCAGAGAAGCAAAGCTTGCCTGGCGGTCATGAGGAAGAGCCCGTACAGAGTCGAGCTGGGGCGAACTGGTGGTGCCAGTGCTCTCGCTGTGCCCCTATGGACACAGATTGAGTCCCGCTGCTGTTGCGAATTTCAGCGATGCCATTTTCTTCTTGAAGAAATAACTGAATCTGCATTAGAAACGGGACCACCAGCATGCGTAATAGAGCCCCCCAGCTTTGATCCGCACATATTTATGAAACTTATTTCAAGATTCCGAAGGTCAATGGGAAACGCCAGCCAATGCCGCAGGGAAAAACGGACGCTTCAGTATAGGTGAGTATTTATTTGTTGTTCACGTCAGTTAGCTGAGCTATCGGTTATATTTACCGAGCGCAACATTTACCATTTACATATAGGCTAGCTAGCCTATTGTAGGTGCAAATAGCTTGCGTTGCTAACGTTGTGCTTATTGTTTTCAGACAATATCGCCTAACAGCCTACCGTCATTTCGTGGAATGAGTCCTGCAAGGAGAGAGACTGGGGAAAGGCTATATCGTCTTGTTTTGCCTGCCTGTGTTGTTCAGGACATCAGACAGAGATTTCCAGCAAGTGACAGACAATACTGTGGCTATCAAGAAACTGCTGAAGCTCTGGAAGAGCTATGAGGGTGCAATTGTTTATATTATGTTTAAAAACAATAAAAGTTCAAAGTTTATAATGTATGACTTTGATTTACAAAAGAGTACAGGGAAATATGAAGAAATGTTTATACTTATATTAATTACAAATATTCTCGGAACTTGGGGTGGTTGATAGCCCGCAGCCACTGTTTGCACCGCTCTAAATGTTCAACGGGAAAACGATGGAAACTAACTACATGTCCTTTCCTTGTGTTGGATGTACATCCCGGTACAACGCAAGGCTAGTATTTAAATTACTTTATCAAGAAACTTGTCACGAGACTCATGTTAACCGGTGTCTTCTGTTTTCCAGTCAATTAGTAGCTAGCCTTCCCTTCTGCCTGCCCTCTCGAGCCGGTAGGCGTGGCTTGGGAGTGCATTCGTAGAGCAGTGAAACAAGGGCATTCTGGGATTTGGTGTATTTCATCCACATGAGCCAAAAACACATTTTAATCTTTTTCTCTGCCTAAAAGGCACAAATTTCAAAAATGCTTTCACATTTCTACTACATAAGTGACCACGATAAGTGAGAAAAATTATGTTTTTTCGGTGAAGTTGCCCTTTAAGTTCACTTCTTACTCTACTATTTGCTATGTTTCATTTTGTCTTGTGAATGTCCACAGCTTCCTTGTAGACTGCGTAAGCCGCGTCCTGAGCTGCATTCAGTACTGAGTCTGAGTCCTTCACTGCAGCAGCTCCAACTATTCCTCCTCTTACCAGTCCTGAGGATGCAGATGTGGCTACTGCAGGACTTATGCCCAACACTGAACCTACAAGCGACCCTAAACCCTTTGGGCACATCTGTGTTATTGAGCTTTTAAGAATATTCATCAGTCCTGGATTATTAGGAAGGATTGGAAAATCTATCATCTGTACCATCCCAAGTAAAGCACCTACAATTGCACCTACTGCTATCCCAGTTAGTTGGATCCAGAGTTTGTTACTCACTTTGCTTTTGGCCTGTTTTCTCATGTCTTCCTCAGACATCTGGCCATTTGTCTCTTGTCTAAGTGTCTCTATCTCTGCTTGGATTTCTCTTTCTACTGCTTGGAGCATCTCATTGGTGTAGCACGCTCCTCCATTCTCTGTCACCATCTTCTCTACGGTGTTCAGGATCTCAATCACTTGGTTCTGGTTGTTTCTGTACTGATCCCGCTGACTGTTGTTCCAGTGTTTGTTGTCGATGACGTGACAGCGCCCCCCACATTTATCCACAAGTGTTTTCAATTCATCGTTCTGTTCGACAAACTCCTCAATGGTCAAACCGCTGAGGTCCTCTCCATGAGTGAAGAGCACTGTCGCATATTTGAAGGCCTCGGGTGAAAAATATTTCTCAATTTTTGCTACTGTTTCTTTCTCATGGACTGTGTAACGTTCTACTTTCAGCACGATTACAAAGGCATGTGGCCCAGGAGCACACTCTGTAATACAGCTAACTATTTTAGGTTTCAATGCCTCTTCAGAGATGTTGGTGTCAAATAACCCAGGTGTGTCAATCAGGGTGATGTTTCTTCCATTGATATTTCTGGTCTGCGCATCACATATCTGTGTTGTAGAGGTGGGAGAACTGTCAGTGTGGAAAACACCATTTTGTCCGAAGAATGTGCATCCCGAACTGCTTTTGCCTGATCCAGTTTTTCCCAGAAGCACAATCCTAATGTCTGTTGGAAGAGTTTATAATGACAAGTTTTGGATTAAAATGTATGACTATTGAGGAGAAATATGTTCAATAAACACATGCAGAGTTATAACCAGGAACCAGAGTTAACAAGCATCAAATGTGGTTAGATGTTGGCAGGTACGTATTTATTTCACCAGCAGGTGACCACATAGGGCTTGTTTATAGTGCAAGTCATTTATTTGACATGAAAATACTCTCAATGAAAGAATAAGTCAATTCACATTTTGGTATAGAACACCATAAATCTATCAAAGAATCTCAGATTGTTGTAAAATTGTACTAGATGTATTTCGGCAGCTAAAAATACATATATTTGATTAATTTGCCACAGTGACTAGTAAACCAAAAAGTTAGTTTGAGGCCCCAGTATGAACTCACCTTCCATTGGACAAACAAGCATTTTGATATTGCTGAGATCCAAAGCATTTTGGGCTGTCTGGAGTGCCTGCAGATTAGAAGCAACAATACAGCAGCAATAAGGGACATGTAATTATGAAGAACAACAGAAGTTTGTCACATATAACCGTCTCACCCTACCTGGGTAGAGTCTCTGTCAGAAGGATGAACCACAATACGAATGAGGGAGAGACTTCCATTGGCTCTTCTCTTCTCATACTTATGGATCTCCTCCAGTAAAACCCTTGTTGCCACCTCATGAGGGAACTTTAGAACAACACCAGTTCCAACCACAGGAAAAGCAACGGAATGAAAGCCTTTGTTATCACAAGAGGTCAGGATATTTCTCACACCGTGCCTTAGAGCCTGGGGACAGAAGGGGCTGGATCACCAGAAGTTCAAAGGTCATAACCCCTGCGCCCCACACAACACAACACCAACCTTTACTGCTGGTCCATTGGGGTTGTACTTCCATTGGGTACAACTGAGGAAGAACACATTGCTAGACATCAAACCAGACAGTCGCTCGACCAGGACAGTGTCTCCAGGAGCAATTTGACCCTGTGAATTCCTCCGAAATGCTGCCAACAGCTCTGGTCCAGCTTCCTCAAACAGGACATTCCCAACACGAGAAGATAGAGGTTCTCTCTCAACCATGGGGGACACCAGGACATCGACCTTCAGAAAAGAGAAGAAAAGAGTGAGAATGAAAGAAAAAGTGGAAAACAGAATTGAACATTGAACAAGTATGAACTCTCACCTGCTGCTTTTCTATGCGTCCCTGGACAATCTCTACCTGGACACAGGCCTCTGAAGCAGCTGTGCCTCTGGTGGAAACATTAGCTGTGTCTCCATCAGATGCATTTGTGGTATTGGAGGTCCTGGACCCTTCATCACTCTCAGATGGTTCCATGCTATCCAGGATCAGCCTATCACAGACCTCCTGCATGGCTCTCACCACTTCTGCACGTACATCAATCAGTGTGACCTTAGTAAGGATGCGTTCTACCCTCCCAAAGTCCCTAACAGCAGAGACTATGGCCTCGGTGCACACCTTCAGAGGAACCCCAAATATCCCTGAGCTGATGCAGGGCATGGCCAGAGTCTGGAGCTCCAGGGTCTCTGCCAGACACAGGGCTGTCTTTACTGTCTTCTCCAGTAGAGGGCGCTCATTCCCACATCCCCCCACCGGTCCCACTGCATGAAGCAAAATCTTACACGGCAGCTTTCCTCCAGTGGTCTCTACCACACTGCCTGTATCTAATCTACCCACCAGTTTAATCAGATCTTTACTGGCCTGCTGTACCTCAGGCCCCCCTGCCCGGCTCAGAGCAGCAGCCACACCTCCAGTGTGATCCAGATCCCCGTTGGCAGCATTCACCAGCACATCTGCTTGTTCCACAGTGATGTCCCCCTGACGCACCACAACCTCCAGCCCCCACGGGAGGAAATAACTGGCGTCTGCGACCGTCTCATTCAATCTTAATCCGCTGAATGCTTTACTGACTAAGCCACTCTGGTTTGGTTGAAGGTGTCCCATGCTTTTTCCACTGTACTGGTCATTTAGAAAGGCTTGGATTTGTCCCATCAGCTCCTGAACCTCCATCATGTGGCCCAGCAGCTGTACTCCACAGTCAGGAACATACCTGCCTACAACCCTGCGTCTGTTCTGGTTCAGATTCATCACCATCTTTTCAAGTGTGGACTTCAGTTCAGCCAGGAAGGAGTCACAATTGGGTGTGTTGATCATTTCCTCCCCAAACTCTGTTAGCAGATCCTTCTCTACCTGGTCCAGTTTCATGGTGGAGGATGCACACAACTGGATCTCTGTGTCCCCTAGATCTACCTGCACTCCGTCTCCAAATCCCAGCAGGCTGCCCAGGGCCTCGGGCCTCCCATATTCCTCCCTCAGAAAGGTCAAGAGGTTAGTGGACACCCCAGACACTACCCGTTTCAACACTGGAGAGGTTTTATCTTGAACCAAATGTCTGGCTGTCCGGACTTCATCTGCAGAGCCCAAAGGAACCAACTCAGATGAGTCTCTGTGTGAGGTGGGGTTTGTTGGTGGAGGTACCAACTCAGATGAGTCTCTGTCTGAGGTGGAGGTTGTGGGTGGAGGTACCAACTCAGATGAGTCTCTGTGTGAGGTGGAGGTTGTGGGTGGAGGTACCAACTCAGATGATGAGGTTGTGGGTGGAGGATCCAGACTGTCTCTCAGATTCAGGGACAGAGTTCCCTAGGCATCTCCAACACATGACAAGGTTTCTGAAGTACTCTCTGTTGAACTGAAAGAGTTAAAAAGGCATAAAAGAGATATATACATAATGACACATTGCATTCAGGATTGGCTTAACAAACTAAAACATTAATTGATCAGAAATCTGTCCAACAAGGGGTTGCTAGCAAGTCACTCCTTACTTGGCATTGTTTAATGTCACATGTTTATATTGAGGTGAGTGAGTATATTTCTAGTACTACTTTGGTTTTGGAATGTTTAGTTATATGTTTAGTTAAGACGCTATATGCACACTTTCATTTCCGTTATTACCAGTTAGCATTTTCGCCGTTCTCGGTTTGTTTTGTGTTGTTCCTTGATAACGGATTCTACAGCTCGGCAAATGGCTACTACACTACACCATACAGCAACCTACCCAAGTAGCAATGATGGGTTGGCCCAACGTTGGCTGTAAGTTGGCATTGGTTGTATTAGTCGCGGTTGGAAATCAGCTTGTTTTCCGTCGTTGGCCCGACTAAGCTTAAGTGGGCATTTGTGCTGATTGGTTGGAACTTTAGACTGTCCACAACAACGCTATTCCAAACATACAGCGATGAACAAAGTGCTGTATCACATGAAATCATAATACGTTTCCTGGCCTATACCATTTTGCTATAATGTACATTCTTTTTGTTATAAATAAGATGTTAAACAGTTAAACGTTTATTTGCCTCAAATATTGGTGTTGCTGTCACTTAATATTCTCAGCTGGTATAACACGTAGTCGCGTGAGCGATATGAAGTAAACGAATTACAAACTAACGGTTCATTTAGGGTTGTAGTGTAGCAAAGCCAACTACAGTTGCCTACATTTATACCTACAGTGTTGTTGGTATGTATTCATTCACTGTTTTTTAATAATTACATAGGTTTATAGTTTAATGTCAATGTTATTTGCGGTTAAGTTTGTATTAGGAGTGTCCATAATCGCGAACGTAATTATATATGACTAAAGTTAAATTGTTGCTAGGTTAGTTAGTCATAGATACTGCATTCGTCTCGAGTCGTATACATTAAATAAATATTTAGCAATACACCTAGTATATAACTTCAAGAATTTCCAACTTTATTGATAATGACTTGACAAACAGTGACATGTTTATCAAGAATAAACCTTGAGCAGGCCAGTTTTGATCAAGTTCAAAAGTCAAGCAAGCCTACCGAGGTAAACTTATTATATTCGCATATTCACATTCAACAGACATTCAACGGACATTCGACAGTTTGGAAAATTAATTAATTAATTAAGATGATATTATGTTATAGCATATAGGTACAGTATCTAACTGTACAATAAAGGTATTCTTAGTATTTTGGGAAAACATGTAATTGTTTGTTTCTTTTACAGATTAGAAGATGGCCACAGAAGCTAATATTAAACGTGCATGTTCAATAATAAATACATTCAAAATAAATACATTTGACTTGGATTTCATTGTGTAATTTTTGGGATTTATATTAGCCAATGAATTGGTCGGTAAAAGGGCAACATGACAACGCCGGTTTTATATAATGCTTGTTGGTTTCACTGTACTCGTGTGCAGGTTTTATATAATGCTTGTTGGTTTCACTGTACTCGTGTGCCGGTTTTATATAATGCTTGTTGGTTTCACTGTACTCATGTGCCGGTTTTATATAATGCTTGTTGGTTTCACTGTACTCGTGTGCAGGTTTTATATAATGCTTGTTGGTTTCACTGTACTCGTGTGCCGGTTTTATATAATGCTTGTTGGTTTCACTGTACTCGTGTGCCGGTTTTATATAATGCTTGTTGGTTTCACTGTACTCGTGTGCAGGTTTTATATAATGCTTGTTGGTTTCACTGTACTCGTGTGCCGGTTTTATATAATGCTTGTTGGTTTCACTGTACTCGTGTGCCGGTTTTATATAATGCTTGTTGGTTTCACTGTACTCGTGTGCCGGTTTTATATAATGCTTGTTGGTTTCACTGTACTCGTGTGCCGGTTTTATATAATGCTTGTTGGTTTCACTGTACTCGTCTGCCGGTTTTAAATAGTTTGTTCTCTTTTATTCAACAGTATGATGTTAAAAACAGAAACATATTGATGCTGGAACCTGAGCCTCAAACTAACAAGTGAGTTATCCACGCGCGTCACTACATGTCCTGTGGTAAAAATTGTAAGGACTTTAACTCACTTATTCTGTGCATTTATATTCCCAATGTTTCCCTGTCAACTACATATTCATACACCAGGCACATGCGAATCCACAGAAACATTCCAAGTTGCACTTACACCAAATGGGCAGCTTTTAAAACGCACCAATTAAGACACCATGTAGAATAAATCCCTGTTGTTGATCCTAGATTGTGTCGTGCTGATCTAAGTTTAGTATGCCATGTGGATTTCTGCAGTGTTTGGTGTAATGATATGAAGAGTTTGTTCTTTCATTTGAAAATCCATATTACTGAAGACACAGCAGTTACTTGTCCATTCAGGCAATGCAACAAAGAGATACTCTTTTATCTTTCAAGCAGATGTAAGTTAGACCAATACATTTTTCCAATGAAACATACTTCCACCATTAATTTTACATTTAGGCTTCGGTATATATAGCAGGGTCCTTTGGTGATATCCTGTGCGTTTCTGTAATCCCATGTCTGCTTAATGCTCAAGTCTGAAACAATGTCTTTGTGCCTTTCTTTGATCTATTTAAATATTGTTTTGTTTCAGGTGAAGCTGAGCAGTGGATGGTCAGCATAGAATAACTGGTGGCTGGTAAACATCATTCACCACTGTCTTTGCAAGTTACTTCAACATCGAATATGAAGAGGCTGCGTGTACACTTGAGTTCATCCAAAGGTAAGAGGGGCAAATGTCTGCTGTGTCTTTGGCTATTGTGATTGCTGTGATCAGTAGCTCTTTAGGTTGGTCCACAAAAACATCCTCATCTATTGTGGGCACAAGGTGCACTGCTATAGCTGATTGGTGCTTGTTTCTTTGTGTCTTTCAGGCAATTCATTGTTATAAATCCTGAGCATGGATCCAAAGCCAGCAGCAATAAAGTGGCATCCAGCAAGACTAGAAGACCAATCCAGAAGAAGCAGGTTGGACTAATTGATGAGTGCATACACACATTGTGTATTTGTTTTTTCAAAGAGGCCAATAAATCTGTTATATCATGACATCTTTAAAACAATTGTACAAAATAAACAAGTTATTTTGATGATATTCTTGGTTATGTTTTTCTTTCCTGATTATTAAGTAATGATGTTCTTGTAAAATTCTCAATCTTATTCTTTGATGCAATTGATTTTGTAAGATTCCACCAGTAGTGATTGCCAGGAACATATCTGCCAGTATTTTGCTGTAAATCCAGTTATGAACAATATGCTGTTTTATTACAGTAAAAGTCTGTTAGTTCTAATTGCAGCAAAAGCTGTAAAAAATTACAGTAACTGCCAGGGAACACAGCTGCCAGTAATATACTGTAAAATCAAATAAATACAGTAAGAGCTTGTATTTATTTATTACAGTAAAGATCTGTAAATTCTAATTACAGCAAGAGCTGTACAAATTACAGTAACTGCCAGGGAACACAGCTGCCAGTAATTTACTGTAAAATTTACAGTGACATTTTTTACAGTGCAGATACTTCAATACAAATTACTAATCAATAATAATGCTATTAGGTGATAATATATATATTTCTATTTTCTATTTTAGGATAATTTTGTTTTAACAACAAATAAATATGATAACTACATCTGAACTACTGAATGTCTGAGCAATATTTGCAGAACTTCAAGTCATTGGGAAGGTGGTAAGAAGAAAACATAAAGATTGTATTCACCAATTAGGGAAAATTATGCCACATTTGTAAGTCAACAGGTAAACATTTGTTGTTACTGCTTTGTTTGTTTTGGTGAAGTTCTTGACTATTTATGAAACGACTCTGTTAATAGTATTCAAACACTAGACTGTTTAACAGAAGGACCAAACCACACTAAACACTGATTATTCTGTGATATTTATTAAAGACTAATCACAGATTATTCTGTGATATTTATTCATAAACCGGTTACCTGTCTGTTCTCTGAAAGCAATCTGATAAACCCCACAGTCACCAGCTGATTCCACTCGTCCACAATCTCCACCTTTGGATTTGCGTCTGATTTGAAAGTAATTTTGGATCTTCTCTTTCTGAACTCGATCAAGAGTCTCACACTCGAAGAATACCGGGTATTTGTATAAATCCATATTGTATAAAACCTATTCTGTTTGTTGTTCCGTCTTATGGACTCTGGATTTACAGACGTGGTCAAGACAAAGCTTCGTGAAAGTCCGGCTCTTTCCGAGAGAGTTGGGAGGGAGGATCGGGTCCGTGTACTTTTAGATCATTGGATTATTTTGTTCAATGGAAAAAACGAATAACACAAAACGGTTCTTACCTCGATATTTCACTTCAGTTAAAAGGAAACAGCCCTGTTTGTTTATAGATTGAAGCTATTATGATAATTTAAATATTTATGTGAATGTGTAAACATTGACAACTAAAGTTTATTTCAACGGACATTGAACATTGACTGAATAGATGCACATAGATTTAGGCTTTTATGGTAGGCTACCATATTACCACAAAATCAGTAATTCTGTTAATTTATTATAATATTGTATAAAGTCTTCCAATAACCAAAAGGTACACAGACCATTGGGTGCCAAATCATACTAGTAAAAGGAGAGTTAATTTGGCTCCTTCGTTTTCCTCCATGATTTAGCTCAAACAACAAGAGCCACGTGAGCTGTCTATATAAGGAGAACACATGAGCTGTCTATATAAGGAGAACACATGAGCTGTCTATATAAGGAGAACACATGAGCTGTCTATATAAGGAGAACACATGAGCTGTCTATATAAGGAGAACACATGAACTGTCTATATAAGGAGAACACATGAACTGTCTATATAAGGAGAACACATGAGCTGTCTATATAAGGAGAACACATGAGCTGTCTATATAAGGAGAACACATGAGCTGTCTATATAAGGAGAACACATGAGCTGTCTATATAAGGAGAACACATGAACTGTCTATATAAGGAGAACACATGAACTGTCTATATAAGGAGAACACATGAGCTGTCTATATAAGGAGAACACATGAGCTGTCTATATAAGGAGAACACATGAGCTGTCTATATAAGGAGAACACATGAACTGTCTATATAAGGAGAACACATGAGCTGTCTATATAAGGAGAACACATGAGCTGTCTATATAAGGAGAACACATGAGCTGTCTATATAAGGAGAACACATGAGATGTCTATATAAGGAGAACACATGAACTGTCTATATAAGGAGAACACATGAGCTGTCTATATAAGGAGAACACATGAGCTGTCTATATAAGGAGAACACATGAGCTGTCTATATAAGGAGAACACATGAGCTGTCTATATAAGGAGAACACATGAGCTGTCTATATAAGGAGAACACATGAGCTGTCTATATAAGGAGAACACATGAGCTGTCTATATAAGGAGAACACATGAGCTGTCTATATAAGGAGAACACATGAGCTGTCTATATAAGGAGAACACATGAGCTGTCTATATAAGGAGAACACATGAGCTGTCTATATAAGGAGAACACATGAGCTGTCTATATAAGGAGAACACATGAGCTGTCTATATAAGGAGAACACATGAGCTGTCTATATAAGGAGAACACATATATGAGAACACATGAGCTGTCTATATAAGGAGAACACATGAGCTGTCTATATAAGGAGAACACATGAGCTGTCTATATAAGGAGAACACATGAACTGTCTATATAAGGAGAACACATGAACTGTCTATATAAGGAGAACACATGAACTGTCTATATAAGGAGAACACATGAACTGTCTATATAAGGAGAACACATGAACTGTCTATATAAGGAGAACACATGAGCTGTCTATATAAGGAGAACACATGAGCTGTCTATATAAGGAGAACACATGAGCTGTCTATATAAGGAGAACACATGAGCTGTCTATATAAGGAGAACACATGAGCTGTCTATATAAGGAGAACACATGAACTGTCTATATAAGGAGAACACATGAGCTGTCTATATAAGGAGAACACATGAGCTGTCTATATAAGGAGAACACATGAGCTGTCTATATAAGGAGAACACATGAGCTGTCTATATAAGGAGAACACATGAACTGTCTATATAAGGAGAACACATGAGCTGTCTATATAAGGAGAACACATGAGCTGTCTATATAAGGAGAACACATGAACTGTCTATATAAGGAGAACACATGAACTGTCTATATAAGGAGAACACATGAACTGTCTCTTTAAGGAAAATTGATCCATACGATTCGTCTGAGAGAAAACAAGGAAGCCCGTTTCCACTGTAACGAAACTCTGGCAGTGTGTTTGGTTGGCCAACGCCCAATTGTATCTGATTGTCATAGTTTTCCATGACATTGCTAACAGAGGGTATCTGAACACACTAAATAAATGTGGACGATTTTTATTTCATATTGGGTGTTTCATTTAAAAGTTGTGTGGTTCCTGATAAAACATATAATTATAAATGATAAGTGATACTACAATTAGTGCATTAAGACTGATCCACAATTCCAAATCCGATATAATGTATAGTACTGGAAATACAGTTTTTTCTGATGGCTAAGGCACATTTTTGTAACTATTGGCTATTCTTGCAGAACTCTGCACACAAGTACGAAAACCTTTCACCAAATTAGCAAAACATTTTAGTTCTCTTGTTAAAGCTAACAAACCTTGCCTAACTCTTCACACCTTCATAAAAATGGTATTTTCGTATCAAAAAAACTCACACTAGCCATCGCATGATGGCATGAATAAAAAACACATCTGGCTTTTGCTTTCTCTGTGAACAATGTAAGCTATGTCAGTTTGAGGTCATACTTTTGTATAAGTTCTGTAAACATGCAGGGATGCAAACTTCAAGTATTAGTCTTTATTTACACACATCAAAACGAACATAAGGGTTTTTTCCAAGTCAAAACACAAAATAGTAATTACAGTTATATATTTAAAATATATGTAGTCTTCATCGTGTTGTCTCTCTGGGTCCGGCCACAACATTGTGTCTACATCACATGCAATGTCCTCTAGTCTAAGGTAATATCTTCTGGAATGCCGTATCCAGCCCTGACATGATGCCTGGTCAATATCCCCACATGCCTCCTCCATTGCCTGTAGAAGGGCTATGTGTTGATTGGGATGACGGTCATGTACCTTCCAGCGCCAGGCGGAGAAGAACACTTCAATTGGATTTATGAATGGAGTAAATGCAGAAGTTGGGAGGTTACAGTAAGTGCAGTGAAGAGTGGGTGATCTATAAACCAGTTGGATGTATGAAAGGAGTATATGAGGAAGTTGGGAGGTTACAGTAAGTGCAGTGTAGAGTGGGTGATCTGTAAACCAGTTGGATTTATGAATGGAGTATATGAGGAAGTTGGGAGGTTACAGTAAGTGCAGTGTAGAGTGGGTGATCTATAAACCAGTTGGATTTATGAATGGAGTATATGAGGAAGTTGGGAGGTTACAGTAAGTGCAGTGTAGAGTTGGTGATCTGTAAACCAGTTGGATTTATGAAAGGAGTATATGAGGAAGTTGGGAGGTTACAGTAAGTGCAGTGTAGAGTGGGTGATCTATAAACCAGTTGGATTTATGAATGGAGTATATGAGGAAGTTGGGAGGTTACAGTAAGTGCAGTGAAGAGTGGGTGATCTGTAAACCATTTGGATTTATGAATGGAGTATATGAGGAAGTTGGGAGGTTACAGTAAGTGCAGTGAAGAGTGGGTGATCTGTAAACCAGTTGGATTTATGAATGGAGTATATGAGGAAGTTGTGAGGTTACAGTAAGTGCAGTGTAGAGTGGGTGATCTGTAAACCAGTTGGATTTATGAATGGAGTATATGAGGAAGTTGGGAGGTTACAGTAAGTGCAGTGTAGAGTGGGTGATCTGTAAACCAGTTGGATTTATGAATGGAGTATATGAGGAAGTTGGGAGGTTACAGTAAGTGCAGTGTAGAGTGGGTGATCTGTAAACCAGTTGGATTTATGAATGGAGTATATGAGGAAGTTGGGAGGTTACAGTAAGTGCAGTGAAGAGTGGGTGATCTGTAAACCAGTTGGATTTATGAATGGAGTTTATGAGGAAGTTGGGAGGTTACAGTAAGTGCAGTGAAGAGTGGGTGATCTGTAAACCATTTGGATTTATAAATGGAGTATATGAGGAAGTTGGGAGGTTACAGTAAGTGCAGTGTAGAGTGGGTGATCTGTAAACCAGTTGGATTTATGAATGGAGTATATGAGGAAGTTGGGAGGTTACAGTAAGTGCAGTGTAGAGTGGGTGATCTGTAAACCAGTTGGATTTATGAATGGAGTATATGAGGAAGTTGGGAGGTTACAGTAAGTGCAGTGAAGAGTGGGTGATCTGTAAACCAGTTGGATTTATGAATGGAGTATATGAGGAAGTTGGGAGGTTACAGTAGGTGCAGTGTAGAGTGGGTGATCTGTAAACCAGTTGGATTTATGAATGGAGTATATGAGGAAGTTGGGAGGTTACAGTAAGTGCAGTGTAGAGTGGGTGATCTATAAACCAGTTGGATTTATGAATGGAGTATATGAGGAAGTTGGGAGGTTACAGTAAGTGCATTGAAGAGTGGGCGATCTGTAAACCAGTTGGATTTATGAATGGAGTATATGAGGAAGTTGGGAGGTTACAGTAAGTGCAGTGTAGAGTGGGTGATCTGTAAACCAGTTGGATTTATGAATGGAGTATATGAGGAAGTTGGGAGGTTACAGTAAGTGCAGTGAAGAGTGGGTGATCTGTAAACCAGTTGGATTTATGAATGGAGTAGATGAGGAAGTTGGGAGGTTACAGTAAGTGCAGTGAAGAGTTGGTGATCTGTAAACCAGTTGGATTTATGAATGGAGTATATGAGGAAGTTGGGAGGTTACAGTAAGTGCAGTGTAGAGTTGGTGATCTGTAAACCAGTTGGATTTATGAATGGAGTATATGAGGAAGTTGGGAGGTTACAGTAAGTGCAGTGTAGAGTTGGTGATCTGTAAACCAGATGGATTTATGAATGGAGTATATGAGGAAGTTGGGAGGTTACAGTAAGTGCAGTGAAGAGTGGGTGATCTGTAAACCAGTTGGATTTATGAATGGAGTATATGAGGAAGTTGGGAGGTTACAGTAAGTGCAGTGAAGAGTGGGTGATCTGTAAACCAGTTGGATTTATGAATGGAGTATATGAGGAAGTTGGGAGGTTACAGTAAGTGCAGTGTAGAGTTGGTGATCTGTAAACCAGATGGATTTATGAATGGAGTATATGAGGAAGTTGGGAGGTTACAGTAAGTGCAGTGAAGAGTGGGTGATCTGTAAACCAGTTGGATTTATGAATGGAGTATATGAGGAAGTTGGGAGGTTACAGTAAGTGCAGTGAAGAGTGGGTGATCTGTAAACCAGTTGGATTTATGAATGGAGTATATGAGGAAGTTGGGAGGTTACAGTAAGTGCAGTGTAGAGTGGGTGATCTGTAAACCAGTTGGATTTATGAATGGAGTATATGAGGAAGTTGGGAGGTTACAGTAAGTGCAGTGTAGAGTGGGTGATCTGTAAACCAGTAGGATTTATGAATGGAGTATATGAGGAAGTTGGGAGGTTACAGTAAGTGCAGTGAAGAGTGGGTGATCTATAAACCAGTTGGATTTATGAATGGAGTATATGAGGAAGTTGGGAGGTTACAGTAGGTGCAGTGTAGAGTGGGTGATCTGTAAACCAGTTGGATTTATAAATGGAGTATATGAGGAAGTTGGGAGGTTACAGTAAGTGCAGTGAAGAGTGGGTGATCTGTAAACCAGTTGGATTTATGAATGGAGTATATGAGGAAGTTGGGAGGTTACAGTAAGTGCAGTGAAGAGTGGGTGATCTGTAAACCAGTTGGATTTATAAATGTAGTATATGAGGAAGTTGGAAGGTTACAGTAAGTGCAGTGTAGAGTTGGTGATCTGTAAACCAGTTGGATTTATGAATGGAGTATATGAGGAAGTTGGGAGGTTACAGTAAGTGCAGTGTAGAGTTGGTGATCTGTAAACCAGTTGGATTTATGAATGGAGTATATGAGGAAGTTGGGAGGTTACAGTATGTGCAGTGTAGAGTGGGTGATCTGTAAACCAGTTGGATTTATGAATGGAGTATATGAGGAAGTTGGGAGGTTACAGTAAGTGCAGTGAAGCGTGGGTGATCTGTAAACCAGTTGGATTTATAAATGGAGTATATGAGGAAGTTGGGAGGTTACAGTAAGTGCAGTGTAGAGTGGGTGATCTGTAAACCAGTTGGATTTATGAATGGAGTATATGAGGAAGTTGGGAGGTTACAGTAAGTGCAGTGTAGAGTGGGTGATCTGTAAACCAGTTGGATTTATGAATGGAGTATATGCAGAAGTTGGGAGGTTACAGTAAGTGCAGTGAAGAGTGGGTGATCTGTAAACCAGTTGGATTTATGAATGGAGTATATGAGGAAGTTGGGAGGTTACAGTAAGTGCAGTGTAGAGTGGGTGATCTGTAAACCAGTTGGATTTATGAATGGAGTATATGAGGAAGTTGGGAGGTTACAGTAGGTGCAGTGTAGAGTGGGTGATCTGTAAACCAGTTGGATTTATAAATGGAGTATATGAGGAAGTTGGGAGGTTACAGTAAGTGCAGTGAAGAGTGGGTGATCTATAAACCAGTTGGATTTATGAATGGAGTATATGAGGAAGTTGGGAGGTTACAGTAAGTGCAGTGAAGAGTGGGTGATCTATAAACCAGTTGGATTTATGAATGGAGTATATGAGGAGGTTGGGAGGTTACAGTAGGTGCAGTGTAGAGTGGGTGATCTGTAAACCAGTTGGATTTATAAATGGAGTATATGAGGAAGTTGGGAGGTTACAGTAAGTGCAGTGAAGAGTGGGTGATCTATAAACCAGTTGGATTTATGAATGGAGTATATGAGGAAGTTGGGAGGTTACAGTAGGTGCAGTGTAGAGTGGGTGATCTATAAACCAGTTGGATTTATGAATGGAGTATATGAGGAAGTTGGGAGGTTACAGTAAGTGCAGTGAAGAGTGGGTGATCTATAAACCAGTTGGATTTATGAATGGAGTATATGAGGAAGTTGGGAGGTTACAGTAGGTGCAGTGTAGAGTGGGTGATCTGTAAACCAGTTGGATTTATGAATGGAGTATATGAGGAAGTTGGGAGGTTACAGTAAGTGCAGTGAAGAGTGGGTGATCTGTAAACCAGTTGGATTTATAAATGGAGTATATGAGGAAGTTGGGAGGTTACAGTAAGTGCAGTGAAGAGTGGGCGATCTGTAAACCAGTTGGATTTATGAATGGAGTATATGAGGAAGTTGGGAGGTTACAGTAAGTGCAGTGTAGAGTGGGCGATCTGTAAACCAGTTGGATTTATGAATGGAGTATATGAGGAAGTTGGGAGGTTACAGTAAGTGCAGTGAAGAGTGGGTGATCTATAAACCAGTTGGATTTATGAATGGAGTATATGAGGAAGTTGGGAGGTTACAGTAAGTGCAGTGAAGAGTGGGTGATCTGTAAACCAGTTGGATTTATAAATGGAGTATATGAGGAAGTTGGGAGGTTACAGTAAGTGCAGTGAAGAGTGGGTGATCTGTAAACCAGTTGGATTTATGAATGGAGAGGAAGTTGGGAGGTTATGAGGAAGTTGGGAGGTTACAGTAAGTGCAGTGTAGAGTGGGTGATCTGTAAACCAGTTGGATTTATTGAATGGAGTATATGAGGAAGTTGGGAGGTTACAGTAAGTGCAGTGTAGAGTGGGTGATCTATAAACCAGTTGGATTTATGAATGGAGTATATGAGGAAGTTGGGAGGTTACAGTAAGTGCAGTGAAGAGTGGGTGATCTGTAAACCAGTGGAGTGGTTGGGATTTATGAATGGAGTATATGAGGAAGTTGGGAGGTTACAGTGTAAGTGCAGTTGGATTTAGAATGGAGTGGGTGATCTCAAGAGTAAAACCAGTTGGATTTATGAATGGAGTATAGTGAGGAAGTTTGGGAGGTTACAGTAAGTGCAGTGAAGAGTGGGTGATCTGTAAACCAGTTGGATTTATGAATGGAGTATATGAGGAAGTTGGGAGGTTACAGTTGGAAGTGCAGTGTGCAGAGTGGGTGATCTGTAAACCAGTTGGATTTATGAATGGAGTATATGAGGAAGTTGGGAGGTTACAGTAAGTGCAGTGTAGAGTGGGTGATCTGTAAACCAGTTGGATTTATGAATGGAGTATATGAGGAAGTTGGGAGGTTACAGTAAGTGCAGTGAAGAGTGGGTGATCTGTAAACCAGTTGGATTTATGAATGGAGTATATGAGGAAGTTGGGAGGTTACAGTAAGTGCAGTGTCTGTAAACCAGTTGGATTTATGAATGGAGTATATGAGGAAGTTGGGAGGTTACAGTAAGTGCAGTGAAGAGTGGGTGATCTGTAAACCAGTTGGATTTATGAATGGAGTATATGAGGAAGTTGGGAGGTTACAGTAAGTGCAGTGTAGAGTGGGTGATCTGTAAACCAGTTGGATTTATGAATGGAGTATATGAGGAAGTTGGGAGGTTACAGTAAGTGCAGTGTAAGAGTGGGTGATCTGTAAACCAGTTGGATTTATGAATGGAGTATATGAGGAAGTTGGGAGGTTAATGGAGTAAGTGCAGTGTAGAGTGGGTGATCTGTAAACCAGTTGGATTTATGAATGGAGTATATGAGGAAGTTGGGAGGTTACAGTAAGTGCAGTGTAGAGTGGGTGATCTGTAAACCAGTTTGATTTATGAATGGAGTTTATGAGGAAGTTGGGAGGTTACAGTAAGTGCAGTGTAAGGCCGGTTACACATGAATGGAGTTTATGAGGAAGTTGGGAGGTTACAGTCTCGCGAGCGTGTCAGGCGCGTGGCGTGTCCGTTTTGATTTCGGCTCCCATGTTATCAGGTTAGAGCTTACACACTGCTTGCGTGAGACGCGTGCCTCCTAGAAATAGAACAGGCGCCTATTTTTCACGCGAGACGCGAGCGTGTTGGAAGTGTTTCCAGGCAAAATAGAATAGGAAAATATGGTTATATGTCATTTAGACACGAATGCATATTAATAAATGACATCTTGATGTTTGAAAGTCTTTGACATCAATGTAGAAATGTAATAAAAAATGATTTTCAAATATTTCACCTGTCATACAGAACAAAATATTCTGTAACATATTTTGCAGTCAATACTGCCGACGTTGTTTTGCTTTAATCAAATCAGTAGGCTATATATTTATGTTTTAATTTTCCATAGTAACATGTATACATGTAGCCTATATAAAGGGTAGGATAGGCTCCAAAAACAACGTAAACACTTTTCAGAGTTTGAATCTGACGGCGCTATGCCCAGGAGCAGCGCCGCGTCAGCCACGCTTCTGGTGTGTAGGACACAGAAAAATACACGCAGCAGCCACGCTTCTGAGACGCAACAGAAACGCCACGCTCTCGAGACGCTTCCAGTGTGTAACCGGCCTTAGTGCAATGAAGAGTGGGTGATCTGTAAACCAGTTGCAGACCAAAGCAGCTCATGACCCAAGGCATCTGCCTCCAGCCTCTATGGGTCTCTTGTTCTGCAGTGAACATTCTTCCTCTGCCCCCAGCATTTGGACGTCTAGCGATTCTGTAAAGTAACCAGTTCAGTATTTTTACATGGGATTGTTGTGTTTCTCATTAGAGTATGGCAGTGCTACAAAACGTAGCGCTAAGTGACTGTACTTACCGATTCTCATTTCTAAATGTCCTTATGATGCTTGCTACAGTGTAGCGCCTCAAGTTGGGCTGAACCCTTTGGCCAGCTTCCAGCAGGGTCATTCCATGGTTGATTACATGGTCCACTATTGTAGCTCTGATGTCATCAGTAATTATATTTCTTATTCTTCTTACCCCTCCTCTTGCTCCTCCTTGTCCTCTACCTCTAACTTCACCTCCTTGTCCTCTACCTCTAACTTCACCTCCTTGTCCTTGTCTTCCTATCTCTCTCACTTCCTCACCTCCGTGTTCTCTTCCTCCTCCTCCTCTTCCTCCACCTCCTCTTCCTCCTTTTCCATCTCTGTGTCCTCTTCCTCCGACTTCTTCACCTCTTTTTGCTCCCTCCATTGTACTTCACACAGACAGCTCACCTGTGGCTTATTTATAGTGCTTAGGCTAATTGCAAAGTGAACAAATGATCCAAAACAGTTTTCACATGTGACAGTGTGCCAGACAGTTGGTGAAATAGTGTAAATAATCGTCATACATGTGTATAGTTTTGTTGGGAGTGTGTTGATCATTTGGAAGACGAGTGTAAAGCTGAGAGTAGTGTTTACAGTTCTGCAAAGAGAGTCATGTGCAGTGGATTGTACCTAGAGTTTTGCTAAATGTGTGTTACAAAATTGCAAACTGAGTGCCAAAGAGGTTTGTGCTTTTAGTTTTGCGAACTCAGTGAGTGGTTTTACTATAAGTTCTAATAGTTTAAGACATTGTGCTATGACAGTCACTGTTAGGGTTTAAGCATTCAGAAAAAACTGTAAAACCTGTTACTTACTGAGGTGTGTGTGTGTGTGTGTGTGTGTGTGTAATGATTATGTAATCGGGTAACAGATATATACATAATGATTATGTAATGGTGAAACAGATATATACATAATGATTATGTAATGGTGAAACAGATATATATATAATGATTATGTAATGGTGAAATATATATATATATATATATATATATATATATATATATATATTGTCAGGGTTCGGCTCTCAAGCCGACAGAGGACACAAGCGCAGAGAACTTGTTTTTTACAATGGGTTTTATTCATCCAGGACAGGCAAGACAGGCACAAGAACTGGGAACTTGAATTAACAAAACACAAAATCAGACAGAGGAAACTCATACACAAGGAACATAAACCAGAACGTGCAAATAACCCGGTATACATAAAACCCAACCCATCAACAACAAAACTGAATGTTCACATTACCAACTCTAACTTGGTCTAAACAACATGCAAACACTCCTGCATTAAATCATAACAGCACAACTAAAATCCTAAACACCACATACCTTGAATTAATGTCCCGACACTAAACAACTGATAAGCACAGAACTAAATAGGGACACTAATGAAAACCTGAACCCAGGTGTGGGAAAACTCAGGTGTCTAGAATGTCTGTGATTACTCCCTCTCTCTGCTGGTCGGGGGAGTGCCAACTCCCGCATAGAGAGGGACAGAGGGAGGGAACCATGACATAAATAATGATTATGTAATGGAGAAACAGATATATATATATAATGATTATATAATGGAGAAACAGATATATACGTAATGATTATATAATGGAGAAACATATATATATATAATGATTATGTAATGGTGAAACAGATATATACATAATGATTATATAATGGAGAAACAGATACATACATAATGATTATGTAATGGTGAAACAGATATATACATAATGATTATGTAATAGTGAAACAGATATATATATATACATAATGATTATGTAATGGGAAACAGATATATATACACAATGATTATGTAATGGAGAAACAGATATATACATAATGATTATATAATGGAGAAACATATATATATATAATGATTATGTAATGGTGAAACAGATATATACATAATGATTATATAATAGAGAAACAGATATATATACATAATGATTATGTAACGGGAAGCAGATATATACATAATGATTATGTAATGGTGAAACAGATATATACATAATGATTATGTAATGGTGAAACAGATATATATATATATATATACATACTAGATAGCTAGTAAGCCAGTGACGTCAGGTGGTGCCATGGCCAAGTCTGGCCAGCAGGGGAGCTGGTGTAGAGGGACACGTCACACCTGTTGCCATGGTCACAATCACAACATTGTTTCTATAATATATTGAACTTTTCTTGCTGCTCTGATGAACAACGCATTTTTGAAGTCTTGCTCACAATTAATTCTGCGGCAGAACAATGGCCTCTATACTCTATCATTGATCATGACAATGGTGAGGTGAGAGGTCATGAAGAAAAGGAAGTTAAAACAGTAACAACCTTTAAAAGTATGTTACTCTGTATATGTTTCAGATGTGATAAATTACAACAATGTTTTGTTGCAAACGTTTCCAATGTTACTATGGAAGACATAAAGTATGATCTGTATGTACTCATTATTTTACTTGCATGTATATGTGGATAATGGCATGTTTGCACGTTGTTGTGTTCTTTAACATCCTAAACTCGTTTGTGGTGTGGATTGACGTCTATTCAGACTGGAAGCATCAATAGTTTAATTCATTAACAGGAAACTAACTTAATAGACGGTTACATTAAAAAAGCTTTGCTTAGCAACAAGCTAGCGGGCTGCGAACATATGTACATGATGTTTAGATTAACAGAATGAATATAGCTAAATCTATATCCAGCTACTGACCTTTTTGTTGGGCTACAAGCTTTTAGACCTCTTTATAAGCTCATTTGTCTATATTTAAAGGCAGCATTTATTTAGCCTTTTTATTTGCCATTGTCTTTCTCTTTAGTACTGCCTTTTGCAGATTGCACTACAAGACTCCTATAGGTTTCCCAACACCAGTGGCGAAACCACCGAGTGAGAAAGAAGGAGCCAATGTCCCCATCCTGCTTTTGTTCCAAAATGAAACATGGATTTTCCACTTTGAATAAAGGGGTGTGGTCTCATCACAGTGAGATCATACACAGTTTGGTCTTCTCCTTATTTACCAAACACAAGCCAAACGTGTTTGTTTTCTGATTCCCAGTCCCTGAGTTCACACCAGTCCCTGAGTTCGCCCCAGTCCCTGAGTTCGCCCTCGCCACGCAGCCCATCCCTGTCTCAGGCCTCATCAAGGTCGCTGACCATGTCCCGGTCCACACTTTGGTTCTTGCTCCACCACGACCGGGTCGGACACCTGATCCGCCTCCGTCAGTCCGGGTCTCTGTTCCACCTCCGCCAGTCCAGCCTTCTGAACCGCCCGGCCGGGCCTCTACTCCACCATGGCCCGGTTGGCCTCTAGACCCGCACCCGCCCGTCCAGGCCTCTGCCCCACCTCTACCGGTCCGGCCTCCTGTACCACATCAGCACATCCGGTCTTCTGCCCTACTTCAGCTGGTTCGGCCTCCGGAACTGTATCCGCCCGTCCGGGATTCTGTTCCATCACAGCCAGGTCGGCCTCCTGACCCGTCGCCACCAGTACGGCCTCCTGACCCGTCGCCACCAGTACGGCCTCCTGACCCGTCGCCACCAGTACGGCCTCCTGACCCGTCGCCACCGGTAATTTTGCCGCCACCGCTCGAGACCAGTTCTCTGTTCTGCCCGAGACCAGTTCTCTGTCCTGCCCGAGACCAGTTCTCTGTCCTGCTCGAGACCAGTTCTCTGTTCTGCCCGAGACCAGTTCTCTGTCCTGCCCGAGTCCGGCTCCCTGTCCAGTCCGAACCCACTTTCCAGGTCCCGCCCGAGCCCGTCCTCCGTGCCCTTTGTGTTTGGGCGCTGTGGGGGTGGGGGTACTGGGAGGACCATAGATCTATCCCTCCCTCTGTCCCTCTATGCCAGAGTTGGCACTCCTCCTGTCAGCGGAAAGAGGGGGAGAATTAAGAAAAGTTGAAGCATCTGAGTTTTTCCCGCACCTGTTTTCTGTTTAGTCGTTAGTCCATGTATTAACGTAGAAAATCGAGTGGAAGAATACATCGGAGTCGAATGGAATAACTTTTAGGTTAAATCAAAAAGAAAGAATTTATCACAACTTTATAAATTCTAATACCCCTCAAGTTTCTACCAGCGCTAGCAGGAAAATGACAAGACCTGAATTCAGTGTGCTCTCAGTCTTTATAGAACCAGCTGAGGCTCCACCTGGACAGGATAAATGACCTATGACCCTCTCTTCTGTCACATGTCTATTCACCTCCCACTCCCTCAGGTTAGAACACATGTGACATAGTGATTACATCAGTGATCATCCATGAGTACCTCAGTGGAGAGTCTCTGTTCTGCTCAGAAAAAGTTAATCAGCCCATCCTGTTGTCAAACAATCCCATTGTTCCAATCAGTTAATGTTGATTTTTAACACAGAGTGATTGAAAATCTATCACAACATGCCTACTCATCCATTAGTTACATGCCTACTCATCCATTAGTTACATGCCTACTCATCCATTAGTTACATGCCTACTCATCCATTAGTTACATGCCTACTCATCCATTAGTTACATGCCTACTCATCCATTAGTTACATGCCTACTCATCCATTAAATACACGCCTACTCATCCATTAGTTACATGCCTAGTCATCCATTAGTTACATGCCAACTCATCCATTAGTTACATGCCTACTCATCCATTAGTTACAAGCCTACTCATCCATTAGTTACATGCCTACTCATCCATTAGTTACATGCCTACTCATCCATTAGTTACATGCCTACTCATCCATTAGTTACATGCCTACTCATCCATTAGTTACATGCCTACTCATCCATTAGTTACATGCCTACTCATCCATTAGTTACATGCCTACTCATCCATTAGTTACATGCCTACTCATCCATTAGTTACATGCCTACTCATCCATTAGTTACATGCCTACTCATCCATTAGTTACATGCCTACTCATCCATTAGTTACATGCCTACTCATCCGTTAGTTACACGCCTACTCATCCATTAGTTACATGCCTACTCATCCATTAGGTACATGCCTACTCATCCATTAGTTACATGCCTACTCATCCATTAGTTACATGCCTACTCATCCATTAGTTACATGCCTACTCATCCATTAGATACATGCCAACTCATCCATTAGTTACATGCCTACTCATCCATTAGTTACATGCCTACTCATCCATTAGTTACATGCCTACTCATCCATTAGTTACATGCCTACTCATCCATTAGTTACACGCCTACTCATCCATTAGTTACACGCCTACTCATCCATTAGTTACACGCCTACTCATCCATTAGTTACATGCCTACTCATCCATTAGTTACATGCCAACTCATCCATTAGATACATGCCTACTCATCCATTAGTTACATGCCAACTCATCCATTAGTTACATGCCTACTCATCCATTAGTTACATGCCTACTCATCCATTAGTTACATGCCTACTCATCCACTAGTTACATGCCAACTCATCCATTAGTTACACGCCTACTCATCCATTAGTTACATGCCTACTCATCCATTAGTTACATGCCTAGTCATCCATTAGTTACACGCCTACTCATCCATTAGTTACACGCCTACTTATCCATTAGTTACACGCCTACTCATACATTAGTTACATGCCTACTCATCCATTAGTTACATGCCTACTCATCCATTAAATACATGCCTACTCATCCATAAGTTACATGCCTACTCATCCATTAGTTACACGCCTACTCATCCATTAGTTACACGCCTACTCATCCATTAGTTACATGCCAACTCATCCATTAGTTACATGCCTACTCATCCATTAGTTACATGCCTAGTCATCCATTAGTTACACGCCTACTCATCCATTAGTTACACGCCTACTCATCCATTAGTTACATGCCTACTCATCCAATAGTTTCATGCCTACTCATCCATTAGTTACATGCCTACTCATCCATTAGTTACATGCCTACTCATCCATTAAATACATGCCTACTCATCCATTAGTTACATGCCTACTCATCCATTAGTTACATGCCTAGTCATCCATTAGTTACACGCCTACTCATCCATTAGTTACACGCCTACTCATCCATTAGTTACATGCCTACTCATCCATTAGATACATGCCAACTCATCCATTAGTTACATGCCTACTCATCCATTAGTTACATTCCTACTCATCCATTAGTTACATGCCTACTCATCCATTAGTTACATGCCAACTCATCCATTAGTTACACGCCTACTCATCCATTAGTTACACGCCTACTCATCCATTAGTTACACGCCTACTCATCCATTAGTTACATGCCTACTCATCCATTAGTTACATGCCAACTCATCCATTAGATACATGCCTACTCATCCATTAGTTACATGCCAACTCATCCATTAGTTACATGCCTACTCATCCATTAGTTACATGCCTACTCATCCATTAGTTACATGCCTACTCATCCACTAGTTACATGCCAACTCATCCATTAGTTACACGCCTACTCATCCATTAGTTACATGCCTACTCATCCATTAGTTACATGCCTAGTCATCCATTAGTTACACGCCTACTCATCCATTAGTTACACGCCTACTTATCCATTAGTTACACGCCTACTCATACATTAGTTACATGCCTACTCATCCATTAGTTACATGCCTACTCATCCATTAGTTACACGCCTACTCATCCATTAGTTACATGCCTACTCATTCAATAGTTTCATGCCTACTCATCCATTAGTTACATGCCTACTCATCCAATAGTTTCATGCCTACTCATCCATTAGTTACATGCCTACTCATCCATTAGTTACATGCCTAGTCATCCATTAGTTACACGCCTACTCATCCATTAGTTACACGCCTACTCATCCATTAGTTACATGCCTACTCATCCAATAGTTTCATGCCTACTCATCCATTAGTTACATGCCTACTCATCCATTAGTTACATGCCTACTCATCCATTAATTACATGCCTACTCATCCATTAGTTACATGCCTACTCATCCATTAGTTACATGCCTACTCATCCATTAGTTACATGCCTACTCATCCATTAGTTACATGCCTACTCATCCATTAGTTACATGCCTACTCATCCATTAGTTACATGCCTACTCATCCATTAGTTACATGCCTACTCATCCATTAGTTACATGCCTACTCATCCATTAGTTACATGCCTACTCATCCATTAGTTACATGCCTACTCATCCATTAGTTACATGCCTACTCATCCATTAGTCACATGCCTACTCATCCATTAGTTACATGCCTACTCATCCATTAGTTACATGCCTACTCATCCATTAATTACATGCCTACTCATCCATTAGTTACATGCCTACTCATCCATTAGTTACACGCCTACTCATCCATTAGTTACACGCCTACTCATCCATTAGTTACATGCCTACTCATCCATTAGTTACATGCCTACTCATCCATTAGTTACATGCCTACTCATCCATTAAATACATGCCTACTCATCCATTAGTTACATGCCTACTCATCCATTAGTTACATGCCTACTCATCCATTAGTTACATGCCTACTCATCCATTAGTTACATGCCTACTCATCCATTAGTTACATGCCTACTCATCCATTAGTTACATGCCTACTCATCCATTAGTTACATGCCTCTTCATCCATTAGTTACACGCCTACTCATCCATTAGTTACACGCCTACTCATCCATTAGTTACATGCCTACTCATCCATTAGTTACATGCATACTCATCCATTAGTTACATGCCTACTCATCCATTAGTTACATGCCTACTTATCCATTAAATACATGCCTACTCATCCATTAGTTACACGCCTACTCATCCATTAGTTACATGCCTACTCATCCATTAGTTACATGCCTACTCATCCATTAGTTACATGCCTACTCATCCATTAGTTACATGCCTACTCATCCATTAGTTACATGCCTACTCATCCATTAGTTACATGCCTACTCATCCATTAGTTACATGCCTACTCATCCATTAGTTACATGCCTACTCATCCATTAGTTACATGCCTACTCATCCATTAGTTACATGCCTACTCATCCATTAGTTACATGCCTACTCATCCATTAGTTACACGCCTACTCATCCATTAGTTACATGCCTACTCATCCATTAGTTACATGCCTACTCATCCATTAGTTACACGCCTACTCATCCATTAGTTACACGCCTGCTCAACCATTAGTCACATGCCTACTCATCCATTAGTTACATGCCTACTCATCCATTAGTTACATGCCTACTCATCCATTAGTTACATGCCTACTCATCCATTAGTTACATGCCTACTCATCCATTAGTTACATGCCTACTCATCCATTAGTTACATGCCTACTCATCCATTAGTTACATGCCTACTCATCCATTAGTTACATGCCTACTCATCCATTAGTTACATGCCTACTCATCCATTAGTTACATGCCTACTCATCCATTAGTTACATGCCTACTCATCCATTAGTTACATGCCTACTCATCCATTAGTTACACGCCTACTCATCCAATAGTTACACGCCTACTCATCCATTAGTTACATGCCTACTCATCCATTAGTTACATGCCAACTCATCCATTAGTTACACGCCTACTCATCCATTAGTTACACGCCTACTCATCCATTAGTTACATTCCTACTCATCCATTAGTTACATGCCTACTCATCCATTAGTTACATGCCTACTCATCCATTAAATACATGCCTACTCATCCATTAGTTACACGCCTACTCATCCATTAGTTACATGCCTACTCATCCAATAGTTTCATGCCTACTCATCCATTAGTTACACGCCTACTCATCCATTAGTTACACGCCTACTCATCCATTAGTTACATGCCTACTCATCCAATAGTTTCATGCCTACTCATCCATTAGTTACATGCCTACTCATCCATTAGTTACACGCCTACTCATCCATTAGTTACATGCCTACTCATCCATTAGTTACATGCCTACTCATCCATTAGTTACATGCCTACTCATCCA
The DNA here is from genome assembly GCA_029465975.1 of Dallia pectoralis. NCBI lineage: Eukaryota > Metazoa > Chordata > Actinopteri > Esociformes > Umbridae > Dallia > Dallia pectoralis. Next base: position 1,261,200 of record CM055735.1, on the reverse strand, counting down.
TTAAATAAATGCCTACTCATCCATTAGTTACATGCCTACTCATCCATTAGTTACACGCCTACTCATCCATTAGTTACATGCCTACTCATCCATTAGTTACATGCCAACTCATCCATTAGTTACATGCCTACTCATCCATTAGTTACATGCCTAGTCATCCATTAGTTACACGCCTACTCATCCATTAGTTACATGCCTACTCATCCATTAGTTACATGCCAACTCATCCATTAGTTACACGCCTACTCATCCATTAGTTACACCCTACTCATCCATTAGTTACACGCCTACTCATCCATTAGTTACATGCCTACTCATCCATTAAATACATGCCTACTCATCCATTAGTTACACGCCTACTCATCCATTAGTTACATGCCTACTCATCCATTAGTTACATGCCTACTCATCCATTAGTTACATGCCTACTCATTCATTAGTTACACGCCTGCTCATCCATTAGTAACATGCCTACTCATCCATTAGTTACATGCCTACTCATCCATTAGTTACACGCCTACTCATCCATTAGTTACATGCCTACTCATCCATTAGTTACATGCCTACTCATCCATTAGTTAAATGCCAACTCATCCATTAGTCACATGCCTACTCATCCATTAGTTACTTGCCTAACTCATCCATTAGTTACATGCCTACTCATCCATTAGTTACATGCCTACTCATCCATTAGTTACATGCCTACTCATCCATTAGTTACATGCCTACTCATCCATTAGTTACATGCCAACTCATCCATTAGTTACACGCCTACTCATCCATTAGTTACACGCCTACTCATCCATTAGTTACATGCCTACTCATCCATTAGTTACACGCCTACTCATCCATTAGTTAAATGCCAACTCATCCATTAGTCACATGCCTACTCATCCATTAGTTACATGCCAACTCATCCATTAGTTACATGCCTACTCATCCATTAGTTACACGCCTACTCATCCATTAGTTACATTCCTACTCATCCATTAGTTACATGCCTACTCATCCATTAGTTACATGCCTACTCATCCATTAAATACATGCCTACTCATCCATTAGTTACACGCCTACTCATCCATTAGTTACATGCCTACTCATCCAATAGTTTCATGCCTACTCATCCATTAGTTACACGCCTACTCATCCATTAGTTACACGCCTACTCATCCATTAGTTACATGCCTACTCATCCAATAGTTTCATGCCTACTCATCCATTAGTTACATGCCTACTCATCCATTAGTTACACGCCTACTCATCCATTAGTTACATGCCTACTCATCCATTAGTTACATGCCTACTCATCCATTAGTTACATGCCTACTCATCCATTAAATAAATGCCTACTCATCCATTAGTTACATGCCTACTCATCCATTAGTTACACGCCTACTCATCCATTAGTTACATGCCTACTCATCCATTAGTTACATGCCAACTCATCCATTAGTTACATGCCTACTCATCCATTAGTTACATGCCTAGTCATCCATTAGTTACACGCCTACTCATCCATTAGTTACATGCCTACTCATCCATTAGTTACATGCCAACTCATCCATTAGTTACACGCCTACTCATCCATTAGTTACACGCCTACTCATCCATTAGTTACATTCCTACTCATCCATTAAATACATGCCTACTCATCCATTAAATACATGCCTACTCATCCATTAGTTACACGCCTACTCATCCATTAGTTACATGCCTACTCATCCATTAGTTACATGCCTACTCATCCATTAGTTACATGCCTACTCATTCATTAGTTACACGCCTGCTCATCCATTAGTAACATGCCTACTCATCCATTAGTTACATGCCTACTCATCCATTAGTTACACGCCTACTCATCCATTAGTTACATGCCTACTCATCCATTAGTTACATGCCTACTCATCCATTAGTTACATGCCTACTCATCCATTAGTCACATGCCTACTCATCCATTAGTTACATGCCTACTCATCCATTAGTTACATGCCTACTCATCCATTAGTTACATGCCTACTCATCCATTAGTTACATGCCTACTCATCCATTAGTTACATGCCTACTCATCCATTAGTTACATGCCTACTCATCCATTAGTTACACGCCTACTCATCCATTAGTTACACGCCTACTCATCCATTAGTTACATGCCTACTCATCCATTAGTTACACGCCTACTCATCCATTAGTTACACGCCTACTCATCCATTAGTTACACGCCTACTCATCCATTAGTTACATGCCTACTCATCCATTAGTTACATGCCTACTCATCCATTAGTTACATGCCTACTCATCCATTAGTTACATGCCTACTCATCCATTAGTTACATGCCTACTCATTCATTAGTTACACGCCTGCTCATCCATTAGTAACATGCCTACTCATCCATTAGTTACATGCCTACTTATCCATTAGTTACACGCCTACTCATCCATTAGTTACACGCCTACTCATCCATTAGTTACATGCCTACTCATCCATTAGTTACGTGCCTACTCATTCATTAGTTACACGCCTGCTCATCCATTAGTAACATGCCTACTCATCCATTAGTTACATGCCTACTCATCCATTAGTTACACGCCTACTCATCCATTAGTTACATGCCTAGTCATCCATTAGTTACACGCCTACTCATCCATTAGTTACATGCCTACTCATCCATTAGTTACACGCCTACTCATCCATTAGTTACATGCCTAGTCATCCATTAGTTACACGCCTACTCATCCATTAGTTACATGCCTACTCATCCATTAGTTACATGCCTACTCATCCATTAGTTACATGCCTACTCATTCATTAGTTACACGCCTGCTCATCCATTAGTAACATGCCTACTCATCCATTAGTTACATGCCTACTCATCCATTAGTTACACGCCTACTCATCCATTAGTTACATGCCAACTCATTCATTAGTTACATGCCTACTCATCCATTAGTTACATGCCTACTCATCCATTAGTTACATGCCAACTCATCCATTAGTTACATGCCTACTCATCCATTAGTTACATGCCTACTCATCCATTAGTTACATGCCTACTCATTTATTAGTTACATGCCTACTCATCCATTAGTTACATGCCAACTCATCCATTAGTTACATGCCTACTCATTCATTAGTTACACGCCTGCTCATCCATTAGTAACATGCCTACTCATCCATTCGTTACATGCCTACTCATCCATTAGTTACACGCCTACTCATCCATTAGTTACATGCCTACTCATCCATTAGTTACATGCCTACTCATCCATTAGTTACATGCCAACTCATCCATTAGTCACATGCCTACTCATCCATTAGTTACTTGCCAACTCATTCATTAGTTACACGCCTGCTCATCCATTAGTAACATGCCTACTCATCCATTAGTTACATGCCTACTCATCCATTAGTTACATGCCTACTCATCCATTAGTTACATGCCTACTCATCCATTAGTTACATGCCTACTCATCCATTAGTTACATGCCTACTCATCCATTAGTCACATGCCTACTCATCCATTAGTTACATGCCTACTCATCCATTAGTTACATGCCTACTCATCCATTAGTTACATGCCTACTCATCCATTAGTTACATGCCTACTCATCCATTAGTTACACGCCTACTCATCCATTAGTTACACGCCTACTCATCCATTAGTTACATGCCTACTCATCCATTAGTTACACGCCTACTCATCCATTAGTTACACGCCTACTCATCCATTAGTTACACGCCTACTCATCCATTAGTTACATGCCTACTCATCCATTAGTTACATGCCTACTCATCCATTAGTTACATGCCTACTCATCCATTAGTTACATGCCTACTCATCCATTAGTTACATGCCTACTCATTCATTAGTTACACGCCTGCTCATCCATTAGTAACATGCCTACTCATCCATTAGTTACATGCCTACTTATCCATTAGTTACATGCCTACTCATCCATTAGTTACGTGCCTACTCATTCATTAGTTACACGCCTGCTCATCCATTAGTAACATGCCTACTCATCCATTAGTTACATGCCTACTCATCCATTAGTTACACGCCTACTCATCCATTAGTTACATGCCTAGTCATCCATTAGTTACACGCCTACTCATCCATTAGTTACACGCCTACTCATCCATTAGTTACATGCCTACTCATCCATTAGTTACATGCCTACTCATCCATTAGTTACATGCCAACTCATTCATTAGTTACATGCCTACTCATCCATTAGTTACATGCCTACTCATTCATTAGTTACATGCCAACTCATCCATTAGTTACACGCCTACTCATCCATTAGTTACACGCCTACTCATCCATTAGTTACATGCCTACTCATCCATTAGTTACACGCCTACTCATCCATTAGTTACATGCCTACTCATCCATTAGTTACACGCCTAGTCATCCATTAGTTACACGCCTACTCATCCATTAGTTACATGCCTACTCATCCATTAGTTACATGCCTACTCATCCATTAGTTACATGCCTACTCATTCATTAGTTACACGCCTGCTCATCCATTAGTAACATGCCTACTCATCCATTAGTTACATGCCTACTCATCCATTAGTTACATGCCTACTCATCCATTAGTTACACGCCTACTCATCCATTAGTTACACGCCTACTCATCCATTAGTTACATGCCTACTCATCCATTAGTTACATGCCTACTCATCCATTAGTTACATGCCTACTCATTCATTAGTTACACGCCTGCTCATCCATTAGTAACATGCCTACTCATCCATTAGTTACATGCCTACTCATCCATTAGTTACACACCTACTCATCCATTAGTTACATGCCTAGTCATCCATTAGTTACACGCCTACTCATCCATTAGTTACACGCCTACTCATCCATTAGTTACATGCCTACTCATCCATTAGTTACATGCCAACTCATTCATTAGTTACATGCCTACTCATCCATTAGTTACATGCCTACTCATCCATTAGTTACATGCCAACTCATCCATTAGTTACATGCCTACTCATCCATTATTTACATGCCTACTCATCCATTAGTTACATGCCTACTCATCCATTAGTTACATGCCTACTCATCCATTAGTTACACGCCTACTCATCCATTAGTTACACGCCTACTCATCCATTAGTTACACGCCTACTCATCCATTAGTTACATGCCTACTCATCCATTAGTTACATGCCTACTCATCCATTAGTTACATGCCTACTCATCCATTAGTTACATTCCTACTCATCCATTAGTTACATGCCTACTCATCCATTAGTTACACACCTACTCATCCATTAGTTACATGCCTACTCATCCATTAGTTAAATGCCAACTCATCCATTAGTTACATGCCTACTCATCCATTAGTTACATGCCTAGTCATCCATTAGTTACACGCCTACTCATCCATTAGTTACACGCCTACTCATCCATTAGTTACATGCCTACTCATCCATTAGTTACATGCCTACTCATCCATTAGTTACACGCCTACTCATCCATTAGTTACACGCCTACTCATCCATTAGTTACATGCCTACTCATCCATTAGTTACATGCCTACTCATCCATTAGTTACATGCCAACTCATCCATTAGTTACATGCCTACTCATCCATTAGTTACATGCCAACTCATCCATTAGTTACATGCCTACTCATCCATTAGTTACATTCATCCATTTTACATGCCTACTCATCCATTAGTTACATGCCTACTCATCCATTAGTTACACGCCTACTCATCCATTAGTTACACGCCTACTCATCCATTAGTTACACGCCTACTCATCCATTAGTTACATGCCTACTCATCCATTAGTTACACGCCTACTCATCCATTAGTTACATGCCTGCTCATCCATTAGTTACACGCCTACTCATCCATTAGTTACATGCCTAGTCATCCATTAGTTACACGCCTACTCATCCATTAGTTACACGCCTTATCATCCATTAGTTACACGCCTACTTATCCATTAGTTACATGCCTACTCATCCATTAGTTACACGCCTACTCATCCATTAGTTACACGCCTACTCATCCATTAGTTACACGCCTACTCATCCATTAGTTACATGCCTACTCATCCATTAGTTACATGCCTACTCATCCATTAGTTACACGCCTACTCATCCATTAGTTACATGCCCAGTCATCCATTAGTTACATGCCTACTCATCCATTAGTTACATGCCTACTCATCCATTAGTTACACGCCTACTCATCCACTAGTTACATGCCTAGTCATCCATTAGCTACATGCTTACTCATCCATTAGTTACATGTAAGTAATTGTTACAGTGTTACTACATATGTAAGTAATTGTTACAGTGTTATTAAATATGTAAGTAACTCTTACAGTGTTATCACGTATGTAAGTAATTGTTACAGTGTTATTACGTATGTAAGTAATTGTTACAGTGTTATTACGTATGTAAGTAGTTTTTACAGTGTTATTACGTATGTAAGTAATTGTTACAGTGTTATTACGTATGTAAGTAATTGTTACAGTGTTATTACATATGTAAGTAACTGCTACAGTGTTATTACATATCTAAGTAATTGTTACAGTGTTTATACATATGTAAGTAATTAGAAGTGTTATAACATAAGTTATTAATTATTAGTGTTATTACATATGTTCTTAATTGTTACAGTGTTATTACATATGTAAATAATTATTATAGTGTTAGTACATATGAAAAAAATTAGTACAGTGTTATTACATATGTAAGTAATTGTTAGTGTTACTACATATGTAAGTAATTGTTACAGTGTTATTACATATGTAAGTAATTGTTACAGTGTTATTACATATGTAAGTAATTGTTAGTGTTACTACATATGTAAGTAATTGTTACAGTGTTATTACATATGTAAGTAATTGTTACAGTGTTAATACATATGTAAGTAATTAGAAGTGTTATAACATATGTTATTAATTGTTAGTGTTATTACATATGTAAGTAATTGATACAGTGTTATTACATATGTAAAAAATTATTACAGTGTTAATACATATGTAAGTAATTAGAAGTGTTATAACATATGTTATTAATTGTTAGTGTTATTACATATGTAAGTAATTGATACAGTGTTATTACATATGTAAATAATTATTACAGTGTTATTACATATGTAAAAAATTATTACAGTGTTAATACATATGTAAGTAATTGTTACAGTGTTATTACATATGTAAGTAATTGTTACAGTGTTATTACATATGTAAGTAATTGTTACAGTGTTCTTACATATGTAAGTAATTGTTTGTGTTAGTACATATGTAAGTATTTTTTACAGCGTTACTACATATGTAAGTAATGTTAACAGTGTTATTATATATGTAAGTTATTGTTAGTGTTATTACATATATAAGTAATGTTAACAGTGTTATTATATATGTACGTTATTGTTAGTCTTATTACATACGTAAGTAATTGTTACAGTGTTATTATATATGTAAGTTATTGTTAGTCTTATTACATATGTAAGTAATTGTTACAGTGTTATTACATATGTAAGTATTTTTTTGTGTTACTACATATGTAATTACACTGTAATAAGGACACCTTTACCAAATGTTCACATGGCCATAAACAAGCATCATATCAATCAGCATTTGTTCCAATTGAGTTTTAAACATCGTCATCACTATAATCGACAAATGAACATTTAATTTAGGACATACTTGTTTAAAATTCAGTGAGGACACTCATTAATTGGACAATTATATGTTTTTCTATTTTGGTTCTGGACACTTTGTGTTTGAAAATATACAATGACAAATGGATTGCAGATTGTCAACTTTAATATCAGGGATGAATCGTTTAGGACAGCACTTTTGTACATAGGCCACCCAATATTCAGGCACCAGAAACATTAGACAGTTTAACATGTTGTGAATAAAGTCATCATTGTACATATTTGCTCGCATATTCATTGTATGTAACACTTAAGTGTCTGATGCATCAACATCACCTGATGCTGGATATCTTCCTGGTGAAGCCAGTGGAGGTTTGTACATGTTCACCCCATTTTCATTTATATATGTATATAGTAGCATAAAATGGTTTATATTGGCATAAAATGGTTTAAATATATATAATAAATCTGTTGGATAGACTATGAGTGTTACGAGTGGTGGGTTTGTTTCCACACGGGGTAATTTTTTTAATCAATAGTATCCTGTGTTTATAAAAATATTTACATTTCCCTGGATCATACCCACTTGTGACTTATTTACGATGAATTGTTGTAAATATATGTACACATCTACACAGACAAAGGTTAGTTAGTCAAATGGTGAACCTCACATCACCATCACAATATAATTGATTCCAGATTGGGTTTACTTTTTCATTAACCCGTCTACAGCGTTTCCTGCTTTCTTACAAAGGTCCACAGCTTCGTTGTAGACTGCGTTAGCCGCGTCCTGAGCTGCATTAGCTACTGTCTCTGAGTCCTTCACTGCAGCAGCTCCAACTATTCCTCCTCCTACTGCCCCTGCTATAGCGGCTATTCCAAAGGCGACACCTGTGGCTACGTTAGTATTTACACCAACCGCTGCAAATAAACTTAACCTTCCTTGTTTTACCAGTGATGATGTTATAGCGCTTTTAACTAATTTGTTCAATGCTCCTCCATTAGATAATATTGGAATTCCCATCAGCAGTACCATCCCAAGTAAAGCACCTACAATTGCACCTACTGCTATCCCAGTTAGTTGGATCAAGAGTTTCTTACTCACTTTGCTTTTGGCCTGTTTTCTCATGTCTTCCGCAGACATCTGGCCATTGGTCTCTTGTCTAAGTGTCTCTATCTCTGCTTGGATATCTCTTTCTACTGCTTGGAGCATCTCATTGGTGTAGCACGCTCCTCCATTCTCTGTCACCATCTTCTCTACGGTGTTCAGGATCTCAGTCACTTGGTTCTGGTTGTTTCTGTACTGATCCCGCTGACTGTTGTTCCAGTGTTTGTTGTCGATGACGTGACAGCGCCCCCACATTTATCCACAAGTGTTTTCAATTCATCGTTCTGTTCGACAAACTCCTCAATGGTCAAACCGCTGAGGTCCTCTCCATGAGTGAAGAGCACTGTCGCATATTTGAAGGCCTCGGGTGAAAAATATTTCTCAATTTTTGCTACGGTTTCTTTCTCATGGACTGTGTAACGTTCTACTTTCAGCACGATTACAAAGGCATGTGGCCCAGGAGCACACTCTGTAATACAGCTAACTATTTTAGGTTTCAATGCCTCTTCAGAGATGTTGGTGTCAAATAACCCAGGTGTGTCAATCAGGGTGATGTTTCTTCCATTGATATTTCTGGTCTGCGCATCACATATCTGTGTTGTAGAGGTGGGAGAACTGTCAGTGTGGAAAACACCATCTTGTCCGAAGAATGTGCATCCCGAACTGCTTTTGCCTGATCCAGTTTTTCCCAGAAGCACAATCCTAATGTCTGTTGGAAGAGTTTATAATGACAAGTTTTGGATTAAAATGTATGACTATTGAGGAGAAATATGTTCAATAAACACATGCAGAGTTGTAACCAGGAACCAGAGTTAACAAGCATCAAATGTGGTTAGATGTTGGCAGGTACGTATTTATTTCACCAGCAGGTGACCACATAGGGCTTGTTTATAGTGCAAGTCATTTATTTGACATGAAAATACTCTCAATGAAAGAATAAGTCAATTCACATTTAGGTATAGAACACAAAAATCTATCAAAGAATCTCAGATTGTTGTAAAATTGTACTAGATGTATTTCGGCAGCTAAAAATACATATATTTGATTAATTTGCCACAGTGACTAGTAAACCAAAAAGTTAGTTTGAGGCCCCAGTATGAACTCACCTTCCATTGGACAAACAAGCATTTTGATATTGCTGAGATCCAAAGCATTTTGGGCTGTCTGGAGTGCCTGCAGATTAGAAGCAACAATACAGCAGCAATAAGGGACATGTAATTATGAAGAACAACAGAAGTTTGTCACATATAACCGTCTCACCCTACCTGGGTAGAGTCTCTGTCAGAAGGATGAACCACAATACGAATGAGGGAGAGACTTCCATTGGCTCTTCTCTTCTCATACTTATGGATCTCCTCCAGTAGAACCCTTGTTGCCACCTCATGAGGGAACTTTAGAACAACACCAGTTCCAACCACAGGAAAAGCAACGGAATGAAAGCCTTTGTTATCACAAGAGGTCAGGATATTTCTCACACCGTGCCTTAGAGCCTGGAGACAGAAGGGGCTGGATCACCAGAAGTTCAAAGGTCATAACCCCTGCGCCCCACACAACACAACACCAACCTTTACTGCTGGTCCATTGGGGTTGTACTTCCATTGGGTACAACTGAGGAAGAACACATTGCTAGACATCAAACCAGACAGTCGCTCGACCAGGACAGTGTCTCCAGGAGCAATTTGACCCTGTGAATTCCTCCGAAATGCTGCCAACAGCTCTGGTCCAGCTTCCTCAAACAGGACATTCCCAACACGAGAAGATAGAGGTTCTCTCTCAACCATGGGGGACACCAGGACATCGACCTTCAGAAAAGAGAAGAAAAGAGTGAGAATGAAAGAAAAAGTGGAAAACAGAATTGAACATTGAACAAGTATGAACTCTTACCTGCTGCTTTTCTATGCATCCCTGGACAATCTCTACCTGGACACAGGCCTCTGGAGCAGCTGTGCCTCTGGTGGAAACATTAGCCGTGTCTCCATCAGATGCATTTGTGGTATTGGAGGTCCTGGACCCTTCATCACTCTCAGATGGTTTCATCCTCCCCATGATCAGCCTATCACAGACCTCCTGCATGGCTCTCACCACTTCTGCACGTACATCAATCAGTGTGACCTCAGTAAGGATGCGTTCTACCCTCCCAAAGTCCCTAACAGCAGAGACTATGGCCTCGGTGCACACCTTCAGAGGAACCCCAAATATCCCTGAGCTGATGCAGGGCATGGCCAGAGTCTGGAGCTCCAGGGTCTCTGCCAGACACAGGGCTGTCTTTACTGTCTTCTCCAGTAGAGGGCGCTCATTCCCACATCCCCCACCGGTCCCACTGCATGAAGCAAAATCTTACACGGCAGCTTTCCTCCAGTGGTCTCTACCACCCTGCCTGTATCTAATCTACCCACCAGTTTAATCAGATCTTTACTGGCCTGCTGTACCTCAGGCCCCCTGCCCGGCTCAGAGCAGCAGCCACACCTCCAGTGTGATCCAGATCCCCGTTGGCAGCATTTACCAGCACATCTGCTTGTTCCACAGTGATGTCCCCCTGACGCACCACAACCTCCAGCCCCCACGGGAGGAAATAACTGGCGTCTGCGACCGTCTCATTCAATCTTAATCCACTGAATGCTTTACTGACTAAGCCACTCTGGTTTGGTTGAAGGTGTCCCATGCTTTTTCCATTGTACTGGTCATTTAGAAAGGCTTGGATTTGTCCCATCAGCTCCTGAACCTGCATCATGTGGCCCAGCAGCTGTACTCCACAGTCAGGAACATACCTGCCTACAACCCTGCGTCTGTTCTGGTTCAGATTCATCACCATCTTTTCAAGTGTGGACTTCAGTTCAGCCAGGAAGGAGTCACAATTGGGTGTGTTGATCATTTCCTCCCCAAACTCTGTTAGCAGATCCTTCTCTACCTGGTCCAGTTTCATGGTGGAGGATGCACACAACTGGATCTCTGTGTCCCCTAGATCTACCTGCACTCCGTCTCCAAATCCCAGCAGGCTGCCCAGGGCCTCGGGCCTCCCATATTCCTCCCTCAGAAAGATCAAGAGGTTAGTGGACACCCCAGACACTACCCGTTTCAACACTGGAGAGGTTTTATCTTGAACCAAATGTCTGGCTGTCTGGACTTCATCTGCAGAGCCCAAAGGAACCAACTCAGATGAGTCTCTGTCTGAGGTGGAGGTTGTGGGTGGAGGTACCAACTGAGATGAGTCTCTGTCTGAGGTGGAGGTTGTGGGTGGAGGTACCAACTGAGATGAGTCTCTGTCTGAGGTGGGGTTTGTGGGTGGAGGTACCAACTCAGATGAGTCTCTGTGTGAGGTGGAGGTTGTGGGTGGAGGTACCAACTCAGATGAGTCTCTGTGTGAGGTGGAGGTTGTGGGTGGAGGTACCAACTCAGATGAGTCTCTGTCTGAGGTGGGGTTTGTGGGTGGAGGTACCAACTCAGATGAGTCTCTGTGTGAGGTGGAGGTTGTGGGTGGAGGTACCAACTCAGATGAGTCTCTGTGTGAGGTGAAGGTTGTGGGTGGAGGTACCAACTGAGATGAGTCTCTGTGTGAGGTGGGGTTTGTGGGTGGAGGTACCAACTCAGATGAGTCTCTGTGTGAGGTGGAGGTTGTGGGTGGAGGTACCAACTCAGATGAGTCTCTGTGTGAGGTGGGGTTTGTGGGTGGAGGTACCAACTCAGATGAGTCTCTGTGTGAGGTGGAGGTTGTGGGTGGAGGTACCAACTGAGATGAGTCTCTGTGTGAGGTGGGGTTTGTGGGTGGAGGTACCAACTCAGATGAGTCTCTGTGTGAGGTGGGGTTTGTGGGTGGAGGTACCAACTCAGATGAGTCTCTGTGTGAGGTGGGGTTTGTGGGTGGAGGTACCAACTCAGATGAGTCTCTGTGTGAGGTGGAGGTTGTGGGTGGAGGTACCAACTGAGATGAGTCTCTGTGTGAGGTGGGGTTTGTGGGTGGAGGTACCAACTCAGATGAGTCTCTGTCTGAGGTGGGGTTTGTGGGTGGAGGTACCAACTGAGATGAGTCTCTGAGTGAGGTGGAGGTTGTGGGTGGAGGTACCAACTGAGATGAGTCTCTGTGTGAGGTGGAGGTTGTGGGTGGAGGTACCAACTCAGATGAGTCTCTGTGTGAGGTGGAGGTTGTGGGTGGAGGTACCAACTCAGATGAGTCTCTGTGTGAGGTGGAGGTTGTGGGTGGAGGTACCAACTGAGATGAGTCTCTGTCTGAGGTGGGGTTTGTGGGTGGAGGTACCAACTCAGATGAGTCTCTGTGTGAGGTGGAGGTTGTGGGTGGAGGTACCAACTGAGATGAGTCTCTGTGTGAGGTGGGGTTTGTGGGTGGAGGTACCAACTCAGATGAGTCTCTGTCTGAGGTGGGGTTTGTGGGTGGAGGTACCAACTGAGATGAGTCTCTGTGTGAGGTGGAGGTTGTGGGTGGAGGTACCAACTCAGATGAGTCTCTGTCTGAGGTGGAGGTTGTGGGTGGAGGTACCAACTCAGATGAGTCTCTGTGTGAGGTGGAGGTTGTGGGTGGAGGTACCAACTCAGATGATGAGGTTGTGGGTGGAGGATCCAGACTGTCTCTCAGATTCAGGGACAGAGTTCCCTAGGCATCTCCAACACATGACAAGGTTTCTGAAGTACTCTCTGTTGAACTGAAAGAGTTAAAAAGGCATAAAAGAGATATATACATAATGACACATTGCATTCAAGACTGGCATAACAAACTAAAACTTAAATTCATCAGAAATCTGGCCAACAATGATGACATTGTACAATAAACTGTAGAACATTGGTGTATTCAACTCTGGCCCTTAATGCCAGTTCCAGTCTAATGTTTTATTGCAACCCTCTAAATCAGAGATATATTTTGACAGGGGACATCAAGTGGGTGCTCTCAACAAGTATGTTGAAAGCGAGGGAGAGATTCAGAAAGCTGGACTGCGGTGAAGTTAACTTAATATTCAAGATTCAGACCTTCGCCGGCAATAACTCATCAACAAACCCTTCAAGAAACAAACTATTTACATACATTTTAAATTAAATACATTTTTAATAATCTTTTTTTAGCAAATTTCTACCACATTTTGCTCAATAGCTCTGACCCATTCAAACCTTTTTGACAAAAAACCTGCAGTATCTTCAGGAGGTGCTGCTCTCCATCAACATTCTCAATAGCTCAGCCAATACAAGTTATATAAAAACTATCTATTCATATAGCTTCAGGGACTGCCGCTTTATGGTCAGCATTCTTTAGCTTGTCAATTCTTTATTTTGGGAAGGGTTTTATCGTATTTTAAGGAAATTCTCTATATAAAATGCTCAATTTCTCTGTATGAAATGTTTCATCAAAATAAGCAATTGACAGGGACATATTAGTTCACAATTTATGATGGAAACATTGTCAATAATCACTAACAGTATTACAATTAAGAAACATTGTATAAAATAAAGGATGTTGACAGTAAAAGCTGTCCCTGAAGCTGTATCCGAAGCTTATTTTGATGAAACATTTGTGTCTGATTTTTATAGAGAATTTCCATATGAAACATTGTACTATACTTGTCCAATGCCAATAAAGTTGAATCTAATATATATATAATATATAATCTAATAATATCGAAGATATATTGAGATATATATATTGGTTCTGAGCGCTTGAGTAAGATCTATTAAAAATGTATTTTTAAAATATTACACAATTAATTCAGTTCCTAAAGCTGCTACATGTGTTTTCAGTCTAAGAAAATTTAATGGATCTGAGCTATTAAGCAGATTTGATAATAATTTGCTAAATAAATGGTTAAAAATGTCAAATAAAAAAATAGAAAAATCTAAAAAATATTGATGGTAGAGCAGCAGTTCCTGAAGATACTACAGTTGTTTTTGGTCAAATTCTTTTTATGGGGTCCAAGCTATTGAGCACAACTTTATTTAAAAATTGCTACAAAATGATTAAGAAAAATGCAATTTCAAATTCATAAAAAAATATATCATGTTGCTGGTGGAGTAGCACTTAAATTTTAAATTCTGAAAATCTAAAGAATGTTGCCGGTAGAGCAGCACTTCCTGAACATACAACCATTGTTTTTAGTAAATTTTTGTTCTTTTTGTATTGCGCTCACCCTTTCTTTGGGTTGGTTGAGCTAATTATGCATACATGGTTTGAGTTGGTTAATTATGAGGTGTATGTAAGTCACTGGGTGTGGTTGCACTGTGTTTAGCATTTTTGTAATGTCACAGAGTTCCGGTGAGTGTTTTGATAATTGTTACGGCATAGGGTTGTTTGTTAATAAGTCGCTTTGTTTAAGCGTATTTCATTTAATTACGTGTATGTTTATTCCGTTTGGTGGTTTTAATTATATATTAAACCTTCACAAACGTGATGAGCCGACTCTGCATTTGGCTTTCCCTGCACTACACATTGGACTAACCGTGACAGATTTTTTTTAGCAAATTGTGATACAAATTGGTTTTAAACATGATTAAAATATCCTATTCAAATATCTGAAAAGGTAAAGAATGTTGATGTTAGAGCTGAAGTCCCTAAAGCTATAATAGTTTTTTCCCAAAAACAATTTATTGGCTTCAAGCTTTTGAACATTTGAGCGTTTTTTTAATGCATTAAACTGTTAACAATTAAACAATTAAAAGTAAAGCATGTTGATTGTAGAGCAGCAGTCCTTGATGCTATATCAGTTGGTTATCTCCATGTTTGTTCTTTTGGTTTGAGGAATATTATCTAAGTTACATTGGGTCTAAGGTATTGGCTGTTATTTTAATACTCTGTAAACACAAATAACATAGATATACAAAGACAGTGCGGTTTCCTGTTATTTAAAATGGACAATTTGTGTTATTCCTCATCATTGTACAAAATAATCCAGTTACCTAAAGGTACACGGAACAGATCCTCCCTCACAACTTTTACTAAACGGAGCCGTTTGTTCTCGAGTCACACTACAGTTATATTTTGGACACACATGTGACGTGCACAGAGTCAGTAAACCGAAACACATAACAGTTTTATACAATATGGATATATACAAATACCCGGTATTCTTCGAGTGTGAGACTAATAACAGCCGGTAAAAGTTAGGCCCAATCCGAATACTCCCACTTACCCCTTCCCCTTAGCCCTACCCCTTAGTTTACCCCTTCCCCTTGGCCCTCGAAACCGAGTGGTAAGGGCTACGTTCCCCTAGGAATTGGGACACCACTCGGTTTTGGCTACGTCATCATACATCGTCGCTAGCTGGCTGCTACGTCACCAGAGGCGACACAAATGTTGATCTCAAACTTCCGAGATGCAGTCTGGAGAAGTGTGTATGTCGATTGCGTGGATTTTAGTTATGTTTTTGCGATTGTCTGCAACAAGTCGCAGAAATCAAGCGAGAAGAGGTCTACGACGCCTACAAATGCTGGTAGTTTAACTTATGGTATGTATCGATTGGTTGCAAACAACATTATCGTTTTGTATTTAAAGTTCACGGAACTAACCAACAAGGTAGCAAACATTTTTCCCAACTCAGCCATTAATGGTGTAAAATTGTTTTATTTTCCAGACTGGTGGTCCAACAAGATACTGTGCCATAAACCCCAACACGTCTATACTGCGCAAATGCAGATGTTCTTCTGTGTACTATTGTTTTTTATGTTTTTGTAATGCACACGTGCTATATAAATAAACCTGCTTGCTTACTACTGAAGGCTGTTTTCAATAAATATTTTCATCCACACTTCATGGTGTTTTGTATATCTGTTTCAGTGATCACTGTTTTGAATGTCATTGATCGATGTTCAGAAACCCTTAATCAAAAACCTGTATTTATTGAACAACATCGTAAAACATATACAATTGTTAAATAACAGTACTATTTAAATTAAATGTGCAAAACTCACAACATTGTGCAAAGTGCAACAACAAACAAACTACAGTTTTTCAACCATTTTTTCAAAATAACCTTGTCTTGGCCTCACCAGTGTCCTGTATCATATCCAAATTATGTTGTACACCTAATCTTTATACAGTCTATGGTTGTACAGCATGAAACTTCGTTCATTTTCTTCCCGAAAGCGAATTATTTGCCGGGTTTCCTCCGGCGTCCCTCTGTGATTCGGGACGGTATGTAAAGCACTTTAATCGCTATTCCAAACGCAACATTATGTTATGCACTGATATGAATTATCTGCTAAAAGAGTTAACTGTAGACAAACATGCATTGAGTAAAGGTAGTCAGAGAAATACGGGACAAATTAGTAATGTATCTTTGGCGTTGAAAACTGTAAAAAAGTAGCGATTTTTAAAAAAACTTCAATTATTAAAATGGTTAAAAATATATATGTACAGGACTGAGTAGATCACAAAACAATTGTGTCGTAATTTTTAAATTCGTTATTTAATCCGAAAATACTACATTTATGGGTCTCTTTTGCTGATCTAGCAGCCATTGTTGACGTCTCGCAATGTGTTCTGGGTACCCCTTGGTTTCAAGTGAGCTCTCGGAAAATCTTGGTTTCAATGTCTTGATTTCAGCCCTTATATATATACAGCCCTTATATATATACAGCCCTATATATATACAGCCCTTATATATATATATATATATAGCCCTTATATATATACAGCCCTTATATATATACAGCCCTTATATATATACAGCCCTTATATATATACAGCCCTTATATATATACAGCCCTTATATATATACAGCCCTTATATATATACAGCCCTTATATATATACAGCCCTTATATATATACAGCCCTTATATATATACAGCCCTTATATATATACAGCCCTTATATATATACAGCCCTTATATATATACAGCCCTTATATATATACAGCCCTTCGTCTTACCCCTTCGTCTTGATCAAAATGAGTATTCGGACAGCACTTGGTGTCGCGCAAACGCGCAAAACTAAGGGGAAGGGCTAAGGGGGAGTATTTCGGATTGGGCCTTAATTTACTTTTCCAGCAAAAAAGTAGGCCTATCATGTGTAGGGCAACACCTTCTGAGCTCTTCACAGGTTTTTTGTTTGGTCGATGTGTTTTTGTTGCAATAAAATTAGCGTTTACCAGTAAAAATACATTAGTTTTGCAATTTTAACACCCCCCCCTTTAAAGAGTATACATAGAGAATCTGCCATAGACAGTAAAGTCGTTATCTCAAAACAGGAAGTGTAATGTTCTCTATCGACAGCAGATTCAGAATATGTAGTATGTTTGTTTCTAGCAGGTTTCGTTTATGCGGTATATTGATGATCAAAGTCCATATCTTGAATATAAAGCCAACTTCACCGCAGTACGAGCTGGTTATAAGAATACCTATAGATTTTATCCACCAAAGTAGCCAACATTATGCCAGGATGTTTTACTGCAATCGTTTATTTGGTTAAAAAAAATCTGTGAACGACTATGAACCGACTCCGGTTATAGTAGCCGAACACTAGACTGTAAAACAAAACCCCACTAAACATTGATTACTTCTGTCATATTTATTCATAAACACTAAACATTGATTTGATTAGTGTGTGATATTTATTCATAAACCGGTTACCTGTCTGTTCTCTGAAAGCAATCTGATAAACCCCACAGTCACCAGCTGATTCCACTCGTCCACAATCTCCACCATTGGATTTGCGTCTGATTTGAAAGTAATTTCGTATCTTCTTTTTCTGATCTCGATCAAGAGTCTCACACTCGAAGAATACCGGGTATTTGTATATATCCATATTGTATAAAACTGTTATGTGTTTCGGTTTACTGACTCTGTGCACGTCCCATGTGTGTCTAAAATATAACTGTAGTGTGACTCGAGAACAAACGGCTCCGTTGTGAGGGAGGATCTGGTCCGTGTGTCTTTAGGTCATTGGATTATTTTGTACAATGACGAGGAATAACACAAATTGTCCATTTTAAATAACAGGAAACTGCACTGTCTTTGTATAGCTATGTTATTTGTGTTTACCGAGTAAATCAAATTATGTTAGCTAACAGCCTAGGTAAAGAATATGATGCATAACAATATGACTGGAAACGTTTAATACTTCAAATGCTCAACAAGGATAGTAAGTGTAAATACATTGGTAATTGAAATGTATAAACAATGATGTTTTTTGCGTGCGGTATGTAAACATTGACAAATATGTGGTACAATAATAAAAAACGACTATTTTCCTGTCTAATCTCTGAGAAGTCACTTAGTTAAAGTCACCACACAGACACTTTGAACAAGCTCTTCCAGAGATCTCATCTCCCTTTTGTCTAAATGTCACATGTTATAGAGGTAATTGTGCACTTTTCCAAAAGGCTCATGTACATTACAGTATTTTAATAACAAAATGATAAAGGGCCCAGCCAGTATGCACATGTAATTCATTTCAGGGTTTCATTGACATCTTTTTTTTTTTTATTCTGAAATGTGATATGCTATCACAGGTGTGAAGGACTTGGATTGCAAAGTCAAATATACTGAAAAAACATCTGTAAATTGTTGCATTACCTTGAAAAATGCAATAAGGAGTCTGAATGGGCAAATATAAAAGACTCAGTTTAAGCTCTAGTCAGTACTTACATTAGGAGTCTGAATGGGCAAATATAAAAGACTCAGTTTAAGCTCTAGTACTTACATTAGGAGTCTCAGTACTTACATTAGGAGTCTGAATGGGCAAATATAAAAGACTCAGTTTAAGCTCTAGTCAGTACTTACATTAGGAGTCTGAATGGGCAAATATAAAAGACTCAGTTTAAGCTCTAGTCAGTACTTACATTAGGAGTCTGAATGGGCAAATATAAAAGACTCAGTTTAAGCTCTAGTCAGTACTTACATTAGGAGTCTGAATGGGCAAATATAAAAGACTCAGTTTAATATGGGCTAAAATATGTGCCACCAGAAACTGAATTTGAATCATTTATATTTGAATTTGAATTGCTAAACTTGAATACATGCATTGAAAAACTGAATTTGAATCAATTAATTTGAAATTGAATTCATTCATTTGAAACTGAAGTGCAATCAAATTTAAACGTCACTGACATTTCCACTGTTATAAATCTTCACATTCAGTTCTCACAATTCCAATTGTGCTAATTGTCGGAAGAGGAGTAATGTGTATCTGTGCTCAATTGCTCTTCCTTCATCCTTAAACTACCCGGATGTCGGTCACAGTATTTTGAATCTGAATTTGGAGATCTGAATTTGAATTGTGAGAACTGAATGTTCGATTTATAAGAGTGGAATTTTCAGTGACGTTTAAATTTGATTGCACTTCGGTTTCAAACAAATGAATTCAATTTCAAATTATGTGATTCAAATTCAGTTTTTCAATGCATGTATTCAAGTTTAGCAATTCAAATTCAAATATAAATGATTCAAATTCAGTTTCTGGTGACACATATTTCAGCCCATAGTGTACTCTGGTCAGTACTTGCATTACAGCCCATTTCTAGTTTCTTTCAATGGAAGGCCCATTTCTACAGAAACAAAACTATTCAAGTTGGCTCATTTCTACAGAAACAAAACTTGAAATTCAAATTTCTACAGATAAGATGATTTCAAATTCAAGTTTTCTGAAGAGTAGAAGGCCCATTTCTATATTTCAGCCCCCATTTCTAGTCTCTGTAGGAAGGCCCATTTCTACAGAAACAAAACTCTCCTGAAGAGTAGGAAGGCCTATTTCTACAGAAACAAAACTCTTCTGAAGAGTAGGAAGGCAGCCTCTTCTGATTTTCTACAGAAACAAAACTCTTCTGAGGAGTAGGAAGGCCCATTTCTACAGAAACAAAACTCTCCTTAAAAGTAGGAAGGCCCATTTCTACATAAACAAAACTCTTCTGAAGAGTAGGAAGGCTCATTTCTACAGAAACAAAACTCACAGTGAAGTTGGGCGTGGCCCAATTTAATCGTTTCTGATGACTTTATTTCAATGTTGGGTGGTTAATTAAACTTTTGTAGTGTCAAAATTGACCTGTAATTAAAAGTAAATAGGTGAGACTACAATTAGTGTATAACATTTTGTTCAGGAAGTTAAAACAGGAACAAAGGAGGAGTTGATAAAGAATGTTACTTTTTTCATGTATTTTTTTCTACTACCAGATTTTTTTATCTGCACGATAATAATTAGACAAGTTGTTTACACAATTGAAAGGCAGGACACAGGCACAGAGTCAGTGTTCATATCTTTATTACTGTTCACTCTTTACGGAAAACAACAAACAAACAAAGGTAAGGCAGCAACCAAAGGTGTATGCATGTAGCTGCTGACAGGTCCTGCCTTTTACCCTAGGGCAACATAGAGTTGCCTAGACACCTCTTTATCCCTGGGTCCTTACAGCTGTTGCTTGGTGAAATGCTCATTGCATTTGTAAAAAAATATAGAGGCAATTACATTCATTTGACTTTGTAAACATGTTTAGATATAATACATTATAACAATGCCTTGATGCAATTTTTGATGCAAGACATGAAGTATTGTAAGTACTCATTATTTTGATTATTTGATTACTGATTGTTGCCCTTATGGAAGTTACTGGCTTATATACTTCTAATGATTACTGATTATTTCCCTTATGGAAGTTACTGGCTTAAACACTTCTAATGATTACTGATTGTTGCCCTTATGGAAGTTACTGGCTTATATACTTCTAATGATTACTGATTATTGCCCTTATGGAAGTTACTGGCTTAAACACTTCTAATGATTACTGATTGTTGCCCTTATGGAAGTTACTGGCTTAAACACTTCTAATGATTACTGATTGTTGCCCTTATGGAAGTTACTGGCTCATACACTTCTAATGATTACTGATTATTGCCCTTATGGAAGTTACTGGCTCATACACTTCTAATGATTACTGATTGTTGCCCTTATGGAAGTTACTGGCTCATACACTTCTAATGATTACTGATTATTGCCCTTATGGAGGTTACTGGCTCATACACTTCTAATGATTATTGATTGTTCTAATGATTATTGATTGTTGCCCTTATGGAAGTTACTGGCCACTTCTAATGATTACTGATTATGGAGGTTACTGCTCTTAATGATTACTGATTGTTACTGCCTCATACACTTCTAATGATTACTGATTGTTGCCCTTATGGAAGTTACTGGCTCATACACTTCTAATGATTACTGATTATTGCCCTTATGGAGGTTACTGGCTCATACACTTCTAATGATTACTGATTGTTGCCCTTATGGAGGTTACTGACTCATACACTTCTAATGATTACTGATTGTTGCCCTTATGGAGGTTACTGGCTCATACACTTCTAATGATTACTGATTGTTGCCCTTGCCCTTATGGATTATTGCCCTTACTGGCTCACACTAATGACTTTATTGCTAATGATTACTGATTGTTGTTGCCCTTATGGAGCTTACTGGCACATAAACTTCTAATGATTACTGATTGTTGCCCTTATGGAGGTTACTGGCACATACACTTCTAATGATTACTGATTGTTGCCCTTATGGAAGTGACTGGCACATACACTTCTAATGATTACTGATTGTTGCCTTAATGGAAGTTACTGGCTCATACACTTCTAATGATTACTGATTGTTGCCCTTATGGAAGTTACTGGCTCCCTTATACACTTCTAATGATTACTGATTATTGCCCTTATGGAAGTTACTGGCTCATACACTTCTAATGATTACTGATTGTTGCCCTTATGGAGGTTACTGGCTCATACACTTCTAATGATTACTGATTGTTGCCCTTATGGAGGTTACTGGCACATACACTTCTAATGATTACTGATTATTGCCCTTATGGAAGTTACTGGCTTACACACTTCTAATGATTACTGATTATTGCGGTTATGGAGGTTACTGGCACATACACTTCTAATGATTACTGATTGTTGCCCTTATGGAGCTTACTGGCACATAAACTTCTAATGATTACTGATTGTTGCCCTTATGGAGGTTACTGGCACATACACTTCTAATGATTACTGATTGTTGCCCTTATGGAAGTGACTGCCACATACACTTCTAATGATTACTGATTGTTGCCTTAATGGAAGTGACTGGCTCAAACACTTCTAATGATTACTGATTATTGCCCTTATGGAAGTTACTGGCTCATACACTTCTAATCATTACTGATTATTGCCCTTATGGAAGTTACTGGCTTATACACACTTCTAATGATTACTGATTGTTTACCCTTATGGAGGTTACTGGATTGTTGCCCTTATGGAGCTTACATACACTTCTAATGATTACTGATTGTTGCCCTTATGGAGGTTACTGGCACATACACTTCTAATGATTACTGATTGTTGCCCTTATGGAAGTGACTGCCACATACACTTCTAATGATTACTGATTGTTGCCTTAATGGAAGTGACTGGCTCATACACTTCTAATGATTACTGATTATTGCCCTTATGGAAGTTACTGGCTTAAACACTTCTAATGATTACTGATTGTTGCCCTTATGGAGGTTACTGGCACATACACTTCTAATGATTACTGATTGTTGCCCTTATGGAAGTGACTGGCAATGATTACTGATTGTTGCCCTTATGGAAGTGACTGGCTCATACACTTCTAATGATTACTGATTATTGCCCTTATGGAAGTTACTGGCTCATACACTTCTAATGATTACTGATTGTTGCCCTTATGGAAGTTACTGGCTCATACACTTCTAATGATTACTGATTATTGCCCTTATGGAGGTTACTGGCTCATACACTTCTAATGATTACTGATTGTTGCCTTATGGAAGTGACTGGCTCATACACTTCTAATGATTACTGATTATTGCCCTTATGGAAGTTACTGGCTTATACACTTCTAATGATTACTGATTGTTGCCCTTATGGAGGTTACTGGCACATACACTTCTAATGATTACTGATTGTTGCCCTTATGGAAGTTACTGGCTCATACACTTCTAATGATTACTGATTATTGCCCTTATGGAAGTTACTGGCTCATACACTTCTAATGATTACTGATTGTTGCCTTAATGGAAGTGACTGGCTCATACACTTCTAATGATTACTGATTATTGCCCTTATGGAAGTTACTGGCTTAAACACTTCTAATGATTACTGATTGTTGCCCTTATGGAGGTTACTGGCTCATACACTTCTAATGATTACTGATTGTTGCCCTTATGGAAGTTACTGGCTCATACACTTCTAATGATTACTGATTGTTGCCCTTATGGAAGTGACTGGCTCATACACTTCTAATGATTACTGATTATTGCCCTTATGGAAGTTACTGGCTCATACACTTCTAATGATTACATACACTTCTAATGATTACTGATTGTTGCCTTAATGGAAGTGACTGGCTCATACACTTCTAATGATTACTGATTATTGCCCTTATGGAAGTTACTGGCTTAAACACTTCTAATGATTACTGATTGTTGCCCTTATGGAGGTTACTGGCACATACACTTCTAATGATTACTGATTATTGCCCTTATGGAGGTTACTGGCTCATACACTTCTAATGATTACTGATTGTTGCCCTTATGGAAGTGACTGGCTCATACACTTCTAATGATTACTGATTATTGCCCTTATGGAAGTTACTGGCTCATACACTTCTAATGATTACTGATTGTTGCCTTAATGGAAGTGACTGGCTCATACACTTCTAATGATTACTGATTATTGCCCTTATGGAAGTTACTGGCTTAAACACTTCTAATGATTACTGATTGTTGCCCTTATGGAAGTTACTGGCTCATACACTTCTAATGATTACTGATTATTGCCCTTAATGATTACTGATTGTTGCCCTTATGGAAGTGACTGGCTCTGATTACTGATTATTGCCCTTATGGAAGTTACTGGCTCATACACTTCTAGTGATTACTGATTGTTGCCCTTATGGAAGTTACTGGCTCATACACTTCTAATGATTACTGATTATTGCCCTTATGGAAGTTACTGGCTCACACACTTCTAATGATTACTGATTATTGCTGTTTGGAGGTTACTGGCACATACACTTCTAATGATTAGGGTTAGGTGAATCCAGGCTGGAAGCTTCTCCATTTCCTCAAACGGAGACTATACCCCCTGAAGAGTTGGGGATAAGAACCCCTCATTGAAAGGTTAGTAATACTGTTATATTGGCGCTTAAGTCCTGTCTTTACTAATGAAATCAAACTCCCCAGTTTTGACTAGGACCACATGAGATTATTATTTTGTACCACAATTTAATATTTGTAAATGGTTCCAAACACAAATGTTAAAATTTGACACAAGTGGTTATCTAGTCAAAATAATCCATACATTATGCTTTAGTTTTTTGCTCAAAAACGTTTTTTGACCTCAGGGGTCCGTTTCAAGAAGGTGGTTTCACAAACTCTAAATCTAACCCTGACCTCGGAGTTGATTTACACTAAGATGGAAAACTCTGAGTTTTTTCGGTTTCAGAACAGCTGAATTGAGTTGGTTCAATCAACCCAGTGTAGGTTCCCTCAGAGTTACGCACGTGCACCGCCGCTATAAAAAGGCAGCATGAATGGAGCCGTGATACTACGATTCACCATGGCAACCAGCATTACTACCGCATACGTCACCCCTTGAAATACTGATGCAGGCTTACAGCGACTATAAACACGTATTTAAAAAAACTTTGCTACTTGGGTCAACGCGTAAATTCCAATATAGTGTTTTCATTTGATTTTTAATTTACACCATCATTTTAATTTATACTTTTTATTAATTCCCAGTTGGGAAATTATTTTTTGACACTCTGTTAGAACAAACTATACACATGCCTGAAATACACACCCTGTAACAGTCGGACCTTTCTGTTTCTCTTGGTCCGAGATCGGCTCGTTCCCCTGCCAGCGGAGAGGGGTAATCAGTGACATTTGGGACACCTGCGCGTAATGCGCACCTGTTTTGGGATGGGACTCATTAGTCCACTATTTAGTTCAGTCCCTGTCAGTCTGTCTTTGTTGGAGCATTGTTTCATGTATATGATATGAGCGCAGGTACGTTTGTTATTTTCCCAGTTAAAGGTACGGTGTGATCCGTTTTCTCTCGATCCACTACCTTAGTTTGTGCCTGGAGTCTGTCGTGTTGGTCTTTAAATAAAGACATTATTTGTGTATCGAAACCTCTGCGCATTTGTCCTATTCCTGCTACCTGCCGAGAGCTAAATCGTTACAGAATGCTCCAACCAGAAAGGACACAGCGGAGGAGAAAGAGCCGTTCAGCGGAGAATGAACAGCCTGCATTCCCGGTATGCTTTTGCCGGTGTGCAATTCGGCGTGGACCGCCCCTTCCTCCCGACCCGTACGCTCCGCCACCGAAGTGGATACCGGCGGATTTCGCAGCGCTACGTGAGTGGAGGGAACTTCAGTACACCGAGTCCGATGAGGAGGATTCGGAGGAGTTCTGGGAGGATTCTGAGGAGGAGGACCTTATTGAGAGGATCAGTCGGGAACACTGCATCCAGCTGGGTCTCGAGTCCCCTCCCCAGCCAAAGAGGGTTGTCACCCCGCAGCCTAAGATGGCTGAGACACCGCAGCCCCCAACCACCTCCCGCCCAAGGGTAATAACTGTAAATATGGAGGACATTGCCCGGGATTTTGTTCTGGGAGGAGGTCGCATATCCAAGTCTGGGTCTCATTCTCTGCCCCAGACCAGTCGTCCGGTCCTGTCCGAGACCAGTCAACCTGTGCTGCCTGGGACTGGGTCTCCCGTGTATTTTGAGCCTGTTCCCGTTGTTGTAAATCCTGTCTCCAGTGCTCCGGCCTTGGAGAGGGCTCTACGGGAGGACAGGACGGTGTTCGCAGACTATAAGGCCTGGGTGGAGGAGCAAGGGCTTCCGCCAGAGGAGGAGAGTGGGTACTACGGGGAATTTTTCCAGTGGAGGGCTCATCGAGGAGTGCTTCCGCTACCGGCTCTGAGGTACCTGATGCCGTGCAGCCCATCTCCTTCCGCCTCTGGAGCCTGTCCCCGTGCCTACTGAGCCCGTCCCCGTGCCTACTGAGCCTGTCCCCGTGCCTACTGAGCCTGTCCCCGTGCCTACTGAGCCTGTCCCCGTGCCTACTGAGCCTGTCCCCGTGCCTACTGAGCCTGTCCCCGCCTGTGAGCCTGTCCCCGTGCCTACTGAGCCTGTCCCCGTGCCTACTGAGCCTGTCCCGTGCCTACTGAGCCTGTCCCGTGCCTACTGAGCCTGTCCCCGTGCCTACTGAGCCTGTCCCCGTGCCTACTGAGCCTGTCCCCGTGCCTACTGAGCCTGTCCCCGTGCCTACTGAGCCTGTCCCCGTGCCTACTGAGCCTGTCCCCGTGCCTACTGAGCCTGTCCCGTGCCTACTGAGCCTGTCTCCGCGCCTACTGAGCCTGTCTCCGCGCCTACTGAGCCTGTCTCCGCGCCTACTGAGTCTGTCCCCGTGCCTACTGAGCCTGTCCCGTGCCTACTGAGCCTGTTCCCGTGCCTACTGAGCCTGTCCCCGTGCCTACTGAGCCTGTCCCCGTGCCTACTGAGCCTGTCCCCGTGCCTACTGAGCCTGTCCCCGTGCCTACTGAGCCTGTCCCCGTGCCTACTGAGCCTGTCCCCGTGCCTACTGAGCCTGTCCCCGTGCCTACTGAGCCTGTCCCCGTGCCTACTGAGCCTGTCCCCGTGCCTACTGAGCCTGTCCCGGTGCCTACTGAGCCTGTCCCCGTGCCTACTGAGCCTGTCCCCGTGCCTACTGAGCCTGTTCCCGTGCCTACTGAGCCTGTCCCCGTGCCTACTGAGCCTGTCCCCGTGTCTACTGAGCCTGTCCCCGTGTCTACTGAGCCTGTCCCGTGCCTACTGAGCCTGTCCCCGTGCCTACTGAGCCTGTCTCCGTGCCTACTGAGCCTGTCCCCGTGCCTACTGAGCCTGTCCCCGTGCCTACTGAGCCTGTCCCCGTGCCGTCTGAGCCTGTCCCTATTGTCTCTTTGTCAGTCCCCGTCTCTGTGTCTGTTCCTGTCTCCTTACCCACCTGTGTTACTGTTCCCGATCCCGTCCTACCCACTGTCGTCGTTCCCGTCCCACTCACTGTCTTCGATCCCGTCCTAGTCCCTGTCCCTTCGCCCGTACCCGTCCGTATCTCCGTTCCTGGTCCCGTCCGTGTCTCTCCGTGTGTTTTTGTCCGTGTCTCTATGTTCAATTCCACCGTTGTCCCCGTGTGTTCACCTGTCCCCGTGTGTTCCCCTGTCCCCGTGTGTTCACCTGTCCCCGTGTGTTCACCTGTCCCCGTGTGTTCACCTGTCCCCGTGTGTTCACCTGTCCCCGTGTGTTCACCTGTCCCCGTGTGTTCCCCTGTCCCCGTGTGTTCACCTGTCCCCGTGTGTTCACCAGAACCCGAGTGCTCACCAGAACCCGAGTGCTCACCAGAACCCGAGTGCTCACCAGAACCCGAGTGCTCACCAGAACCCGAGTGCTCACCAGAACCCTGTCCTCCGGCACGCCCTCCTGGGCCGTGTCCCCCGGCACGCCCTCCTGAACCGTGTCCCCCGGCACGGCCACCTGAACCGTCTCTGCCTGGTCGACCTCCTGATCCACATCCGCCTGGTCGACATCCTGAGCGGTCTCCTGATCCGCTTCCGCCGGGTCAATCTGCCGACCCTCATCTGCCGGGTAGACCTCCCGATCCGTCTCCGCCCTTCCGGGTTTCTACTCCGCCTCTGCCTGTCAGATCTCCGGACACTGAGTTGGTTCAGGGGGGGGTTGTTTTTTTTGGGCGCTTCAGGAGCCGCGCCCTTAAAGGGGGGGTTATGTAACAGTCGGACCTTTCTGTTTCTCTTGGTCCGAGATCGGCTCGTTCCCCTGCCAGCGGAGAGGGGTAATCAGTGACATTTGGGACACCTGCGCGTAATGCGCACCTGTTTTGGGATGGGACTCATTAGTCCACTGTTTAGTTCAGTCCCTGTCAGTCTGTCTTTGTTGGAGCATTGTTTCATGTATATGATGTGAGCGCAGGTACGTTTGTTATTTTCCCAGTTAAAGGTACGGTGTGATCCGTTTTCTCTCGATCCACTACCTTAGTTTGTGCCTGGAGTCTGTCGTGTTGGTCTTTAAATAAAGACATTATTTGTGTATCGAAACCTCTGCGCTTGTGTCATATTCCTGCTACCTGCCGAGAGCTAAATCGTTACAACACCCATGCTCATATTTTATCACAAGTGTTATTACTGGTAAAAACTGGTAGAATGGTATTGACGCTATAATCCATTTCATTTAGGTGCAATCCTGCGGGTGAAAAACACATTTGTTTGCCGTCAATGCAGCCAATCGCATTAGGAAATCCTAAAATAAATTCAAATAATTTATACCAGTCTGATCTTGCAGCACCATGTCATTAACCGAATTATAATGAATACCTATTCATTGTAAAGGGTTTTGCATTATTCACCTGCAATGCTGTGGACCTCTCCTTTAATGTCTCTCACTGGTTTGTGTCCAGGGAACACTACAAACACGTTTAATATAACGGCTCTGCATACCGTGGCTGTAATACTGCCCTAAAACTGACGTTTGCAAAAAACGTAATGCGACACAAATAATCTGCTCGGATGTTACAGTTACTATGCATCCTGCTCCTATTTGTAGACCTGCGGGTCGAGTTGTACTGGACAAAATGCCTTGTATCGTTTCACCTCTGGAATACAAGAATCATAAGGGTCTGAAAATGATGCATTTAAATGTACGAAGTCTCCTTCCTAAAATAGATCATATCAGGATCTGGGCTCTTCAGGCAAACCCTGACATTTTGTTTTTATCAGAAACTTGGCTATCAGGAAAAATCTTGGATTCAGATGTCGCTCTGGATCGCTATAGAATTTATAGGTCAGATAAAAAGGGTAAAGGTGGTGGTGTGGCTATTTTTATAAAAGAGCATTTTTCTGTTTCAATTCTAAAATATGAGTCTATTCCAAAACAATTTGAATTTTTGGCCCTGGGTTTACTTCTGGGCTCAAACTCGAATGTGACATTAATGGGTGTTTTCCGCCCACCTTCTGCCAAGAAATGTCTACTAGTTGAGCTTACTGATCTTATCGCATCTTTCATCCGGACAGAAGTCCTAATAGCTGGTGATTTTAACTTGGACTGGGAAAGTCATGACTCTAATTGCTTACGAGATTTTAGTACTCAATTAAATTTGACTCAGCTAATTAAAGAGCCAACACGCCCAAATCTTAAGGACTCTGTTAAATCCACTCTGATTGACATTATGCTTACGAATTGCCCGGATAAATATGTTGGAAGTGGAGTGTTCGCTCTAGATATAAGTGACCATTGTCCTATTGTGTGTATTAGAGACGTGCGAACTCCTAGATCTAAAACTCGTTTTATCAAACGGAGAAATTTTAAGCAGTTTAATGAACAGGCTTTTTTACATGAATTACAATTGAGTGATATTGACTGCGTGACATCAATTGATGACTCAGAACTGGCTCTCCACAAGTTCTGTAGCATTTTTAACTCCATTGTTGATATGCAGATACCTATGAAAACGTTGAGAGTTAAAAGCAAGTCCAACCCTTGGTTCACGGCAGAATTGGCAGAGATAATACGTAGCAGGGATGCTGCTTGGGCAAAGGCTCGGAGTACTGGCACTAAGTTCAGCTGGCAACTATTTAAAACACTTAGAAATAAATGTGTTAAATTAACTAGAAAATCTAAATCAGAGTACTTTGTTAACACCTTATCAGACTGTTATGGTAATCCGTCCAAAATCTGGAAAACTGTTAAATCTTTAAAGGGTAATGACGCTGTTTCACTTCCGCATCAAATTAACTCAGTCACTGGACCTATTACTGATAGAAAGGAGATTGTCGATGCTTTTAATTATCATTTTGTTACTGCAGGAAATATTTTTGATTCAGTCTCAAGGTCAACTCATTTACATTCTGTTCTGAATACTGACGTAGACTGCTGTACAGGGGATGGGAAAAAACATGGATTATCTAATAGTTTTTCTCTTAGGCAATTTTCAGTCTCTGAGGTTCTTGATGCCTTACGATCTTTAGATTCTAAGAAATCTGTAGGTGCTGATTCCCTGGAACCTGGTCTGCTAAAATGTGGTGCTGCACTTATTGCTGGGCCATTAACTCATATTTTAAATCTGACTCTATCAACAGGAATCATTCCTAAATTATGTAAATCTGCATATGTGTTACCTCTACATAAAGGGGGTGATAGTACTGACCTTAATAATTATCGACCAATTTCTAAACTTCCATGTCTGGCTAAGATTCTTGAATCCTTGATAAGTTTGCAGCTCCGCTCCTTCATGGCTGAAAACTGCATTTTAAATGTAAATCAGTCAGGATTTCGTCCTGGAGATAGCACTATTTCTGCAGCCACTTTAGTTTTAAATGATATTATAAATGCTCGTGATGCAAATATGACCTGTGCTGCAATGTTTATTGATTTGTCTAAAGCTTTTGACACAGTTGATCGTGATATTTTGATGAATAGGTTGTCGTCAATTGGCTTTAGTCTTGCAACTTGTTCCTGGTTTCGCAACTATCTCAGAAGGGGTTCCGCAGGGTTCTATCTTAGGACCTGTGCTCTTTACTATTTACATAAACAATATAGGTCAATTTGTAAATAGCTGTACGTCCCATCTCTATGCAGATGCTACGATTTTATATGCTTGTGCTCCAACAATTAGTGATGCTGTGTCCATGTTGCAAGCTGATTTCACAGCTGTGCAGGAAGCATTTAATGATTTAAAACTTGTTCTAAACACGAACAAAACCAAATATATGTTGTTCATGTGGTCACACCAAAAACCTGCAGATGATATTGCTATTTATTCTATGGATGGGTCTTTAATTGAATGTGTCTCCTCTTACAAATATCTTGGAATTTGGGTGGATAATGATCTCTCATTTAACAAACATTTAAATGAACTTGTAAAAAAGCTTAAGTATAAGGTGGGCTTCTTCTATAGGAATAAGTCTTGTTTCTCCATGACAAACAGGAAACAAATTGTTATGTCGACTTTCATGCCGGTCCTTGATTATGGTGATATTATATATCAAAGTGCATCTCTCTCTACTCTGAAGTCACTTGACTCAGTGTATCATAGTGCTCTCCGCTTTATTACATCCGACAATTATAATACTCATCACTGCACTCTGTACCATAAATTGGGCTGGATGTCCTTGAGAGCCCGTAGATCATTCCACTACTCTATCTTTATCTATAAAGCTTTACTTCACAGGCTACCAGTATATATATCATCCTTATTAATTCATAGATCTTTGGCTTTAAAAACAAGATCTCAGAGTGTCCTAGTGCTAGAGACTCCCCTGGTAACCTCTGAACTAGGTAAATCAGCTTTTTCTTATAGAGCTCCACATGTATGGAACAAGATTCAAAAGGAACTCAAATTGAATGCATTGGTGTCCATGTGTCAATTAAAAAAAATGATGATACAATTTTATAGAGAGGAATGTGTCTGTTTTTAATTTGTTGCAAATACTATCTGTCTGTACAATTAATATTGTATAGTGTGCATTTTATATGTGTTCGTACTACTGTAAAAATCATTGCTGTACCCAGGGCACACTTGCAAATGAGATCTAGGTCTCAATGTGTTCTTTCCCTGTTAAAATAAAAGTCAAAAGAAAAAAGTCAAAAAAATAAAAAAAAAAAGCATGTCCACGATGGGTTACATTAGTTATATGAGGATAGATAATGTTATGTAGCTACATCTGATAGACTGTAAAGAAAAACTATACCGCTCAGATAGGAAGTTATCTGGAAATTAAAATCTAGTCGTGTTTCCTCAATATCAGATAGGAAGTTATCTGGAAATTTAAATACATCTAGTCGGGTTTCCTCAATATCATCTCCCGACGTATGTTTAACTCAAGTAATGCAGTTTCTTCATCTGCAGGATCGTGTAACACAAAGGACATGTCATGTTCGAGAAAATAAACTTTAATCTTTAACATCACCTAAGTAAGTTAATAAAACAGTCCTATTTTATTCATGCAGATGACAACACTGCGCTAAAATTCACCTGATACAGACTGAATAAATTAAAAATGAAATGAAAGAGCGCTGTGTCAGAGGGAGGAGACTGAGAGAAACTCCAGGTTTATTGAAGAAAAACTGCTCCCGACCAGGTTAGGTTCACAGACTCAGTTACCATAGTAACTGACTCTGAGGTTAAGTTACCTCCCTTTCTGAAACAGAGAACTCAGTGTTTCCCTCATCTCAGTGTAAACAAACTCCTTTCTGAAACGGACCCCTGGTCAATAAGGCCTACAGGACATCAAATATAAGTTAAACATTCTTACTAATGTTCACAAGTACTTGTTGATTAAAATGATCTAAGATCACATTTGGTGATAACATGTATTATTTGTGATTTCTAAACAGATAGTTATAGGCGTTGATTGGTATGTGTTATCTTGTCCTGTGCTGCCCTCTACTGTTTTTATGTTGACCTGCACACCTTTATTCGTTTATTTTTTCCTGCCTTCTCTCAGTCAATCAGTTTTGCCATGATCACTTGCGTTTCTTAACTGAGTACTGTTCCCTCAATGACTAGTGAATTTAGTTTGGTATTTTAACGTAATTTGAGGGGTTCTTAATATTACAGTTACGCCCATTGACGTTGGCAAGTATTACAAGGTCAATGACCAGGAATGTCAGTAAGTGCTTCAAAATGACTGTAGGTAATATTTAGGGAAAGTGTGGGAAGATTTAAAAAATATCTGTATTATTGTGTCATATGTTATAATCATCTCTGTATTAATGTGCCCTATGTTATAATCATCTATAATCATCTCTGTATTAATGTGTCCTATGTTATAATCATCTATAATCATCTCTGTATTAATGTGTCATATGTTATAATCATCTATAATCATCTCTGTATTAAAGTGTCATATGATATAATAATCTATAATCATCTCTGTATTAATGTGTCATATGTTATAATCATCTATAATCATCTCTGTATTAAAGTGTCATATGATATAATAATCTATAATCATCTCTGTATTAAAGTGTCATATGTTCTAATCATCTATAATCATCTCTGTATTATTGAGTCATATGTTATAATCATCTATAATCATCTCTGTATTAAAGTGTCATATGATATAATAATCTATAATCATCTCTGTATTAATGTGTCATATGTTATAATCATCTATAATCATCTCTGTATTAAAGTGTCATATGATATAATAATCTATAATCATCTCTGTATTAATGTGTCATATGTTATAATCATCTATAATCATCTCTGTATTAAAGTGTCATATGATATAATAATCTATAATCATCTCTGTATTAAAGTGTCATATGTTCTAATCATCTATAATCATCTCTGTATTATTGAGTCATATGTTATAATCATCTATAATCATCTCTGTATTAAAGTGTCATATGATATAATAATCTATAATCATCTCTGTATTAATGTGTCATATGTTATAATCATCTATAATCATCTCTGTATTAAAGTGTCATATGATATAATAATCTATAATCATCTCTGTATTAATGTGTCATATGTTATAATAATCTATAATCATCTCTGCATTAATGAGTCATATGTTATAATCATCTACAATCATCTCTGTATTAATGTGTCATATGTTATAATCATCTATAATCATCTCTGTATTAATGTGTCAAATGTTCTAATCATCTATAATCATCTCTGTATTAATGTGTCATATGATATAATAATCTATAATCATCTCTGTATTAAAGTGTCATATGTTCTAATCATCTATAATCATCTCTGTATTATTGTGTCATATGTTATTATCATCTATAATCATCTCTGTATTATTGTGTCATATGTTCTAATCATCTATAATCATCTCTGTATTATTGTGTCATATGTTATAATCATCTATAATCATCTCTGTATTAAAGTGTCATATGATATAATAATCTATAATCATCTCTGTATTATTGTGTCATATGTTATAATCATCTATAATCATCTCTGTATTATTGTGTCATATGTTATATTCATCTATAATCATCTCTGTATTAATGTGTCATATGATATAATCATCTATAATCATCTCTGTATTAATGTGTCATATGTTATAATCATCTATAATCATCTCTGTATTATTGTGTCATATGTTATATTCATCTATAATCATCTCTGTATTAATGTGTCATATGTTATAATCATCTATAATCATCTCTGTATTAATGTGTCATATGTTATAATCATCTATAATCATCTCTGTAATAATGTGTCATATGTTATAATCATCTATAATCATGTATAATCATCTCTGTATTAATGTGTCATATGTTATAATCATCTATAATCATCTCTGTATTAATGTGTCCTATGTTATAATCATCTCTGTATTCATGTTTCATATGTTATAATCATCAATAATCAACTGTCCATTTTTGTGTCATGTTATAATCATCTCTGCATTCATTTGAATATACCAAATGGAAATGTGTCATTATGAAATAAATACAGCATTATGAAAATGGAGTGCCTTCAAATGAAAAAATAAAGAAAAGTTTTTCTTATGAAAAACGTGTCATTATGAAAAAGGAGTGCCTTCAAATGAATAAATTTAGAATTGTGAAATACAAGTCTCTCGAAATAAATAAATGTTGTCTTATGGAAAATATAATTTTGAAATAAAACCTATTTATTGACATATTAAGTGATTTATACATTTATATCTACACTTAGATATCAAATTATTGCCTAATTTCATAGCTATATTTATTGTTTCATAGCTGTATTTATTTATTTAATATTGGCAGAAATGGCGTAACATAGAAAACGAGACTGTTCTGTGTTGAACATCTTTTACGACTAACGCAAATGTCCTACATCAAACTAACTTTACCAGAATCCCACACCTCAGTCACCAGTCTGTCCAACATCAAACTAACTTTACCAGAATCACGCACCTCAGTCATCAGTCTGTCCAACATTAAACTAACTTTACCAGAATCACGCACCTCAGTCATAAGTCTGTCCAACATTAAACTAACTTTACCAGAATCACGCACCTCAGTCATCAGTCTGTCCAACATTAAACTAACTTTACCAGAATCCCACACCTCAGTCACCAGTCTGTCCAACATCAAACTAACTTTACCAGAATCACACACCCCAGTCATCAGTCTGTCCAACATTAAACTAACTTTACCAGAATCACGCACCCAGTCATCAGTCTGTCCAAAATCAAACTAACTTTACCAGAATCACCCACCTCAGTCATCAGTCTGTTCAACATAAACCTAACTTTACCAGAATCGCGGACCTCAGTCATCAGTCTGGCCAAAATCAAACTAACTTTACCAGAATCAAGCACCTCAGTCATCAGTCTGTCCCACATCAAACTAACTTTACCAGAATCACGGACCTCAGTCATCAGTGTGTCCTACATAAAACTAACTTTACCAGAATCACGGACCTGAGTCATCAGTCTGGCCAAAATCAAACTAACTTTACCAGAATCACGCACCTCAGTCATCAGTCTGTCCAACATCAAAGTAACTTTACCAGAATCACGCACCACAGTCATCAGTCTGTCCAACATCAAACTAACTTTACCAGAATCACGCACCACAGTCATCAGTCTGTCCAACATCAAACTAACTTTACCAGAATCACAGACCTCAGTCACCGTCTGTCCAACATCAAACTACCTTTACCAGAATCACCCACCTCAGTCATCAGTCTGTCCAACATAAAACTAACTTTACCAGAATCGCGGACCACAGTCATCAGTCTGGCCAAAATCAAACTAACTTTACCAGAATCACGCACCTCAGTCATCAGTCTGGCCAAAATCAAACTAACTTTACCAGAATCACGCACCTCAGTCATCAGTCTGTCCAACAACAAACTAATTTTACTGAAATCACGCACCTCAGTCATCAGTCTGTCCAACAACAAACTAACTTTACCAGAATCACAGACCTCAGTCACCGTCTGTCCAACATCAAACTACCTTTGCCAGAATCACGCACCTCAGTCATCAGTCTGTCCAGCATCAAACTAACTTTACCAGAATCACCCACCTCAGTCATCAGTCTGTCCAACATAAAACTAACTTTACCAGAATCACGCACCTCAGTCATCAGTCTGGCCAAAATCAAACTAACTTTACCAGAATCACGCACCTCAGTCATCAGTCTGTCCAACAACAAACTAACTTTACCAGAATCACCCACCTCAGTCATCAGTCTGTCCAACATAAAACTAACTTTACCAGAATCACGCACCTCAGTCATCAGTCTGTCCAACATCAAACTAACTTTACCAGAATCACGCACCTCAGTCATCAGTCTGTCCAACATCAAAGTAACTTTACCAGAATCACAGACCTCAGTCACCGTCTGTCCAACATCAGACTACCGTTACCAGAATCACCCACCTCAGTCCTCAGTCTGTCCAACATAGAACTAACTTTACCAGAATCACGCACCTCAGTCATC
Organism: Dallia pectoralis; assembly: GCA_029465975.1. Lineage (NCBI taxonomy): Eukaryota > Metazoa > Chordata > Actinopteri > Esociformes > Umbridae > Dallia > Dallia pectoralis. The sequence goes on along the minus strand of CM055735.1, from coordinate 1,224,002 downwards.
AGTCTGTCCAACATCAAACTAACTTTACCAGAATCACCCACCTCAGTCATCACCAGGGTGGGAATTATGTAATTTTAGGGGCAAGGCCATTTGGCCTCCACCTTTTTTTTTTTTCTGGGGCACACAGGACATATGACAGGGCACACAGGACATATGGCAGGGCACACAGGACATATGACAGGGTACACAGGACATATGACAGGGCACACAGGACATATGACAGGGCACACAGGACATATGACAGGGTACACAGGACATATGACAGGGTACACAGGACAAATGACAGGTCACACAGGACATATGACAGGGTACACAGGACATATGACAGGGTACACAGGACATATGACAGGGTACACAGGACATATGACAGGGCACACAGGACATATGACAGGTCACACAGGACATATGACAGGGCACACAGGACATATGACAGGGCACACAGGACATATGACAGGGCACACAGGGTACACAGGACATATGACAGGGCACACAGGACATAAGACAGGGTACACAGGACATATGACAGGGCACACAGTACATATGACAGGGCACACAGGACATATGACAGGGTACACAGGACATATGACAGGGCACACAGGACATATGACAGGACACACAGGGCACACAGGACATATGACAGGGTACACAGGACATATGACAGGTCACACAGGACATATGACAGGGCACACAGGACACACAGGACATATGACAGGACACACAGGACATATGACAGGGCACACAATACATATGACAGGGTACACAGGACATATGACAGGGCACACAGGACATATGACAGGGTACACAGGACATATGACAGGGCACACAGGACATTTGACAGGGCACACAGGACATATGACAAGGCACACAGGACATATGACAGGGTACACAGGACATATGACAGGGTACACAGGACAAATGACAGGTCACACAGGACATATGACAGGGTACACAGGACATATGACAGGGCACACAGGACATATGACAGGGTACACAGGACATATGACAGGGCACACAGGACATATGACAGGGTACACAGGACAAATGACAGGTCACACAGGACATATGACAGGGTACACAGGACATATGACAGGGCACACAGGACATATGACAGGGCACACAGGACATATGACAGGGCACACAGGACATATGACAGGGTACACAGGACATATGACAGGGTACACAGGACATATGACAGGGCACACAGGACATATGACAGGGCACAGGACAGACAGGTACACATATGACAGGGCACACAGGACATATGACAGGGCACACAGGACATATGACAGGGCACACAGGACATATGACAGGGCACAGGGCAGGACATATGACAGGGTACACAGGACATATGACAGGGCACACAGGACATATGACAGGGCACACAGGACATATGACAGGACACAGGGGCACACAGGACATATGACAGGGTACACAGGACATATGACAGGGCACACAGGACATATGACAGGGCACACAGGACACACAGGACATATGACAGGGCACATGACAGGGCACACAGGACACACAGGACATATGACAGGTCACACAGGACATATGACAGGAAACACAGGACATATGACAGGGCACACAGGACATATGACAGGGTACACAGGACATATGACAGGGCACACAGGACATATGACAGGGTACACAGGACATATGACAGGGCACACAGGACATATGACAGGGCACACAGGACATATGACAGGGCACACAGGACATATGACAGGGCACACAATACATATGACAGGGTACACAGGACATATGACAGGGCACACAGGACATATGACAGGGTACACAGGACATATGACAGGGCACACAGGACATATGACAGGGCACACAGGACATATGACAGGACACACAGGACATATGACAGGGTACACAGGACATATGACAGGGCACACAGGACAAACAGGACAGGTCACACAGGACATATGACAGGGTACACAGGACATATGACAGGGCACACAGGACATATGACAGGTCACACAGGACATATGACAAGGCACACAGGACATATGACAGGGCACACAGGACATATGACAGGGCACACAGGACATATGACAGGGCACACAGGGTACACAGGACATATGACAGGGTACACAGGACATATGACAGGGCACACAGGACATATGACAGGACACACAGGGCACACAGGACATATGACAGGGTACACAGGACATATGGCAGGTCACACAGGACATATGACAGGGCACACAGGACACACAGGGCACACAGGACACACAGGACATATGACAGGTCACACAGGACATATGACAGGAAACACAGGACATATGACAGGGCACACAATACATATGACAGGGTACACAGGACATATGACAGGGCACACATGACATATGACAGGGTACACAGGACATATGACAGGGCACACAGGACATTTGACAGGGCACACAGGACATATGACAAGGCACACAGGACATATGACAGGGTACACAGGACATATGACAGGGTACACAGGACAAATGACAGGTCACACAGGACATATGACAGGGTACACAGGACATATGACAGGGCACACAGGACATATGACAGGTCACACAGGACATATGACAGGACACACAGGACATATGACAGGGCACACAAGACATATGACAGGGTACACAGGACATATGCCAGGGCACACAGGACATATGACAGGGCACACAGGGTACACAGGACATATGACAGGGTACACAGGACATATGACAGGGCACACAGGACATATGACAGGGCACACAGGACACTCAGGGCACACAGGACATATGACAGGGTACACAGGACATATGACAGGGCACACAGGACATATGACAGGGTACACAGGACATATGACAGGGCACACAGGACATATGACAGGGTACACAGGACATATGACAGGGTACACAGGACATATGACAGGGCACACAGGACATAAGACAGGGTACACAGGACATATGACAGGGCACACAGGACAAATGACAGGTCACACAGGACATATGACAGGGTACACAGGACATATGACAGGGTACACAGGACATATGACAGGGCACACAGGACATATGACAGGGCACACAGGACATATGACAGGGTACACAGGACATATGACAGGGCACACAGGACATATGACAGGTTACACAGGACATATGACAGGGTACACAGGACAAATGACAGGTCACACAGGACATATGACAGGGTACACAGGACATATGACAGGGTACACAGGACATATGACAGGGTACACAGGACATATGACAGGGCACACAGGACATATGACAGGGCACACAGGACATATGACAGGTCACACAGGACATATGACAGGGTACACAGGACATATGACAGGGCACACAGGACATATGACAGGTCACACAGGACATATGACAGGACACACAGGACATATGACAGGGCACACAAGACATATGACAGGGTACACAGGACATATGCCAGGGCACACAGGACATATGACAGGGCACACAGGACACTCAGGGCACACAGGACATATGACAGGGCACACAGGACATATGACAGGGCACACAGGACATATGACAGGGCACACAGGACATATGACAGGGCACACAGGACATATGACAGGGCACACAGGACATATGACAGGGCACACAGGACATATGACAGGGCACACAGGACATAAGACAGGGCACACAGGACATAAGACAGGGCACACAGGACATATGACAGGGCACACAGGACATATGACAGGGTATGACAGGGTAGGACAAATGACAGGTCACACAGGACATATGACAGGGTACACAGGACATATGACAGGGTACACAGGACATATGACAGGGTACACAGGACATATGACAGGGCACACAGGACATATGACAGGGCACACAGGACATATGACAGGGCACACAGGACATATGACAGGGCACACAGGACATAAGACAGGGTACACAGGACATATGACAGGGCACACAGTACATATGACAGGGTACACAGGACATATGACAGGGTACACAGGACATATGACAGGGCACACAGGACATAAGACAGGGTACACAGGACATATGACAGGGCACACAGTACATATGACAGGGTACACAGGACATATGACAGGGTACACAGGACATATGACAGGGCACACAGGACATATGACAGGACACACAGGACATATGACAGGGCACACAAGACATATGACAGGGTACACAGGACATATGACAGGGCACACAGGACATATGACAGGGTACACAGGACATATGACAGGGCACACAGGACATATGACAGGGCACACAGGACATATGGCAGGGCACACAGGACATATGACAGGGTACACAGGACATATGACAGGGCACACAGGACATATGACAGGGCACACAGGACATATGACAGGGCACACAGGACATATGACAGGGTACACAGGACATATGACAGGGTACACAGGACAAATGACAGGTCACACAGGACATATGACAGGGTACACAGGACATATGACAGGGTACACAGGACATATGACAGGGTACACAGGACATATGACAGGGCACACAGGACATATGACAGGTCACACAGGACATATGACAGGGCACACAGGACATATGGCAGGGCACACAGGACATATGACAGGGCACACAGGGTACACAGGACATATGACAGGGCACACAGGACATAAGACAGGGTACACAGGACATATGACAGGGCACACAGTACATATGACAGGGTACACAGGACATATGACAGGGTACACAGGACATATGACAGGGCACACAGGACATATGACAGGACACACAGGGCACACAGGACATATGACAGGGTACACAGGACATATGACAGGTCACACAGGACATATGACAGGGCACACAGGACACACAGGGCACACAGGACATATGACAGGTCACACAGGACATATGACAGGAAACACAGGACATATGACAGGGCACACAATACATATGACAGGGTACACAGGACATATGACAGGGCACACAGGACATATGACAGGGTACACAGGTCATATGACAGGGCACACAGGACATATGACAGGGCACACAGGACATATGACAGGGTACACAGGACATATGACAGGGTACACAGGACATATGACAGGGCACACAGGACATATGACAGGGCACACAGGACATATGACAGGGCACACAGGACATATGACAGGGCACACAGGACATATGACAGGGCACACAGGACATATGACAGGACACACAGGGCACACAGGACATATGACAGGGTACACAGGACATATGACAGGTCACACAGGACATATGACAGGGCACACAGGACACAGGGCACACAGGACACACAGGACATATGACAGGTCACACAGGACATATGACAGGGTACACAGGACAAATGACAGGTCACACAGGACATATGACAGGGCACACAGGACATATGACAGGGCACACAGGACATATGACAGGGCACACAGGACATATGACAGGGCACACAGGACATATGACAGGGTACACAGGACATATGACAGGGTACACAGGACAAATGACAGGTCACACAGGACATATGACAGGGTACACAGGACATATGACAGGGTACACAGGACATATGACAGGGTACACAGGACATATGACAGGGCACACAGGACATATGACAGGTCACACAGGACATATGACAGGGCACACAGGACATATGACAGGGCACACAGGACATATGACAGGGCACACAGGGTACACAGGACATATGACAGGGCACACAGGACATAAGACAGGGTACACAGGACATATGACAGGGCACACAGTACATATGACAGGGTACACAGGACATATGACAGGGTACACAGGACATATGACAGGGCACACAGGACATATGACAGGACACACACACAGGACATATGACAGGGTACACAGGACATATGACAGGTCACACAGGACATATGACAGGGTACACAGGACATATGACAGGGCACACAGGACACAGGACACAGGACACACAGGACATATGACAGGTCACACAGGACATATGACAGGAAACACAGGACATATGACAGGGCACACAATACATATGACAGGGTACACAGGACATATGACAGGGCACATGACAGGGCACACAGGACATATGACAGGGTACACAGGACATATGACAGGGGGCACACAGGACATATGACAGGGCACACAGGACATATGACAGGGCACACAGGACATATGACAGGCACACAGGACATATGACAGGGTACACAGGACATATGACAGGGTACACAGGACAAATGGACACAGGACATATGACAGGTCACACAGGACATATGACAGGGACACAGGGCACACAAGACATATGACAGGGCACACAGGACATATGAGGGCAGGACATATGACAGGGCACAGGACATATGACAGGGCACACAAGACATATGACAGGGCACACAGGACATATGACAGGGCACACAGGACACTCAGGGCACACAGGACATATGACAGGGTACACAGGACATATGACAGGGCACACAGGACATATGACAGGGTACACAGGACATATGACAGGGCACACAGGACATATGACAGGGTACACAGGACATATGACAGGGTACACAGGACATATGACAGGGCACACAGGACATAAGACAGGGTACACAGGACATATGACAGGGCACACAGGACATATGACAGGGTACACAGGACATATGACAGGGTACACAGGACAAATGACAGGTCACACAGGACATATGACAGGGTACACAGGACATATGACAGGGTACACAGGACATATGACAGGGTACACAGGACATATGACAGGGCACACAGGACATATGACAGGGCACACAGGACATATGACAGGGCACACAGGACATATGACAGGGTACACAGGACATATGACAGGGCACACAGGACATTTGACAGGGCACACAGGACATATGACAAGGCACACAGGACATATGACAGGAAACACAGGACATATGACAGGGCACACAATACATATGACAGGGTACACAGGACATATGACAGGGCACACATGACATATGACAGGGTACACAGGACATATGACAGGGCACACAGGACATTTGACAGGGCACACAGGACATATGACAAGGCACACAGGACATATGACAGGGTACACAGGACATATGACAGGGTACACAGGACAAATGACAGGTCACACAGGACATATGACAGGGTACACAGGACATATGACAGGGCACACAGGACATATGACAGGTCACACAGGACATATGACAGGACACACAGGACATATGACAGGGCACACAAGACATATGACAGGGTACACAGGACATATGCCAGGGCACACAGGACATATGACAGGGTACACAGGACATATGACAGGGTACACAGGACATATGACAGGGCACACAGGACATATGACAGGGCACACAGGACATATGACAGGGTACACAGGACATATGACAGGGCACACAGGACATATGACAGGGCACACAGGACATATGACAGGGCACACAGGACATATGACAGGGCACACAGGACATATGACAGGGTACAGAGGACATATGACAGGGCACACAGGACATATGACAGGGTACACACAGGACATATGACAGGGCACACAGGACATATGACAGGGTACACAGGACATATGACAGGGTACACAGGACATATGACAGGGCACACAGGACATAAGACAGGGTACACAGGACATATGACAGGTCACACAGGACATATGACAGGGTACACAGGACATATGACAGGGTACACAGGACATATGACAGGGTACACAGGACATATGACAGGGCACACAGGACATATGACAGGTCACACAGGATATATGACAGGACACACAGGACATATGACAGGGCACACAAGACATATGACAGGGCACACAGGACATATGACAGGGCACACAGGACATATGACAGGGCACACAGGGTACACAGGACATATGACAGGGCACACAGGACATATGACAGGGCACACAGGACATATGACAGGGCACACAGGACATATGACAGGGCACACAGGACATATGACAGGGCACACAGGACATATGACAGGGCACACAGGACATATGACAGGGCACACAGGACATATGACAGGGTACACAGGACATATGACAGGGCACACAGGACATATGACAGGGTACACAGGACATATGACAGGGGCACACAGGACATATGACAGGGCACACAGGACATATGACAGGGACATATGACATATATGACAGGGCACACAGGACATATGACAGGGCACACAGGACATATGACAGGGTACACAGGACATATGACAGGGCACACAGGACATATGAGGGCACACAGGACATATGACAGGGCACACAGGACATATGACAGGGCACACAGGACATACAGGGCACACAGGACATATGACAGGACAGGGCACACAGGACATATGACAGGGTACACAGGACATATGACAGGCACACAGGACATAAGACAGGGACACACAGGACATATGACAGGGTACACAGGACATATGGACAGACAGGGCACACAGGACATATGACAGGGCACAGGACATATGACAGGGCACACAGGACATATGACAGGGTACACAGGACATATGACAGACAGGGTACACAGGACATATGACAGGGCACAGGACAGGGCACATGACAGGACATATGACAGGGCAGGACATATGACAGGGCACACAGGACATATGACAGGGCACACAGGACATATGACAGGACATATGACACACAGGACATATGACAGGGCACACAGGACATATGACAGGGTCACACAGGACATATGACAGGGCACACAGGACATATGACAGGGCACACAGGACATATGACAGGGTCAGGGCACACATATGGGGCACATATGACAGGGCACACAGGACATATGACAGGGACATATGACAGGTCACACAGGACATATGACAGGGCACACAGGACACTGACAGGGCACACAGGACATATGACAGGGCACAGGACATATGACAGGGCACACAGGACATATGACAGGGCACACAGGACATATGACAGGGCACACAGGACATATGACAGGGCACAGGGTACACAGGACATATGACAGGGCACACAGGACATATGACAGGGTACACAGGACATATGACAGGGGCACACAGGACATATGACAGGACATATGACAGGGTACACAGGACATATGAATATGACACAGGACATATGACAGGGTACACAGGACATATGACAGGTCACACAGGACATATGACAGGGTACACAGGACATATGACAGGGTACACAGGACATATGACAGGTCGCACAGGACATATGACAGGGCACACAGGACACAGGTCAGGACATATGACAGGACACACAGGACATATGACAGGTCACACAGGACATATGACAGGACACACAGGACATATGACAGGGCACACAAGACATATGACAGGGTACACAGGACATATGACAGGGCACACAGGACATATGACAGGGCACACAGGACATATGACAGGGCACACAGGACATATGACAGGGTACACAGGACATATGACAGGGTACACAGGACATATGACAGGGCACACAGGACATATGACAGGGTACACAGGACATTGAGTACAATTCGATGGTTTTCCCATTCAGATTGATACCATAACATCCTAATTTGGAATAAGACATGAATTATGACTTTTTTAATAAAAAAACATTTTTTAATGAGAGAGAGAGAGAGAGAGATAGCGCCATTACATCTAGAAGGTATACACACCCACACAACAATAGAAACAACATAAATGCCAACTATAAAAGCATTCAGAAACACCACTAATGCCAATAAAAGCATTCAAAACGTTCATTCAGTCCATTACATCATGTGAGAATGTGTGTGAGTGAGAGAGAGATTGATAGAGATAGATAGAGATAGATAAATAGATAGATAGAGAGGTAAAGAGAGAGAGAGACAGTGTGTGAGGGAGAGTGGATTATTTCAATCAGACTCATCACTTGAAAGAGAATCTGACTCAGGGTCAGGGTTGGAGTTCAGTCTTGACCCATATAGACGAACGCCTGGTCTCCTCAGGCAAGCTCTCCACCACCTTTCCACAGCTTTTTCACCAGTATACTCCAAGGGATCACAGCCTTGAGACTTTATGAAAAGAAGATCCTCAATTGTGGATGAATTCAGTCTCAAGCGCCAGTCTCCTTGCATTCTCTTAATCGTTGAAAACTGCCGTTCCACCGGGCTGTGGATACAGGGAACACGAGAACAATCCTGACAAGGTGAAGCAGGTTGGGGTAGATGTTTTCCTTCTCATTGATCATCCTGTTCCACAGCACAAGGAAAGCCTCCCGCCTGTGATGCTGAACGATGTCAAATTCGACCCTAAGCCACTCGCACCACCTCTGCCACATTGCAGCCATTAGTTACGAGCAATGGCTCGAAATGCTCACAGAGCCTTTGTAGTTCAATGTCCCCATATGTGTTGATGGCACTGATGTTCTCTGGCATGTTAACTGGATCAAAGATCTCTGCAGCCAGGAGCACTGGGTCTGTGGAAAAGGTTGAAAAGCGGTAAGTGACGCACTCTATGATTTTGTCAATGATGTCAACCATTTGGTGACGGAATGTCTCAGAGGTTGTTGACTGGTGGTTGATGTCGACTCCCTTGTATTGGAAAACACCAACACTGGCTGTGTCTGTGAAAGCAGAGAGGACAGGACGGAGATAGGGACCTGGTTTTTCCCTCAGTCGGACCAGAGCAGTCTGGGACGCCATAACCCTAGCCCTGACAGAGGAAAGGGACAGCTCGTCTGCCTGAAAGTCACGTGACAGTTCTGCCAGTTCCGCCAGTATATCTTGATAGACAGCTACATGGAGGACAAACTTTGATGAAGTCAGTTGACGGCAATAAGATTTCAGCTTTGCCTTGTCTGGTCCAGACTCTTTTAGAAGATGGGTTGTGACACACGTGTAGTTGGAGGCAAGGGCGGCTAAGGCTTTCCTCCTGTGATTAATCCACCTTGTGCCTTGAGAGCGTGTTGGCTTCACCACATGTTCTTCAAGGGTCTCTCCAAGCGCCTTCAGCTCCTTCCACTTCTTGATGGAACGTCGGTAAAGGGAGTAGATGCGCATTAGCAACTCGTCAATCTGAAGGGAGATTACAATCACACACGCACAAACAAGCAAAAGTAAGCTACACATTTCTTCATATTAACTGTTAACCAACACAATTATAAATGGACAAACATATGACATGTAATAATTCATATTGTGACAGTGTGTATACTGTAAGAAAGGGTCACATTGTATTTTAACACACCTGGGTGAAGTGTCTTTGAAAGCATCCTTCAAACAGAGCTCAAGCCTGTGAGCGATGCAATGAACCCTTACCATCCATGGGGCTAACTGCTCCTGGAGTTGTGTAAGGACACCAGTTTTTTTCCAAAGTTGACACTGGCTCCATCTGCTGCTGTTGCAGTCAGACAGCTGTTAAGGTTGAGCTGGTTTTCCTGACATTTCTGCAATATAACATTAAATATCCCCCGAGCATCACAGGTGTCCGGCTCTACAATTCTGAAAGAAAAACATACATAAGAAAACATTTATTTACCTTAAGTCATTTAAATTGAGTCATATGTTGGCTTTGGGTGAAATGAGAAACGACTGCGTTATTTGATAAACAATTTATATTATCTATAAATCCAAAATATACTAAAACCAATTATGCAAAAGCAAGGTGCATAAATGGACACAAATTAAGTACATGGGTGCTACTTACCCTAGCAGCCTTATTCTTGGTGTGCCATTCTCAATAACCTTGATGCTGATCAGCTCTTTCTCCATTGTTGCTTTGTCTGTGGTCCCATCAAATAACAAAGGGCAGTAGAACGGCTTCTTTGTAATCAGGTCATGGAGCTCGTCTTTCATCGTCCCAGCGATGTGTTGTATAAAAACTTGACAGGCTTTTGAATTTTGATATGTAGCTCCTAGATCAACACCATGCTTCTTTTCCATTCCCACTGAAGTTCAGAACTGTCTGAAAGGCTGCTCAGAATATGCCGTGTTGTATGCAATATCAAACAATTTCAACATCTTGTCTTTTGTTCTATCGTTAAGCCTTTGAAGAGATTGAACTGTGTCAGACACTTCTGTTGGTGGTGGAGTTGTGAGTGCCTGAAAGGCTGCATTATAAGACTTGGACTTTCCATGGTGGTTGGCTGTATCCTTTTTTATATTTGCTGTTCCTGTGATGTACTGTTCGCTGTGAATAGGTCTTTCAGGGCACTGTGGTAGATTTGGGGTTTTTGCTGTAGTAATCCCTGCAAATGCAACACCGGACTTTTGTAATCATGTTGTTTTTTACTTCATAGCGGAGCCAATCAAATCCCCAAGAGTCACAGTGTGGGGAGTTGCTTTCCTAATTTTATTCATTGGTAGAGGCTCTCCCTGTTCCTGTGTTTCCTCCCTCTGTCTCCCTGTTCCTGTGTTTCCTCCTCTCTGTCTCCCTGTTCCTGTGTTTCCTCCTCTCTGTTTCCCTGTTCCTGTGTTTCCTCCTCGCTGTTTCCCTGTTCCTGTGTTTCCTCCACTCTGTCTCCCTGTTCCTGTGTTTCCTCCTCTGTTTCCCTGTTCCTGTGTTTCCTCCTATCTGTTTCCCTGTTCCTGTGTTTCCTCCTCTCTGTCTCCCTGTTCCTGTGTTTCCTCCACTCTGTCTCCCTGTTCCTGTGTTTCCTCCACTCTGTCTCCCTGTTCCTGTGTTTCCTCCACTCTGTCTCCCTGTTCCTGTGTTTTCTCCTCTCTGTCTCCCTGTTCCTGTGTTTCCTCCACTCTGTCTCCCTGTTCCTGTGTTTCCTCCTCTGTTTCCCTGTTCCTATGTTTCCTCCACTCTGTCTCCCTGTTCCTGTGTTTCCTCCTCTCTGTCTCCCTGTTCCTATGTTTCCTCCACTCTGTCTCCCTGTTCCTGTGTTTCCTCCACTCTTTCTCCCTGTTCCTGTGTTTCCTCCACTCTGTCTCCCTGTTCCTATGTTTCCTCCACTCTGTCTCCCTGTTCCTGTGTTTCCTCCACTCTGTCTCCCTGTTCCTGTGTTTCCTCCACTCTGTCTCCCTGTTCCTGTGTTTTCTCCTCTCTGTCTCCCTGTTCCTGTGTTTCCTCCTCTCTGTTTCCCTGTTCCTGTATTTCCTCCTCTCTGTCTCCCTGTTCCTATGTTTCCTCCACTCTGTTTCCCTGTTCCTCCTCTCTGTCTCCCTGTTCCTGTGTTTCCTCCTCTCCGTTTCCCTGTTCCTGTGTCTCCTCTCTGATTCCCTGTTCCTGTGTTTCCTCCTCTCTGTCTCCCTGTTCCTGTGTTTCCTCCTCTCTGTCTCCCTGTTCCTGTGTTTCCTCCTCTCTGTCTCCCTGTTCCTGTGTTTCCTCCACTCTTTCTCCCTGTTCCTGTGTCTCCTCTCTGATTCCCTGTTCCTGTGTTTCCTCCTCTCTGTCTCCCTGTTCCTGTGTTTCCTCCACTCTGTCTCCCTGTTCCTGTGTTTCCTCCTCTCCGTTTCCCTGTTCCTGTGTCTCCTCTCTGATTCCCTGTTCCTGTGTTTCCTCCTCTCTGTCTCCCTGTTCCTGTGTTTCCTCCTCTCTGTCTCCCTGTTCCTGTGTTTCCTCCTCTCTGTTTCCCTGTTCCTGTGTTTCCTCCTCTCTGTCTCCCTGTTCCTATGTTTCCTCCACTCTGTTTCCCTGTTCCTCCTCTCTGTCTCCCTGTTCCTGTGTTTCCTCCTCTCCGTTTCCCTGTTCCTGTGTTTCCTCTCTGATTCCCTGTGCATCATGGGGAGCCTGACTGGCCTTACTGCAATGGATTCAGAGAAATCAAATTGTACAATTTACAAAAACACAATTGCATCGGGAAACGTAACGTTACCTCTGGAAACTTGCATAGGGCCCTTTTCTGAAAAGGGCACTTATCTACTAGCAAACAGATTTTTAGTAAAACTGACTTGCTGCATCCCTTTAGAAAATACAACAAACCAGCAGAATAAAACACTGTGGCATAACGTTATTGCTATCCATAACATCAGCAGCAGATCAGAACATTAAGAATGTGCTCTTCTTAGTAAGAAACTTGTCACTGTTGTTGGGATTAAACTTGATACTCACCGTATCATAAATCTATCCAGCACTTAGCAGCAGACTCCCGTAATAGCTTTTCATTTTTGTCGCAAATTCTTTTTAAGCTTGGCATTTCTGGAAAAGACGTGCGACAGTATTAGCGACACATCATTTAAAAGTGTCTAGCTGCAGCTAGCATAAGTTTAATGTAGCACTAACGTCAGCGAGACGTTGATTACAAATAGTCCTACCAAATAGTGCTTCTTAAACGTAGATGTTCAGTTCAACGTAACACCACATACGTCCGTCATGTAGGCTATAATATCAATACGGCTTAGCAGGAAAAATACTAGCTGTATTTGAAAGTGTTACGTTCAGTCAAATCCTACCACATTAATCAGTTACGTATCATATCAAACCAGCTTAGCTCGTTTGCTAATGCTTACATGAGTGTCGTTCTGTTGGTGCTGACATTACATACTTATTGCACTGCTGTTTGGAGGCGTGAGATCATCGATGTGATTATGACACTGCACCTGCGCGAATCCACGAACTAATTCAGAGACTACTTTGGTGGCTCGCTGTAATTCAAAACTGTGCCGCACTGTCGCTTTACATGGAACTTGGACAGGGCCAGGGCACACAGGCCACTGTGGCCGTACGATGATTTATTTTTCAAGGGGCATGAAGGCCAAAGTGTAGGGCAACGGCGGCCATGGCCGCGTGGCCGCAGTATAATTCCCACCCTGGTCATCAGTCTGTCCAACATCAAACTAACTTTACCAGAATTGTGGACCTCAGTCATCAGTCTGGCCAAAATCAAACTAACTTTACCAGAATCACGCACCTCAGTCATCAGTCTGTCCAACATCAAACTAACTTTACCAGAATCACGGTCAGTCATCAGTCTGTATCCTGCTCACCCGTAATACAGATGAGGAGGCTGTATTGACTTTTTACTATCCTCTTATTATAACTAAGGGGTTTTATTCGGTCTAAAATATGACCGATTATAAATTCCCTGTGTTCTTCGAGCTTCCAAATCTTGATCCAGTACAAAAAGATAAAACAGAAATGTACTTTAAAGTTCGTCGTAAATCCGGTGGTGGTGAATGCAGCTCTATAGACCAAGTGTGTGATCACATTTATAGGATTGCTTTTAAAGAACGGACAGGTATGGTACTTATTTCGCTTTAACTAAACTAGAATTAGTATTTCATGATACGTTTATTCAGATAAATGTAACACTTTCACTTTCACATTCATACTGCCTCATGCATGCGCACTAAACAAAAGACATGCACCTACTGTGCACGCATGTTTGTGATGGGTGGGGTGATATATAGAAGAGGTTTTGGAGTAAAAAGCGATACAAAATGTAATTTTTCAAAAAAAAGTTTTGCTTATATATTCAATAATATTACATATTGAAATGCAGAGTAATATTCTATTTATATTGACATTGCTGGCTAGTAAATACCTCTTAAATGGTAACTATCCCATGTTTGTCATCTGGTTATTTTGTTTAGAGGTTTATACACCATTAGCTTTACCTAACTACTTGGTTTGTATTGAGCTTTTACATAATGATAATCATCTGTTTTATGGTTGGTAAATAATGATCTTTAAGATATGTCCATGCATGTCCTTAATCCAGAGTTTCCAAACGAAGGTGCAAAAATTTACCACTTACAAGCAAAAGGCTGAATAAAGTGTTATAGTTATATAGTTATTGGTATTCTTATTGTCTGTATTACTAGTACTACTGAATCCCACGCGACCCTACTGTTAACAACTTGTTACACTACATCCTTATAGCTCAGGAAAGAGTACTTCAGAAAGCTCATCATGTGTTGGAGGCACCTTGTGGAACTCTCTCCTTCACAGTACGAGGCAGCCTGGACCCGTCACTCACAACCTTCTGCCCTGACATCACACAGTTGGTAAGAAGACAAAACAAGACAGTACACACAGGTCAGAAAGGTTATCACAATAATACAAGACAGTACACACAGGTCAGAAAGGTTAAGCACAATAATACAAGACAGTACACACAGGTCAGAAAGGTTATCACAATAATACAAGACAGTACACACAGGTCAGAAAGGTTATCACAATAATACAAGACAGTACACACAGGTCAGAAAGGTTAAGCACACAATACAAGACAGTACACACAGGTCAGAAAGGTTAATCACACAATACAAGACAGTACACACAGGTTAGAAAGGTTAATCACACAATACAAGACAGTACACACAGGTCAGAAAGGTTAATCACAATAATACAAGACAGTACACACAGGTCAGAAAGGTTAATCACACAATACAAGACAGTACACACAGGTCAGAAAGGTTAATCACACAATACAAGACAGTACACACAGGTCAGAAAGGTTAATCGCACAATACAAGACAGTACACACAGGTCAGAAAGGTTAATCACACAATACAAGACAGTACACACAGGTCAGAAAGGTTAATCACACAATATGCGACATTACACACAGTTCAGAAAGGTTAATCACACTAATACAAGATAGTACACACAGGTCAGAAAGGTTAATCACAATAATACAAGACAGTACACACAGGTCAGAAAGTTTAATCACACAATACAAGACAGTACACACAGGTCAGAAAGGTTAATCACAATAATACAAGACAGTACACACAGGTCAGAAAGGTTAATCACAATAATACAAGATAGTACACACAGGTCAGAAAGGTTAATCACACAATACAAGACAGTACACACAGGTCAGAAAGGTTAAGCACACAATACAAGACAGTACACACAGGTCAGAAAGGTTAATCACACAATACAAGACAGTACACACAGGTTAGAAAGGTTAATCACACAATACAAGACAGTACACACAGGTCAGAAAGGTTAATCACACAATACAAGACAGTACACACAGGTCAGAAAGGTTAATCACACAATACAAGACAGTACACACAGGTCAGAAAGGTTAATCACACAATACAAGACAGTACACACAGGTCAGAAAGGTTAATCACACAATACAAGACAGTACACACAGGTCAGAAAGGTTAATCACACAATACAAGACAGTACACACAGGTCAGAAAGGTTAATCACACAATACAAGACAGTACACACAGGTCAGAAAGGTTAATCAGAATAATAGACAGTACACACAGGTCAGAAAGGTTAATCACACTAATACAAGACAGTACACACAGGTCAGAAAGGTTAATCACAATAATACAAGATAGTACACACAGGTCAGAAAGGTTAATCACACAATACAAGACAGTACACACAGGTCAGAAAGGTTAATCACAATAATACAAGACAGTACACACAGGTCAGAAAGGTTAATCACAATAATACAAGACAGTACACACAGGTCAGAAAGGTTAATCACAATAATACAAGACAGTACACACAGGTCAGAAAGGTTAATCACAATAATACAAGACAGTACACACAGGTCAGAAAGGTTAATCACACAATACAAGACAGTACACACAGGTCAGAAAGGTTAATCACAATAATACAAGACAGTACACACAGGTCAGAAAGGTTAATCACACAATACAAGACAGTACACACAGGTCAGAAAGGTTAATCACACAATACAAGACAGTACACACAGGTCAGAAAGGTTAATCACACAATACAAGACAGTACCCAAAGGTCAGAAAGGTTAATCACAATAATACAAGACAGTACACACATGTCAGAAAGGTTAATCACACAATACAAGACAGTACACACAGGTCAGAAAGGTTAATCACACAATACAAGACAGTACACACAGGTCAGAAAGGTTAATCACACAATACAAGACAGTACACACAGGTCAGAAAGGTTAATCACAATAATACAAGACAGTACACACAGGTCAGAAAGGTTAATCACACAATACAAGACAGTACACACAGGTCAGAAAGGTTAATCACACAATACAAGACAGTACACACAGGTCAGAAATGTTAATCACAAATACAAGACAGTACACACAGGTCAGAAAGGTTAATCACAATAATACAAGACAGTACACACAGGTCAGAAAGGTTAATCACACAATACAAGACAGTACACACAGGTCAGAAAGTTTAATCACACAATACAAGACAGTACACACAGGTCAGAAAGGTTAATCACACTAATACAACACAGTACACACAGGTCAGAAAGGTTGATCACACAATATGAGACAGTACACACAGGTCAGAAAGGTTAATCACACAATACAAGACAGTACACACAGGTCAGAAAGGTTAATCACAATATGAGACAGTACACACAGGTCAGAAAGGTTAATCACAATAATACAAGACAGTACACACAGGTCAGAAAGGTTAATCACACAATACAAGACAGTACACACAGGTCAGAAAGGTTAATCACAATAATACAAGACAGTACACACAGGTCAGAAAGTTTAATTACACAATACAAGACAGTACACACAGGTCAGAAAGGTTAATCACACAATACAAGACAGTACACACAGGTCAGAAAGGTTAATCACAATAATACAAGACAGTACACACAGGTCAGAAAGGTTAATCACACAATACAGTACAGTACACACAGGTCAGAAAGGTTAATCACACATGCAAGCATTGATTTATGCCAGATGTACGAATTCCTAACCAGTCACCTGATAATCAGAGATATGTTTTATAGTTAACCTGCAATAACAAATCCATAAACGTAAGCACAGGCGTAATATAATCTTGTAAGAATTAGAGAGATTGACCCTAAACAAAATTGCGTTCTGTGACATTTTCTCTTAGCTTCATGATGTTGGTGATGAGTAAGATGTACCTTTAACATTGAAATTGTCTTTTTTCCTGTCTCTCATGGGCCATCCCCTCTACTCCATTAAGACTTCACCACCTGGTGGCCAAGAGCATAAACTTCATCTAGATTCTTACCTACTGCGCTACCTAAAGGATAGCCCTGAGGCTGGACAACACCTTCAGCAACAGCTGTTGTTTTTAAGATGCTCTGTCCAGCTAGTTTCAGAGGAGGGGAAAGCAGTGGTCAGAAGCTCAGTCCACGCTGGGACATGCAGAGCTGGGGTTGAGGATGATATTGAGTTGGGACCACAGTGGAAGGAGAAGGTAGAGAAACTGTTTGAACAGCTCAGGGACACATACAAATGTCACTATGAAGTGGACCCAGGTAAGGTCCACACTTTGTTGCAGAACAGTACCCTGGGTTTAGAGGATGTCAGGGTATACAGTGAGGGTGGAGAAGGGTTTGCTGTGGTGGTTGGGAAGGAGTCTGACGTTCAGGCCATGCTGAAGGAGCTTGAGGCCTACCAGGATCAGTGCCTGAGCTCGAAAAAGCAGAAGATCAGCAGCACCTGTCGACTGGGACAGGCTCCGCTTCGCCTTCTGGGGGACGTGATAGAGAAGGAGTTAGCCGTGTTTGTGCCAGGGGTGAAGGTAACACGGAGTGACTCATCTCAGTTGGTGCTGGAGGGCTTGACAAATGAAGTCCTTAAAGCCAGACAGCTGGTTGCAGATAAAACCTGTCTGGTGTTAGAGCGACTAGTGTCGGGGCTGTCCCAAAACCTCCTGACCTTTCTGAGGGAGGAATATGGGAGGCCTAGAGCCATGGGGAGCCTACTGGGATTGGGAGACCAAGTGCAGGTGGATCTCGGGGACACAGAGCTCCAGTTGCTTGCACTCTCCCCTGAGAAACTTGACCAAGCAGAGAAGGCTCTGCTGAGAGAGTTTGGGCAGGAGATGATTGACTTACCCAATTGTGAAGCCTTCCTGGGTGAACTGAAGTCCATGCTTGAGAAGGCTGTGATGGAGATTAACCAACACAGACGCATGGTGGTGGCCAGTTACGTCCCTGAATGCAGAGTGCAGCTGCTGGGCCATGTGAAGCAGGTTCAGGAACTGAGGGATAAAATTGAAGACTTTCTGATAGGCCAGTCCAGTGTAGACGAAAAACTGCTTCTACCTTACCCAGATATCGTGGGACACCTTCCGGAAATGCTAGAGAGCTTTGGTGTGGATCACACAGGGGTGACGATCCTCCCCTCAGCCTCGTCTGTCCACCCCTCTGTGATGCTTCGTGGACCCTCTGTTCGGGTGGCCCAGGTCAGGAACATGTTGAGTCACATTCTGGCCTCCCTGGTCCACCAGACAATAACCATCGACCAGCCTGGTGCGCTACGGTATTTCCAGGGCCAGGGAGGAGTGGATCTAACGCTAGTTGGGCGCTCTCATGAATGCCTAATCCAGCTGCACAGCCAAGGTAGCCCAGTTAGCAACCAAGGGGAGACTGTGGCCACCGCCAGCTATCGCCTTCAAGGAGGGCTGGAGGTTGTGGTGCGTCAGGGGGACATCACTGTGGAACAAGCAGATGTGCTGGTAAATGCTGCCAACGGGGATCTGGATCACACTGGAGGTGTGGCTGCTGCTCTGAGCCGGGCAGGGGGGCCTGAGGTACAGCAGGCCAGTAAAGATCTGATTAAACTGGTGGGTAGATTAGATACAGGCAGTGTGGTAGAGACCACTGGAGGAAAGCTGCCATGTAAGATGCTGCTGCATGCCGTGGGTCCGGTAGGAGGCAGTGGGAATGAGCGCCCTCTACTGGAGAAGACAGTAAAGACAGCCCTGTGTCTGGCAGAGACCCTGGAGCTCCAGACTCTGGCCATGCCCTGCATCAGCTCAGGGATATTTGGGGTTCCTCTGAAGGTGTGCACCGAGGCCATAGTCTCTGCTGTTAGGGACTTTGGGAGGGTAGAACGCATCCTTACTAAGGTCACACTGATTGATGTACATGCAGAAGTGGTGAGAGCCATGCAGGAGGTCTGTGATAGGCTGATCATGGGGAGGATGAAACCATCTGAGAGTGATGAAGGGTCCAGGACCTCCAATACCACAAATGCATCTGATGGAGACACGGCTAATGTTTCCACCAGAGGCACAGCTGCTTCAGAGGCCTGTGTCCAGGTAGAGATTGTCCAGGGATGCATAGAAAAGCAGCAGGTGAGAGGGTTAACATAGCTGTGCTCCAAACAACAATCTGATTCCAGTAGATCCCAACCCTAATATGTACTTTATTCTGTTGCTTTTTGTCTTGCCTATAACACATTCTCTCTTCCTCACTCTGAAGGTGGATGCGTTGGTTTCTCCGATGGTCGCTAACGACCCCCTTTCCTCTCGTGTGGGTAAAGTTTTGTCGGAGGCAGCTGGACCAGGGATGATGGCGGCATTTCTGAGCACATCACGCGGAAAAACTGTTCATGCTAACCAAGTCCTAGTGGAAGGACTCTCTGGTTTGAGCTCAGGGCGGGTGTTCTTCCTCAACTGTGTACGCTGGGACAACAACCATCAAGGACCAGCAGTACTTGTGCGTGTGTGTGTGTGAATCTTCAAACCTTTATTTCCAGTACCCCACTTAGGATGTAGACCCTGTTCTAGTTGGTTTTGATTTGATTTAAAACTATGCCCAGATTAGTCGTATCAGGTTTTACGATATGACTAAGTTGTACCCTTATTTAACCAGGCATATTGAGAAATAACAACCATATTCTCATTTTCCACAGTGATGTGGAATGTTACTGCAGACAGCAGGTAGGGGTAGCCTCTTGTTTTGGTCCCAACCATAATTGGATTATTGGCTATAACTTATGAACGATAAAACATTCACTGAACTTAACAAATAAAATAATCAAATAGGTTAGACAGCTTTATGGTGAGCATCTAAGTGACTTACAAATTCCTAGCCAGATGCAGACAGATGTTTTGGTTCCAGTCATGACCATTGATCCACCATTGATCCACCATTGATCCTCCATTGATCCACCATTGATCCTCCATTGATCCGCCATTGATCCGCCATTGATCCGCCATTGATCCGCCATTGATCCGCCATTGATCCACCATTGATCCACCATTGATCCTCCATTGATCCACCATTGATCCACCATTGATCCACCATTGATCCTCCATTGATCCACCATTGATCCGCCATTGATCCGCCATTGATCCGCCATTGATCCGCCATTGATCCGCCATTGATCCACCATTGATCCTCCATTGATCCACCATTGATCCGCCATTGATCCGCCATTGATCCGCCATTGATCCACCATTGATCCACCATTGATCCACCATTGATCCTCCATTGATCCACCATTGATCCACCATTGATCCACCATTGATCCTCCATTGATCCACCATTGATCCACCATTGAGCCACCATTCATCCGCCATTGATCCGCCATTGATCCACCATTGATCCACCATTGATCCGCCATTGATCCCCATTGATCCGCCATTGATCCGCCATTGATCCACCATTGATCCACCATTGAGCCACCATTCATCCGCCATTGATCCGCCATTGATCCACCATTGATCCACCATTGAGCCACCATTGATCCACCATTGATCCACCATTGATCCTCCTTTGATCCACCATTGATCCACCATTGATCCACCATTGATCCTCCATTGATCCACCATTGATCCGCCATTGATCCGCCATTGATCCGCCATTGATCCACCATTGATCCACCATTGATCCACCATTGATCCTCCATTGATCCACCATTGATCCACCAT
Source organism: Dallia pectoralis (assembly GCA_029465975.1). Taxonomy (NCBI): domain Eukaryota; kingdom Metazoa; phylum Chordata; class Actinopteri; order Esociformes; family Umbridae; genus Dallia; species Dallia pectoralis. Next base: position 1,201,546 of record CM055735.1, on the reverse strand, counting down.
TGATCCACCATTGATCCTCCATTGATCCACCATTGATCCACCATTGAGCCACCATTCATCCGCCATTGATCCGCCATTGATCCACCATTGATCCACCATTGATCCGCCATTGATCCGCCATTGATCCGCCATTGATCCGCCATTGATCCACCATTGATCCACCATTGAGCCACCATTCATCCGCCATTGATCCGCCATTGATCCACCATTGATCCACCATTGAGCCACCATTGATCCACCATTGATCCACCATTGATCCTCCTTTGATCCACCATTGATCCGCCATTGATCCACCATTGATCCACCATTGATCCTCCATTGATCCTCCATTGATCCGCCATTGATCCGCCATTGATCCGCCATTGATCCGCCATTGATCCACCATTGATCCGCCATTGATCCGCCATTGATCCGCCATTGATCCGCCATTGATCCGCCTTTGATCCACCATTGATCCACCATTGATCCTCCTTTGATCCACCATTGATCCTCCATTGATCCGCCATTGATCCGCCATTGATCCGCCATTGATCCGCCATTGATCCGCCATTGATCCGCCATTGATCCGCCATTGATCCGCCTTTGATCCGCCATTGATCCGCCATTGATCCGCCATTGATCCACCATTGATCCACCATTGATCCGCCATTGATCCGCCATTGATCCACCATTGATCCTCCATTGATCCACCATTGATCCTCCATTGATCCACCATTGACCTCCATTGATCCGCCATTGATCCTCCATTGATCCACCACTGACCCTCCATTGATCCACCATTGATCCACCATTGATCCTCCATTGATCCACCATTGATCCGCCATTGATCCACCATTAATTCACCATTGATCCACCATTGATCCGCCATTTATCCACCGTTGATCCTCCATTAACCTTTCGTTTCTCTGTCAGGTTCTTGGGCAGGGTGTGAAGAGTATTTTAAAATCTTGTGAAAACCAAGGCTTCCGCTCCGTTGCTTTTCCTATGGTTGGTACCGGTGTGGTCCTTGGCTTTCCTCACCAAGTGGCAGCACAGGTTCTGCTGGAGTCAATCCATGCGTGTGAGCAGAACCGGACCAACAGAACTCCCTTCCTCGTCCGTATTGTCATTCATCCCAATGACCGGGAGTCTGCAAATGTGAGAGACTTTTTAATAGCTTCACAAAATCCAAATTGAATTTTCTGTGTTGAAGTAAAACTAAAGTAACCGTAAGCTAACCACTGTAATGTCTTTAATCTGTGTATCTACTCTTTTATTTCAGGCTTTCCAGACAGCTCAGACTAACATGCATCTCACAGGTTTTTTAATAAAGGCAAAACAGGGTTAGTCAGAGATGCAGTCTTGAGCTTTTTGCAATCCAAAACATCTGTAGGTGCGTGTCTATCTCCCACTCTGGCACATTGCATTACTCCATGTAACTTTTTCTCCTGTTTTCTTAGCCTCTTTCTATCGCCATGTCTCAACCACTCAAGACGAGGTCTCCTTTATGTTGGGTTGTGTCAAACTAGAGCTGGTCTTTGGCGATATCCTTTCTCATCTCTCCGATGTGGTTGTCAACACCACAGACTTCTCTGCCAGCCTTTCAGGTAGCCCTAGTCATTCTTGCCCTCTATTTCTTCTGTTTCACTAATCTGTGTGTGTGTGATTAGTTTTTGTTCATCATGTTCTCTGTGTTCATTCGCTTATTAATCTCCAGGTGTTTCTGGGGCCATCCTGAGGGCAGCAGGACCCACAGTCCAAGCGGAGTTTGCAAATGGTTTGTTTCGCGGCATCTTATTACACAAATAGAAATAAATAGAACCCCGGCTTCTGAAACAAATGCTTTCTTTTAATCGATTACCACTGTGCTTACTCCTTTTTATTAACTTTTAATTCTATCTCCCCCCATTCTCTGTCAGCGGGTGTGCCTGCCGACCAAATGTGCTGCACACGGCCAGGTGAACTGGCCTGCAAGGAGATTATTCACGTCAGTTTCCAATGTGACCCACAGAAGATTCGCAAAGTCTGCGCCAACATACTGATCCTGTGTGAAAGAAAAGGCTACCAGTCTGCAAGCTTCACCGCAGTCAACACTGGTAGGTATCTCCAACACTGGTAGGTATCTCCAACACTGGTAGGTATCTCCAACACTGGTAGGTATCTCCAACACTGGTAGGTATCTCCAACACTGGTAGGTATCTCCAACACTGGTAGGTATCTCCAACACTGGTAGGTATCTCCAACACTGGTAGGTATCACCAACACTGGTAGGTATCTCCAACACTGGTATATCTCCAACACTGGTAGGTATCTCCAACACTGGTAGGTATCTCCAACACTGGTAGGTATCTCCAACACTGGTAGGTATCTCCAACACTGGTAGGTATCTCCAACACTGGTAGGTATCTCCAACACTGGTAGGTATCTCCAACACTGGTAGGTATCTCCAACACTGGTAGGTATCTCCAACACTGGTAGGTATCTCCAACACTGGTAGGTATCTCCAACACTGGTAGGTATCTCCAACACTGGTAGGTATCTCCAACACTGGTAGGTATCTCCAACACTGGTAGGTATCTCCAACACTGGTAGGTATCTCCAACACTGGTAGGTATCTCCAACACTGGTAGGTATCTCCAACACTGGTAGGTATCTCCAACACTGGTAGGTATCTCCAACACTGGTAGGTATCTCCAACACTGGTAGGTATCTCCAACACTGGTAGGTATCTCCAACAATGGTAGGTATCTCCAACACTGGTAGGTATCGCCAACACTGATAGGTATCTCCAACACTGGTAGGTATCTCCTATTTGAATGCGTGGATGAAGTGTTACTCTCATTTCTATTGCTTGTTCTTGTACCAGCTTTCCGTCTACTACCGCTTTGTGGTTGACCTATTGTCTACCTCATCGCTGTGCTTCTGACTCTGTGTTGCCTAGTCTTTGTGGTTTTAAGATCGCTATCTGCAAACGGATGATGTGTCAATATCTTGTCTATGATTAAATAAAAGTGTATTTATTAAAACACGGTCCTTTGGTGTTCAGGTGCTGCTGTGTTGAACACCAGATCAGTGTGTAAGGCCATGCTGGATGGTATAGTGTCAGCAGTGAAGGATCCATCGCCCAGGTTCCTCACTGTCATACGCATCGTCATGCTAGACAGAACCATCTTCCAGACATTCAGGTCAGTCACATTTTTATGCAACTTTAAAGAGAAGGATCCATTAAGGTTAAATACTACTGTGACCTTTAAAAAGTTTAATGTGTATGTTAGCACCCATTAAACCTATACAAACTCATATAAACTCATTAAACCCATAAAACCCATATAAACCCATATAAACCCATTAAACCCATATAAACCCATATAAACCCATTAACCCCATCTATACCCATCTATACCCATTAAACCCATCCAAACCCATCTAAACCCAGCTAACGCCACATAAACCCCTATCTAAAGCCATTAAACCCCATATAAACCCATCTAAACCCATATAAACCCATTTAACCCCATCTAAACCCATTAAACCCATCTAAACCCAGTTAACCCCATCTAAACCCATTAAACCCATCCAAACCCATTAAACCCCATCTAAACCCATTTTAAGTAAATCCCAATTATCTGTCTGCAGGTCTGAGCTGGAGAGCCGCCTTGGAACAGTTTTCCCGGGCATCCAGAGTGAGAGGTAGAAATAAACACTATCAATAGAGCAATTATCTATATCCAGAGTGAGAGATATAAACACTATCAATAGAGCAATTATCTATATCCAGAGTGAGAGGTATAAATAGAAACACTATCAATAGAGCAATTATCTATATCCAGAGTGAGAGGTATAAACACTATCAATATAGCAATTATCTATATCCAGAGTGAGAGGTATGAACACTATCAATAGAGCAATTATCTATATCCAGAGTGAGAGATATAAACACTATCAATAGAGCAATTATCTATATCCAGAGTGAGAGGTAGAAACACTATCAATAGAGCAATTATCTATATCCAGAGTGAGAGGTAGAAACACTATCAATAGAGCAATTATCTATATCCAGAGTGAGAGGTATGAAACACTATCAATAGAGCAATTATCTATATCCAGAGTGAGAGGTATAAACACTATCAATAGAGCAATTATCACTATCAATAGAGCAATTATCTATATCCAGAGAGTGAGTTGTTGTCTTCTGAGACATGACAACTGTCAGGTCTTCAGTCTTCCCCATGATTATGGTGGTGTATTCTGAACCAGACTGAGAGATGAAAGGCTCAGGAAACCTTTACAGGTTGACAGTTTTGTATTATGCATTTTTTATTGTAATATTTTGAGGTTCTAGATCTTTGATTTCCTTGAGCTCTAAGCTGTGATCATCAAGACTTAAACAAAAAAGGCTTGACATATGTCACTTTATTTGTAATGAATCCAGATAATTTGAAGGCTCCATTTTATAAATTTAATTAAGAAAAAAAACATTTTACAAAAAAATTATACGCATCTGTATAACCATCTATATTGTTAAACGGAACTTTTGTGAAAGGGAGACATCTGGATCGTGGTTATAAAATTCAGCTTAACACATTGTTCTTGACGCTTGTTCTTAATGCTTGTTCTTGACGCTTGTTCTTAATGCTTGTTCTTAGTGCTTGTTCTTAATTCTTGTTCTTAATGCTTGTTCCTAACGCTTGTTTATTACACTTGTTCTTAATGCTTGATCTTAATCCTTGTTCTTAATGCTTGTTTATTACACTTGTACTTAATGCTTGTTCTTAATGCTTGTTCTTAATGCTTGTTCTTAATGCTTGTTCTTAATGCTTGATCTTAATGCTTGTTCTTAATGCTTGTTCTTAATGCTTGTTTATTACACTTGTTCTTAATGCTTGATCTTAATGCTTGTTGTTAATGCTTGTTTATTACACTTAATCTTAATGCTTGTTCTTAATGCTTGTTCTTAATGCTTGTTCTTAATGCTTGTTCTTAACGCTTGTTCTTAATTCTTGTTCTTAACGCTTGTTATTAACGCTTGTTCTTAATGCTTGTTTTCTTAATGCTTGTTCTTAATGCTTGTTCTTAATGCTTGTTTATTACACTTGTTCTTAATTCTTGTTTATTACACTTGTTCTTAATCCTTGTTCTTAATTCTTGTTTATTACACTTGTTCTTAATGCTTGTTTATTACACTTGTTCTTAATGCTTGTTTATTACACTTGTTCTTAATGCTTGTTTATTACACTTGTTCTTAATGCTTGTTCTTAATGCTTGTTTATTACACTTGTTCTTAATGCTTGTTTATTACACTTGTTGTTAATGCTTGTTTATTACACTTGTTATTAATGCTGGTTCTTAATGCTTGTTTATTACACTTGTTATTAATGCTTGTTTTTTTACACTTGTTCTTAATGCTTGTTTATTACACTTGTTGTTAATGCTTGTTTATTACACTTGTTCTTAATGCCTGTTTATTACTCTTGTTCTTAATGCTTGTTTATTACACTTGTTGTTAATGCTTGTTTATTACACTTGTTCTTAATGCTTGTTCTTAATGCTTGTTTATTACACAAGTGTAAAAAAAAAACATTTTACAAAAAAAATTATACGCATCTGTATAACCATCTATATTGTTAAACGGAACTTTTGTGAAAGGGAGACATCTGGATCGTGGTTATAAAATTCAGCTTAACACATTGTTCTTGACGCTTGTTCTTAATGCTTGTTCTTGACGCTTGTTCTTAATGCTTGTTCTTAGTGCTTGTTCTTAATTCTTGTTCTTAATGCTTGTTCCTAACGCTTGTTTATTACACTTGTTCTTAATGCTTGATCTTAATCCTTGTTCTTAATGCTTGTTTATTACACTTGTACTTAATGCTTGTTCTTAATGCTTGTTCTTAATGCTTGTTCTTAACGCTTGTTCTTAATTCTTGTTCTTAACGCTTGTTATTAACGCTTGTTCTTAATGCTTGTTTTCTTAATGCTTGTTCTTAATGCTTGTTTATTACACTTGTTCTTAATTCTTGTTTATTACACTTGTTCTTAATGCTTGTTCTTAATTCTTGTTTATTACACTTGTTCTTAATGCTTGTTTATTACACTTGTTCTTAATGCTTGTTTATTACACTTGTTCTTAATGCTTGTTCTTAATGCTTGTTTATTACACTTGTTCTTAATGTTTGTTCTTAATGCTTGTTTATTACACTTGTTCTTAATGCTTGTTTATTACACTTGTTGTTAATGCTTGTTTATTACACTTGTTCTTAATGCTTGTTCCTAATGCTTGTTTATTACACTTGTTCTTAATGCTTGTTCTTAATGCTTGTTTATTACACTTGTTCTTAATGCTTGTTTATTACACTTGTTCTTAATGCTTGTTTATTACACTTGTTGTTAATGCTTGTTTATTACACTTGTTCTTAATGCTTGTTTATTACTCTTGTTCCTAATGCTTGTTTATTACACTTGTTGTTAATGCTTGTTTATTACACTTTTTCTTAATGCTTGTTCTTAATGCTTGTTTATTACACTTGTTCTTAACACTTGATCTTAACGCTTGTACGTTTTTTTTCTTTCCCCAGGTTTAGCTCGACAGATACAGACGCTAGGACAGCGCATTGCCTCCTCTCTCTCCATCAAGCAGCCCTCACACGGTTCCCATCTGCCTCCCACTGCCCCTCTGGGCCTGACCGTCAACCCCTGGAGGCCTCCCCCGGCCGTGCTGAGCGTGGTGGGGCGTGACGCCAAAGCCGTGGATGCGGCCAGGCTGGAGCTCGAGTCGATTCTGGGGCTACGGCTGACAGCGAGGGAGGTGAAGGGAGAGGACATGTGGGTGCTAAAGGAGGCAGAGCTGCAGGCCGTGCAGACTAAAGCTACGTCTCTGGGAGTGTCCCTGGAGCTTAGTGAATGGGTGTCGGAGGCCACAGAGGTTATCTACGTTCTCCGAGGCCTGAAGGAGGATGTTCTGAGCGTGCGCGAGGTGCTGGACAGTGCGCTGGGCGGCGCCCTCCGGAGGCAACTCATTGAGAAAGAAGAGACCCTTTTGGCTCAGGTGGTGCAGTGGTCCATACGCTCACAAGATGACGTTTGGGTGAAGCTGTTGCTTCACGACAACTATGTTCTGGAGCAGGCACACCTGATTGGAGATGTCTCAGCTGAGGTGAAAGGCTTGAAAGGTGACATGGTCATCGTGAACCTGCAGACCAACATGGCCACTGACTGGAGAACAGGTCGCACCTTTGAGATTAAACGAGAGGAGAGCGGAGGTAGGTCTTATGTGTCTTATGTGAGGTTCAAAATGTGATTGACTCTGACTGATATGATTTGTGGTTAACACTAATATTTAAACATGCAATATTGAAAGCGTATTGACTCCAACCTGTTATTGGTAAGACCAATACAACCATGGTACACTTAAAAAAATCAATAACATTAAAATCTGCAGACCAGGCAGAAGTAGCACTGATGTTCAGTATCATCTGTTATTAATGGTTATTAACTCCTGTTCAGTATCATCTGTTATTCATGGTTATTAACTCATGTTCAGTATCATCTGTTATTCATGGTTATTAACTCCTGTTCAGTATCATCTGTTATTAATGGTTATTAACTCCTGTTCAGTATCATCTGTTATTAATGGCTATTAACTCCTGTTCAGTACCATCTGTTAATCATGGTTATTAACTCATGTTCAGTATCATCTGTTATTAATGGTTATTAACTCCTGTTCAGTATCATCTGTTATTCATGGTTATTAACTCATGTTCAGTATCACCTGTTATTCATGGTTATTAACTCCTGTTCAGTACCATCTGTTATTCATGGTTATTAACTCATGTTCAGTATCATCTGTTATTAATGGTTATTAACTCCTGTTCAGTATCATCTGTTATTAATGGTTATTAACTCATGTTCAGTATCATCTGTTATTAATGGTTATTAACTCCTGTTCAGTATCATCTGTTATTCATGGTTATTAACTCCTGTTCAGTACCATCTGTTATTAATGGTTATTAACTCCTGTTCAGTATCATCTGTTATTCATGGTTATTAACTCATGTTCAGTACCATCTGCTATTAATGGTTATTATCTCCTGTTCAGTACCATCTGTTATTAATGGTTATTAACTCATGTTCAGTATCATCTGTTATTAATGGTTATTAACTCCTGTTCAGTATCATCTGTTATTCATGGTTATTATCTCCTGTTCAGTACCATCTGTTATTAATGGTTATTAACTCCTGTTCAGTATCATCTGTTATTCATGGTTATTATCTCCTGTTCAGTACCATCTGTTATTAATGGTTATTAACTCATGTTCAGTATCATCTGTTATTAATGGTTATTAACTCATGTTCAGTACCATCTGCTATTAATGGTTATTATCTCCTGTTCAGTACCATCTGTTATTAATGGTTATTAACTCATGTTCAGTATCATCTGTTATTAATGGTTATTAACTCCTGTTCAGTATCATCTGTTATTCATGGTTATTATCTCCTGTTCAGTACCATCTGTTATTAATGGTTATTAACTCCTGTTCAGTATCATCTGTTATTCATGGTTATTATCTCCTGTTCAGTACCATCTGTAATTAATGGTTATTAACTCCCGTTCAGTACCATCTGTTATTAATGGTTATTAACTCCTGTGCACTTTGTCTTTTTAGAATTGCCACCATACTGGGATAATATGGCCACAGGTCAAATGCTGAAGAAAGTTCAGCTAATTCCCACCTCACCTGAGTATCAGCAGGTGTCCAATGGATTCCAAAGTACCACAGCAGCACAATTCTCTGTCCTCAAAGTGAGTCACCAGCATCCTGGCAGAAACTGACAGATATATCCAGCTGCTTATTAAGAGTGTGTTTGTTATTACTAACCTCTGTCTCCTGGTCAGATTGAGCGGGTCCAGAATATATTCCTGTGGCAGGCGTATGCAGTGTGTTTGATATTACTAACCTCTGTCTCCTGGTCAGATTGAGCGGGTCCAGAATATATTCCTGTGGCAGGCGTATGCAGTGTGTTTAATATTACTAACCTCTGTCTCCTGGTCAGATTGAGCGGGTCCAGAATATATTCCTGTGGCAGGCGTATGCAGTGTGTTTGATATTACTAACCTCTGTCTCCTGGTCAGATTGAGCGGGTCCAGAATATATTCCTGTGGCAGGCGTATGCAGTGTGTTTAATATTACTAACCTCTGTCTCCTGGTCAGATTGAGCGGGTCCAGAATATATTCCTGTGGCAGGCCTATGCAGTGTGTTTAATATTACTAACCTCTGTCTCCTGGTCAGATTGAGCGGGTCCAGAATATATTCCTGTGGCAGGCGTATGCAGTGTGTTTAATATTACTAACCTCTGTCTCCTGGTCAGATTGAGCGGGTCCAGAATATATTCCTGTGGCAGGCCTATGCAGTGTGTTTAATATTACTAACCTCTGTCTCCTGGTCAGATTGAGCGGGTCCAGAATATATTCCTGTGGCAGGCGTATGCAGTGTGTTTAATATTACTAACCTCTGTCTCCTGGTCAGATTGAGCGGGTCCAGAATATATTCCTGTGGCAGGCGTATGCAGTGTGTTTAATATTACTAACCTCTGTCTCCTGGTCAGATTGAGCGGGTCCAGAATATATTCCTGTGGCAGGCGTATGCAGTGTGTTTAATATTACTAACCTCTGTCTCCTGGTCAGATTGAGCGGGTCCAGAATGTATTCCTGTGGCAGGCGTATGCAGTGTGTTTGATATTACTAACCTCTGTCTCCTGGTCAGATTGAGCGGGTCCAGAATATATTCCTGTGGCAGGCGTATGCAGTGTGTTTAATATTACTAACCTCTGTCTCCTGGTCAGATTGAGCGGGTCCAGAATATATTCCTGTGGCAGGCCTATGCAGTGTGTTTAATATTACTAACCTCTGTCTCCTGGTCAGATTGAGCGGGTCCAGAATATATTCCTGTGGCAGGCGTATGCAGTGTGTTTAATATTACTAACCTCTGTCTCCTGGTCAGATTGAGCGGGTCCAGAATATATTCCTGTGGCAGGCCTATGCAGTGTGTTTGATATTACTAACCTCTGTCTCCTGGTCAGATTGAGCGGGTCCAGAATATATTCCTGTGGCAGGCGTATGCAGTGTGTTTGATATTACTAACCTCTGTCTCCTGGTCAGATTGAGCGGGTCCAGAATATATTCCTGTGGCAGGCCTATGCAGTGTGTTTGATATTACTAACCTCTGTCTCCTGGTCAGATTGAGCGGGTCCAGAATATATTCCTGTGGCAGGCCTATGCAGTGTGTTTGCAGCGCTTCAGGGCCAAGAATGGACCAGACGGGGTTGGGGAGAAGACACTCTATCATGGGACAAAAGCAGAAACCTGTGACGCCATAGAAAGAAGTGGATTTGACAGGAGTTATGCTACTAGTAGGAGACATTGCCATTTATTTCATTTAGCCAAACTGTAAATGAAGCAGTACTAGTTTTATATTGAACTGTCTTGTTTCATCCACATCCTTCATTAAAACTTTTTTTCATCTGTTTTTAGCAACAGTGCATGGAGTTGGCATGTATTTTGCATTGGATGCAAGCTATTCAGCCAACCCCAGATACACTCCCCCCGATCAGGTTGGACTCAGACGAATGTACGTGGCTCGTGTCCTGACGGGGCACTATACTGTGGGTAACAGCACCATGAGACACACTCCCAGACGCACCAGCACAGACAACTACGACAGTTTAGTGGACAACCAGCGAAGACCTACCATGTTTGTCACCTTCCATGATGACCAGGCATACCCAGAATACCTCATCACCTTCACCTGATTTACTCTGGACCATGGTCATTAATGGTTACTCTGGACCATGGTCATTAATGGTTACTCTGGACCACGGTCATTAATGGTTACTCTGGACCATGGTCATTAATGGTTACTCTGGACCACGGTCATTAATGGTTACTCTGGACCATGGTCATTAATGGTTACTCTGGACCATGGTCATTAATGGTTACTCTGGACCATGGTCATTAATGGTTACTCTGGACCATGGTCATTAATGGTTACTCTGGACCACGGTCATTAATGGTTACTCTGGACCATGGTCATTAATGGTTACTCTGGACCACGGTCATTAATGGTTACTCTGGACCATGGTCATTAATGGTTACTCTGGACCACGGTCATTAATGGTTACTCTGGACCATGGTCATTAATGGTTACTCTGGACCATGGTCATTAATGGTTACTCTGGACCACGGTCATTAATGGTTACTCTGGACCATGGTCATTAATGGTTACTCTGGACCACGGTCATTAATGGTTACTCTGGACCATGGTCATTAATGGTTACTCTGGACCATGGTCATTAATGGTTACTCTGGACCATGGTCATTAATGGTTACTCTGGACCATGGTCATTAATGGTTACTCGTGACCATGGTCATTAATGGTTACTCTGGACCATGGTCATTAATGGTTACTCTGGACCACGGTCATTAATGGTTACTCTGGACCACGGTCATTAATGGTTACTCTGGACCACGGTCATTAATGGTTACTCTGGACCATGGTCATTAATGGTTACTCTGGACCATGGTCATTAATGGTTACTCTGGACCATGGTCATTAATGGTTACTCTGGACCATGGTCATTAATGGTTACTCTGGACCATGGTCATTAATGGTTACTCTGGACCATGGTCATTAATGGTTACTCTGGACCATGGTCATTAATGGTTACTCTGGACCATGGTCATTAATGGTTACTCTGGACCATGGTCATTAATGGTTACTCTGGACCACGGTCATTAATGGTTACTCTGGACCACGGTCATTAATGGTTACTCTGGACCATGGTCATTAATGGTTACTCTGGACCATGGTCATTAATGGTTACTCTGGACCATGGTCATTAATGGTTACTCTGGACCATGGTCATTAATGGTTACTCTGGACCATGGTCATTAATGGTTACTCTGGACCATGGTCATTAATGGTTACTCTGGACCATGGTCATTAATGGTTACTCTGGACCATGGTCATTAATGGTTACTCTGGACCATGGTCATTAATGGTTACTCTGGACCATGGTCATTAATGGTTACTCTGGACCATGGTCATTAATGGTTACTCTGGACCATGGTCATTAATGTATAATCTAGACCACGGACATTAATGTATAATCTAGACCATGGTCATTAATGTATTATCTAGACCATGGTCATTAATGGTTACTCTGGACCATGGTCATTAATGTTTTATCTAGACCATGGTCATTAATGGTTACTCTGGACCATGGTCAAGAATATGCTTTGTTGTGTTCTCTATATTTCAATAAAATAATGCTTCACCCCACCCAAAAAAAATGCCAGTCTTTCAGTAATCTCATGAAATAATTGAAAAAATAAAAAAACATACATCATGTGAGAACTTTTTACTTTATTAATGTGATCTATAACATGTTTAATAACAATAATATTTGAATTGAAAAACAAACTGAAATCTTTGAGGGGGGAAAACTAACAATAACCTGGTTGCATAAATGTGCACACCCTTAAGATAATACTTTGCTGAAGCACCCTTTAACTTGATTACAGCACTCAGTATTTTTGGGTTGGAGTCTATTAGCATGGAACATATTGACTTGACAATATTTGCACACTTTTCTTTGCAAAAGTGCTCAAAATCTGTCAGATTGTGAGGACATCACCTTTGCACATCCCTCTTCAGATCAACCTACAAATGTTCAATTGGATTCCGGACTGGGCTTTCACTGGGCCATTCCAAATTGTTCTTCTTCTGGTGAAGTCATGCTTTTGTGGATTTGGATGTGTGCTGAATATCGCTGTCGTGCTGAAAGGTAAACTTCATCTTCAGCTTTCTAACGGAAGCCTGAAGGTTTTGTGCCAAAATTGCCTGATATTTGTGGATTTCTTCATATTTCCCTCCAACCTAAGGTCTCGGTTTCAGCTAGAGAAAAACAGCCCCAAAGCATGATGATGCCACCACCATGCTTCCTGCTTCATGGCCAAAATGTTCAACCTTTTTATCAGACCATAACACATTGTCCAACATTACGGATACCTCGCTCTGCTGCCTCTGCATATGGCTTTTTTACACTACACCTCCGGCAAAGCGTTCGAAAAAGTTCTTAAATGATTCATCTTTCTCTTTTTTTCACAAAAACCTGGCAATTTAAGGGGTGTGTAGCCTTTTTATAGCCACTGTATGTAGGTGAAGTGCAGTGGGAGCGAGATGCAGAGACAGAAAATCACGTTCAAGGCATTTATTTACACAAAACAAACACGTAGCAATGAACATAAAAACTAGACATGAAATGGAAAAAAGTGTGCTTACCTAAATTGACTTAATACTCTTACAAAAACACAGTGCATGACTGTACAAAGACTCAACACTTATCTACAATGACACGTAACATTATATTAATACCAAGCACTCGTGAACCTAACCAGGGACCTTAAATAGCCCACTGATTAACTAACCTATGCCCAATGCTTCGTTAAACCCAAAACAGCTGTGCTTCTAATCAACACTATACACAGGAGTGCTCTCCCCTACAAACCCTGTGACAACACAGCTCACCCATACGTGACAGTACTCCCTTGAAAAGGTCGGGTTTCCAGATCGACCAGGCCAAACCCTAAAATGTCATGGTAGGTAGGGCGGAAGGTAGGGAGGGAAGGCAAAAACCCAAGGAGGTGGTTCATGTTGCAGTTTGTGCTTACCACATCTCCTTGTGCCTTATTGCTTACTTATAAACTGGGTACTTTGAATTCTGATTACTGATAATCGTGGTACAGTATATGACACCATTTACCACGGGTATGACATCACCTTTTACTGCTGTAATTTTTTGGTAACTGGTCTAAGAGTAATAACGCATCTCAGAAATTTGTGTTGTATTGCAAAATATATTTTCAGCATTAGTTTTCTATTACTAAAGGTTGTTGTGTTCCACCGTGTAACTTAACTTTGTTAGTTCTTATGTTGTCCACTTTGGATTTATATTGTAATGATACTGTAGGCTAGCCTAGGCACAACAATATGGAAACATAATACCCGTGACCTAGTAACTATAAATAGACTGTGTCTTGTTTATGTCTAGAGCCTAGCTTGTAAACATGTGAGACTACAGTCAGAGTGTATGTAGTCTAAAACAGGGTGAGAGACTTTCTGTTTTGCTGAACAGAATACAGAGTTTAGATATAAACATTGATCATTTGGGTAAGAGTCCTGAAAAACAGTAATAACTAGAGACCAGTTACAAAACCTGCCGTTAATGTTGTTTGAAGAACAGTTGGATGAATCTTTTACTAAGGCCTAGTTTGAGTCAAAACCACTGCCATGGAGTTTGCCAGATACTATCTCCCGATGGAATGTGAGGAACGGTGGATAAAAGAGAAAGAGAGGAAGAGGAAGGCGATCGAGGAAGGTGGAGAGGAGGTTAAAGCAGACGATCGAAAGCTGAAGTGGATGGTGAACTACAACAACCAACAGATGGGCATGAGAGTGGATGGAAGCAAGGAGAAGTTAGAGATCATGAACATGAACGACTGCTCTTCACGCCAAGAAGGATCTGCTGAGGAGGGATCAGACAATCGGATCAGAGGACAAGAACATGCAGAGAAGCCATATACGTACTGCAGAAAGACCTATCCTCGGCAGGTCTTCAAGAGCCTGGTACATTTTAGGGAGTCGTATCTCCTCACTGACCTGGGTCTGAGCACTGAGGATGGGCAGTGCCTCTCCGCACACTCCTCTGTCCTGGCTGCTGTCAGCTCCCTTGTACAGCGTCGACTTCCCAGGTGGGATGAAGAAATGGACATAAGTAGGGAGAGGAGAGATGTTGACATACAGCCTGAGATATCCATTAGTCTGGGACCTGAGGTTGGGAGTGAAGGTCTGGCAGGGGTGCTGGAGTTTGCCTATACTGGGACCATAACAGCACTGAACAGAGAAACTCTGGCCCAGATAAAAGCAGCAGCTAAAACATTCCCCAGAGTTTTAGAACTGTGCTGTAAAGAGGAAGAGAGGATGAATAAAGAAGAAGAAAAGGCAGAAAACAAGGTTTCAGAGGATGAACAGATGAAGCTCAGTCTTCAGTCCATCAGACAGCTGTGGAATAGGAGAGTGGGCTGTGATTTAGAGCTGGTGGTTGATGGGGTAGCATTCCATGGTGAGTAAACTGTAAGTCAAAAGTAGGGAATGTTTGTGGTTTTATTAAGGAGTAGACATTATTATGTTCATGAGTAATGATGATAAGACTGGTAATTATATACAGAATGAGAGAAAGTGCTACTAATGCTAAAACCAAGTACATAATTTGTAATTTTCTCCTGCAAGTCCACAAAGCACTGATGGCAGCTAGTAGCGACTACTTCCGGGGGATGTTCACCAGTGGGATGAAAGAATCCCAGCAGCCCTGTGTACACCTTCCCTTTCTGGAGGCCTCAGAGCTGGATGCTCTGATTGGATGCTCCTATAGTGGGTGTCTTACCTTAAGCTGGGGAAGTGTCTTTGAGATCACTTGCACCGCCCTTCAGCTCCAGTTCCAACCTGCCCTCTCATTGTGCCTCGACTTCATGGTACAGGAAATGGAAACCAAAACCTGTCTGGACGTGGCTTCCTTTGCCGAGGCCTACGGGCTGCCAGAACTCCTTGAGGCAGCCAATGACTTCGTCTTAAGAAACTTCCAAGAAGTTTCATCAAACCTGAAATTCCTGGACCTTACAGCCGAGAAGCTGCTGGAATACCTTGTCTGTGACGGCCTCTGTGTACCCTCGGAGCTGACTGTGTTCAGAGCCGTGGTGGCCTGGTTAGAGGCTGATCCAGAGGAAAGGCTACCACGAGCCCCGGAGGTAATGACCGGGGTCCGCTTCCCACTCATGACCTTCAAGGAATTCAGAGAGGTCAGGGCAATCAACCTGCGCTTGGAGTGCAGCAGCAACATAGAGGTAAACTGCGATCCGATACCACTGCATCTCAATACAATATGTAGCATGATACACAAACCAACTTCTATCACATTTAATTTCTCTTGAGCAGTCATCGGATATGTAAAGCCAAATTACATTATAATGAATCATATCTACAACACTAATTTGAGCAATTACTGTTATTATTATAGATTGATCTATATGGTTCAGCCCTGAAAGAGTTTGGCTTCAATCTTCCTGAGACCAAGGACCAGTGCCGAACTCGACGGCCAAAAAACACCCTGGTTCTGGTTGGTGGCAATCAGTTGGACTCTGACGTAGGAAACCGGCTTGCCAGCAGGCAGCTGTGGTTTGCTAACTCCATCCACAGTGGCACAGGGCTAGTGAAGTCCGTAGAGTGGAGGATCCTGGGAGAGATACCGGAGAAGCCCAGGTTCAGGCATGATGTTGGAGTTATGGGCGGACAGCTGTATGTGGTTGGAGGGTGTGAGTTCTACCTGAGGGGTGATATGCTGAAATCAACATACAGGTGAGAAGACCTGTAAGCTGTCTTAATATAATACATTGTGTTGATGTATTACATAGTTACAGGTATGTTTGTTATCATTTACTAGGTTAGACGTTTATAAAACTGGCTCTCTCACACATACACACAGATATGACCCAATACAGGACCTGTAAGCTGTCTTTATATAATACATTGTGTTGATGTATTACATAGTTAAAGGTATGTTTGTTATCATTTACTAGGTTAGACGTTTATAAAACTGGCTCTCTCACACATACACACAGATATGACCCAATACAGGACCTGTAAGCTGTCTTTATATAATACATTGTGTTGATGTATTACATAGTTAAAGGTATGTTTGTTATCATTTACTAGGTTAGACGTTTATAAAACTGGCTCTCTCACACATACACACAGATATGACCCAATGCAGGACCTTTGGCAGAGACTGAGTGACATGCATGAATGCAGGAGTAACTTCGTGTTGGTGGTACGATCTAACTGCCTTTACGCCATTGGAGGGGACATGGATATCAATGCAAACATGTGCAGTGTGGAGGTCTACAGCCCTGTTTCTGACACCTGGAGGTAAGATGCTAACAGGAAAGCCAGAGGCCACGGATGCACGCAATATGCAGATGAAGATAGAAAAAAAATATTCTAGAAAATGAATGTAGTTTGATATTTTTTGGATTACAATAGTCATGTGTCTATTGTGCAAGGTTAAACCAAGAAATAAACCGATGCCACTACATGCTAGTGTGAGTATACACTGATGAGCCAAAACATTTTGAAAACTTTATCACAAATGAAGCCAATAGCGTTGATCATCTCTTAACAAGAAAACATATCAGTCAAGGTGTACTAACTATCAATCAAGGTGTACTAACGATCAATCAAGGTGTACTAACTATCAATCAAGGTGTACTAACTATCAATCAAGGTGTACTAACGATCAATCAAGGTGTACTAACGATCAGTCAAGGTGTACTAACGATCAGTCAAGGTGTACTAACTATCAATCAAGGTGTACTAACTATCAATCAAGGTGTACTAACTATCAATCAATGTGTACTAACGATCAGTCAAGGAGCACTAACAATCAGTCAATGTGTACTAACTATCAGTCAAGGTGTACTAACTATCAATCAAGGTGTACTAACAATCAATCAAGGTGTACTAACAATCAATCAAGGTGTACTAACAATCAGTCAAGGTGTACTAACAATCAGTCAATGTGTACTAACAATCAGTCAAGGTGTACTAACAATCAGTCAATGTGTACTAACTATCAGTCAAGGTGTACTAACAATCAATCAAGGTGTACTAACAATCAATCAAGGTGTACTAACGATCAGTCAAGGTGTACTAACAATCAATCAAGGTGTACTAACAATCAGTCAAGGTGTACTAACAATCAATCAAGGTGTACTAACAATCAATCAAGGTGTACTAACAATCAATCAAGGTGTACTAACAATCAATCAATGTGTACTAACAATCAATCAAGGTGTACTAACAATCAGTCAAGGTGTACTAACAATCAATCAAGGTGTACTAACGATCAATCAATGTGTACTAACAATCAATCAAGGTGTACTAACAATCAATCAAGGTGTACTAACAATCAATCAATGTGTACTAACAATCAATCAAGGTGTACTAACGATCAATCAATGTGTACTAACAATCAGTCAATGTGTACTAACAATCAATCAAGGTGTACTAACAATCAATCAAGGTGTACTAATAATCAATCAAGGTGTACTAACTATCAATCAAGGTGTACTAACGATCAATCAATGTGTACTAACAATCAATCAATGTGTACTAACAATCAATCAAGGTGTACTAACAATCAATCAAGGTGTACTAACAATCAATCAAGGTGTACTAACAATCAATCAATGTGTACTAACAATCAATCAAGGTGTACTAACGATCAATCAATGTGTACTAACAATCAATCAAGGTGTACTAACAATCAATCAAGGTGTACTAACAATCAATCAATGTGTACTAACAATCAATCAAGGTGTACTAACGATCAATCAATGTGTACTAACAATCAGTCAATGTGTACTAACAATCATTCAATGTGTACTAACTATCAGTTCTCATAGTCCATTCACACTTGAATTTTGTGGCCTTCGTCTCCAGCTTCTCCAAGCCTCTGGACCAGGCCCTGAGCGGCCATGCAGCCACAGTGTGGAATGGACAGATCTTCATCTCAGGCGGTTATAACAGCAGCTACCAGTGTCTGAACACTATGTTCATGTACCACCCAGATAGAGGAACGACCTACCTGGCAGACATGAGCCAAGATCGGGCTCAGCACTGTATGGAGGTCCTGCACGGGGGACTGTGTGTAGCTGGCGGGGTGTGCAACCAGCTCACATTCTACACTGATCAGCTGGCCTGTGAGGTCTACAACTACCTGAGCAATACCTGGAGGGCCTTCACACCTCTGGCCATCCCCCATGTTGGAGCAGCGTCTGCAGTTCTGGAGGAGAAGCTTTATGTACTGGGAGGATACAGCCAAGAAGATTACAGGGAGACCAGACTGGTGCACCGCTATGATCCAACGCTCCGACGCTGGGAGAACGTGGGCGTAATGCCTGGACCCAATACTGACATACGAGCCTGTCTGCTCCACCTGCCCAAACAGTTAAGATATTAATAGAAGGGACACGGTGACAAAGTTCCACATGATATTTAATTTGACATTAATAGAAGGGCCTTAACAGTCTGAGAAAGTTCCACAGGAGATTTAATTTGTTTTTCTATTTATAATATGTACAAAGGGTTAGAGCAGGGCCTCACAATCTACAGACAAGCTACAATGTATATTTCTAAGCATGTACTGTATGCAAGAACCGACTGGCATAATGTTGATGATGATTAATATTCATTTACATTATTTAAAGCTATTGGTTAGATTTTTTGTTATTAATAGACATCATTGATTGAAAATGACTGCTTTGTGTGTGTTCTCTTTTTCAAAACCTTTTGACTTTACCAAGGCACACGTTTTGTTTTAAAAGTATGTTGTAATGTTAGTTATTTCTCTTTTTAAAGTCACACTTTTCTTATCGCAACTAAACCATGAACCGAATTGGGAAAAACCTGAGCCAGCCAGCCAGCCAATAAGCACCAACACGTATATGTATCTAAAGTTAATGATCAACTGTATTCCTCTAACTCAATATTTACCAAACTTCAGAGACTAGTAGTCAGTTTAAATCTCCTAGATCAGAGGTTCCAAACATATCACTGTTCCCATTATATCTCCTCAGAACAATGGTTAAAATGTCAGTGGTAACCCCTGTCTGGCTGGGATACATGATGTGTCTGGTTCTGGCTTGTTCTGAAGGTTCTGTTGTGGACATATACGCTGAACTGAAGGACCTTAGATATTTGTTGGGAGAGCTGACCAGTAAGCTCAATATGGCAGAGGCATCCCTGAATGAGCAAAAGGCTCTGGTGGAGGACCTAAAGAAAGAGAACAAAGGTACAGTGTGACCCCAGTTGGTGGGCAGTATTTCTGTTACATGTATTTATGTGACATTAGTCATTTCTAATTGACTGCAGTATATAAGCACATCAGTGTCATAGGAAAACTACATTTACACACGTACAAATACTTGTGTCATTTCTAAACATCACCTATTCAGGAACACATATTTTCAGAAGGACTTATGTATGTTAATATTATTTATCTGACAAGCATCAATTTCCTCCAACATGTACAACAGGAACATCAGGTATGAACAGATTTGTTGATTAGCATTCTCAGTATTTATGATTTTTCAGTGCGTTGGAAAGAACTTGTGATGAAGAAAAGTTATGTGACGTAGCTTCAGCTGAATTTAAATGGGCTGGAAGTTCTGTCTGCAAAACTGAGTCCACCAAGTGCTTGAATGTGGCCTTCATACAGTTGAATTTGTATATCTAACGAAATTGCATATTTGTTAAAGACTCTGATTTTAACAATTTCCCGCTACTCGCTACTCAGTGGCTAAATGTTTTTGCCGGAGAGAGGGATGGTCTGTTATTACTTAGGGGTGCACTCACTTTTGTTGCCAGCGGTTCAGACATTAATGGCTGTGTGACAGCAAATGTACACTGTTATACAAGCTGTACACTCACTACTTTACAAGTGTCATTTCTTCAGTGTTGATACATGAAAAGATATAATCAAATATTGACAAAAATGTCAGGTGTGTACTCACTTTGTGGGATATTATATATACATTCCTGACAATAACACGCATCTAAATAGTCATATCTGCTCACTACTCCTTTGTTAAACAGTTTTCTTTCGTATTAATACACTATTTGATGTTTTATATTACTGCCTTATAATTCATTCTGCCGCGGCTTGCGTTTCTTTTGACAGAGCGGCCAAAGGTGGCGTTCTCAGCGTCCCTGCAGTCATCTGAAAGTAAACAACATGGACCCATCAATGTTGAGACTAACCTCATTTTTGGAAAGGTCCTCACCAACATTGGCAATGCGTACAACTCAACCACAGGTTGTACAATGAACACATGTGAATTGTTCTTGATGGAATGGTTGCTCTTGTAAAGGGACAGAAGGTGGTAGCAGTGACATTTTAAGATGTCCTATATTCAGTATAAATATTTATCTTCATACTTGAATCAAATGTGCTATTTCTTGGCCAGATAAGCTGACATCAATTGCATTTTTGGCTTGGAGTTGTTTAACTGATATACTGGCTCAAGTAGCAATGGTCAGTTGATAAATGCTGAACTCTTTCCATCTCTTAGGTGTCTTCACTGCACCTGTGAGGGGGGTGTATTACTTCAGGTTTTCTGGAAACGGCTTTGCTGGCAAAGACATGGGTCTGAGCATTTTCAAGGGTGACCAGCGAATGATGTCTGTGTACGAATACCATTCCGTCGGGGAATATAATGACAACGCCTCAAACGGAGTCACGTTGGAGATGGACCAGGGAGAAGTGGTCTACATGAAACTTTGGATAAACACGTGGGTTTTCATTGATGGTCGATATGATTATTGCTCCTTTAGCGGTTTCCTGCTGTTTCCTCTGTGAAATATAAGGCATGTTGCCATGTTGCTTTTACATTGGTCAGAGATTGTGATGAAACGGCCTGGTAAACATATTGCATACGAATCTGTGAAACCCTTGTTGTATGGGACAATTGTGACATATCTGTGAATTCTGACACTCAGCTAAACGCTTACAATAGTGAAACAGAAACACAGATAAACACTTACAATAGTGAAACAGAAACACAGAAAATACGCTTACAATGGTGAAAAAGAAACACAGATAAACACTTACAATAGTGAAACAGAAACACAGATAAACACTTACAATAGTGAAACAGAAACACAGATAAACACTTACAATAGTGAAACAGAAACACAGAAAATACGCTTACAATGGTGAAACAGAAACACAGATAAACACTTACAATAGTGAAACAGAAACACAGATAAACACTTACAATAGTGAAACAGAAACACAGATAAACACTTACAATAGTGAAACAGAAACACAGAAAATACGCTTACAATGGTGAAACAGAAACACAGATAAACACTTACAATAGTGAAACAGAAACACAGATAAATACTTACAATAGTGAAACAGAAACACAGATAAACACTTACAATAGTGAAACAGAAACACAGATAAACACTTACAATAGTGAAACAGAAACACAGTATTCTTTGCATAATAGTCATTTATTATACTTCTAAGCAGGGAGTATCACCATGTATGTGACACTGGGTTAGGGTTAGATTAGGGTTGGGGTTAGATTAGATCAGGGTTTGGGTTAGATTATGGTTAGATTAGGGTTGGGGTTAGGGTTAGATTAGGGTTGGGGTTAGATTAGATCAGGGTTTGGGTTAGATTAGGGTTAGATCAGGGTTTGGGTTAGATTAGGGTTAGATTAGGGTTAGAATTAGGGTTGGGGTTAGGGTTAGGGTTATGACTAACCCACTTCTCAAGTGGTTCGGCAAATTAATCAAACATTCTGAGCGCTTCTCAAGTGGTTCGGCAAACGAATCAAACATGCTCGTATCTCTGTGTTGGGTCCCGGCATCACACCCAGGTTCTCCCAGAACTGGAGCGCGGGATCGTACCGGTGCACCAGCCTGGTTTCCCTGTAGTTGTCTTTGAAGTATCCTCCCAGTACATAAAGCTTCTCCTCCAGAGCCACAGAGGCTGCTCCAACATGGGGAATGGGCAGGTTCTTGAAGGTGGTCCAGGTATCACTAACAGGGTCGTAGACCTCGCAGGCCAGATGGTCGATAGATGTCATGTTTTCATCCAGAGTGATTCCTCCGGCCACGTAAATATGTCCATGTAAAGTCTCCATGCAGTGATAGGCTCGAGGCTGACTCATCTCTGCCAGGTTGATGGTTCCTCTATCAGGGTGATACGTGAACATAGACGTCAGACACTGGTACCTCTGATGATATCCCCCTGAGATGAAGATTTTTCCATCCCACATTGTGGCAGCATGGCAACTCAAGGTCATATCCAAGGGTTTGGCAAAGCTATAAGGGAAGTTCAAAGACAACAAACATTATCAGATTATTAGCAATAATCATAATAATAATTTAACCAGTGATTCTCTCCTAATTTGTTGAGGTATTTTCAGAGGTGTGGACTCGAGTCATGTGACTTGGACTCGAGTCAGACTCGAGTCATGAATTTGATGACTTCAGACTCGACTCGACAAAATGTACAAAGACTTGCAACTCGACTTGGACTTGAACATCAATGACTCGTGACTTCACTTGGACTTGCGCCTTTTGACTCGAGAAGACTTGCTACTTCCCATGAAAACTGGGGAAGAAAATGTTCACACGGCCGCGCCGCTCTCAGTTTATCTGCATCTGTGAAAAAAATGCATGCAGAGAGCACGCGCGCTGCCTGCACGACATCCAATCACTGTAGTCCCACGTTGTTTTGATTCGACATCCAATCACTGTAGTCCCACGTTGTTTTGATTCGACATCCAATCACTGTAGTCCCACGTTGTTTTGATTCAACATCCAATCACTGTAGTCCCACGTTGTTTTGATTAGACAGCATCCAAGCAGGCACATTGCAAGACAACCAATGAAGCACAAGCAACAACGCGCCAGTTGGCAAAATGATACCGAATATAGTTTCGTTTGGCTATAAAAATTACGAGGTAGTCGACAAAAAAAGAGTTGCAATTTGCAAAACATGCGGGTCGAAGATTACAGACGGAGCTTCGCACGGGCACGCTCACACGCACACACACACACGTCTCTATGGAGTCATTCCAATTATATTATCAGGTTGGTCCATTTTTTCAGAAGTGATCATTTTGAGGAGTGAGGATTTTATTAATGACATGTTTAAAAAAGTTCAGGCTAAAAGGACCCATGTCTATTTGAAAGTTAAACTGTTTTGCAATATGAGGTTAGGGCTGGACAATAATTCAATATCAATATATATCGCGGTAAAAAAGATCAATAATGGTGATATGATTTCTAAACACATTTTCGATATTTCAATATTTTTGCTGATCTCCAAAACGGCAAGTTTAAGCTACAAAATGAGCGCCCATGACCGCAATTCAAACGTGACTGAACGAGCTTCCATAAGTGAGGAGAAAGCAGACAGTTGATATGAGAGGAAAGACTAATTCAGTGGTAGGGAAGTGGTTCAGCTTTCTGAGATCTGATAAACTTCAGGTTTCAGCGTGATGCTAAATGTGCCGGAGAATGAGAGGCTCAAAAGCGCATAAAGCCAACATAGGAGCTTGGATCTTCCGCGTTGACTGGCCCATGACGTCATGATGGACATGCGCTTTTGAGCACTCTCATTCTCTGAGCATGTTGCGACATGCGCGTTCATGAGCTTCTCTGTCGTGTCTCTTAAATCCACGGTCACGTAGCGAACTCATGAACTCACCTCTTCATTGTCTAACATGTTCACTAACTTTAAACGATATGTTTATAAGAACAAGTTTTGTTGCAGGAAGTTTTGTGTAAAGAATAATATAATCAGCCTATGTTATTGTTTAAAGTTAAATATATTAATAAGGTCAGTCTCAGAGTCAAATTGCTTATTTGACTTTTCTTGTTTGTATAAAGGTTAAAATCAAATAAAAGGTGAACTTTAATTTATTTGTACTGTTTTATTTCTCAAATATTATTTAGTTTTATAGGAGGAGGCTCAAAAGACTTGGCAAATGTATTTTTCAGAAGATTGTATACAGACATCCATTGTGGGTGTTCATGGCATTTTTTCTGAGGCTTTTATATTGTTCATATCGATATCGGAATTATGTCGTATCGACTGAAATTAAGAAATATATCGTGATATACATTTTTCCATATCTTCCAGCCCTAAGATCAATACAATACAGGACTGAAGTTGCTGTGCATTGTTCTAGTGCAATATGCTGTTGAAATACAAGCATTTTTTTTTGTGAAATTAAATTTTCTGTTTTTTACTGTAATAATGTCATTGTATAAAAAGAGGTTTAAATACAAATCTTACAGACATACATGATTTGTATAAATTCTGTGGTAAGATGACTTGAAATGACTCGAAACTAAAATGGTAGGACTTTGGACTCGACTTGAGACTTGTTGGCTTTGACTTGTGACTCGACTCGGGACTTGCCTCATCTTTGACTCGACTTGACTCGGGACTCGAGGGCAAAGACTTGAGACTTACTTGTGACTTGCATAACAATGACTTTGTCCCACCTCTGGGTATTTTTCCCTGTAGCAGGTGACAGACACTTGAAGATGACAATGTATCTCAACAACTGTAAGACCTGCTACTGTAAGACCTGCTACCTCAATCACCAGTGAAGCCACAGGAAGTCCAGCTACTACCAGACCAGCCAATCAGAATGCATTCCCGCTCTCCTGAGTTCTAACAGCTGTGTCCAATTTATGTGTATTTATAGTCCTGTGTGTTCTGTGTTCTGTGTGAGGTATTGTTTGTTTCGAGCAGCATACTAAGCCTTTTGAAAGAGATTGCCGTGATAGAATTCCTGTGCACCAGTCCTGCCAAACCTGCCGTGGAGTGGTTGGATGACATGCTTGGGTAGAGGCGTGTTTATTGGCTCTACCAAACCTGCCGTGGAGTGGTTGGACGACATGCTTGGGTAGAGACGTGTTTATTGGCTCGACCAAACCTGCCGTGGAGTGGTTGGACGACATGCTTGGTTAGGGGCGTGTTTATTGACTCTACCAAACCTGCCGTGGAGTGGTTGGATGACGTGCTTGGTTAGAAACGTGTTTATTGACTCTACCAAACCTGCCGTGGAGTGGTTGGACGACATGCTTGGTTAGGGACGAGTTTATTGGCTCGACCAAACCTGCCGTGGAGTGGTTGGACGACATGCTTGGGTAGAGACATGTTTATTGGCTCTACCAAACCTGCCGTGGTGTGGTTGGATGACATGCTTAGGTAGAGACGTGTTTATTGGCTCTACCAAATCTGCCATGGAGTGGTTAGACGACATGCTTGGGTAGAGACGTGTTTATTGGCTCTACCAAACCTGCGTGGAGTGGTTGGATGACATGATTGGGTAGAGGCGTGTTTATTGGCTCTACCAAACCTGCGTGGAGTGGTTGGATGACATGATTGGGTAGAGGCGTGTTTATTGGCTCTACCAAACCTGCCGTGGTGTGGTTGGATGACATGCTTGGGTAGAGACGTGTTTATTGGCTCGACCAAACCTCCCGTGGAGTGGCTGGACGACATGCTTGGGTAGAGACGTGTTTATTGACTCGACCAAACCTGCCGTGAAGTGGCTGGACGACATGCGTGGTTAGGGACGTGTTTATTGGCTAAACCAAACCCGTCGTAGAGTGGTTGGACGACATGCTTGGTTAGGGACGTGTTTATTGGCTAAACCAAACCTGTCGTAGAGTGGTTGGACAACATGCTTGGGTAGAGACTTGTTTATTGGCTAAACCAAACCTGCCGTAGAGTGGTTGGACGACATGCTTGGGTAGAGACGTGTTTATTGACTAAACCAAACCTGTCTTGGAGTGGTTGGACAACATGCTTGGGCAGAGACGTGTTTATTGACTCTACCAAACCTGCCGCGGAGTGGTTGGACAACATGCTTAGGTAAAGATGTGTTTATTGGCTAAACCAAACCTGTCTTGGAGTGGTTGGACAACATGCTTGGGTAGAGACGTGTTTATTGGCTAAACCAAACCTGCCGTAGAGTGGTTGGACGACATGCTTGGGTAAAGACGTGTTTATTGGCTAAACCAAACCTGTCGTGGAGTGGTTGGACGACATGCTTGGTTAGGGACGTGTTTATTGACTTTACCAAACCTGCCGTAGAGTGGCTGCCATGAAAGTCTATAGTCATTAAGTGAATCTCACTAAATTAAATTCTACAATTTAATTCCAAAGGTTATGCTTGGTTTCCAGGATCACTCTTTGAAGTTAGTCAAGCATTTCAGTGTCATTCTTCTCCTGGTCTATCAAACCTCACCTCCAGGTATCTGTGTTTGGACTGTAACCCTCCACAGTTTTGCAATTAGTTTCTGGATCACTGTCTCCTCCAATGGCAAACAACATCCCCTCCAACACAACAACTGAAAAGTTGCATCTTTTCTCTTGTAAGTCAGCCAGTCATTCCCAGCTGTTCTGAATTGGATCATATCTGGAAAAAAATAACATCTAAGGTTTGAACCAAGAATATAATGCAAAAATATCAATCTTTTAATGAAAACTAACAATCATAGCTCACCTGTAGACTGAATTTAAAACGTTAAGCCTGCCAGAATAATCCTGTCCTCCAACCACGTACAGCTTCTCTGCAAGGACTGCTACATCGTGGCTTAATCTTGGCGGGTGTGGCATTTCTGTCAGCAATCTCCATTCCACGTTCTTCACAACTCCTGTATAGCTCCTCAAGGAGTTCCCAAACCATAGTTCTCGACTGGGGTTTTGCCGGCTGAGGTCGTTCGAGATTTGGTCGCCACCTACCAGGACCAGATTTTCCTTGGGCTGGTAGACTCTAAATAAGGTCCGAGGTGCAATATCCTTTGAGCGATTGTCCAGTATAGTCTGGTCAAGTCGTCTTGTATTGCAGTGAGTCCATAGTTTTGCTTTTTTCACTTCTTTGAACTCATTGTGAGTCATGAGGGGAAAGTAAACGCTCTTCATTAACTCTTTGGTGAGTATAAGCCTTTTGCTGGGACAGGCCTCAATCCAAAACGCTACAGCCTTGAATACTACAAGCTCTGAGGTTACAAGCAGGGAAGGGCTTTTCAGGTATTTTCTAAGCTTCTTGGTCGGCAGGTCTTGGAATTTTGCGGTAGCCGCCACCTTTTGAAAGTGTCTCAGGACAAATTCATTGGCTGTCTCATGCAGTTCCTGCATACCGTATGCCTCAGCAAAGGAGGCCACATCCAGACAAGAGTGGCCATGCATTTCCTTTTCCATGAAGCTGAGGCACATTGAGAGAATGTGCTGGAACTGGAGCCGGAGGGCAGTGCAGGAGATCTCAAAAACACATCCCCAGTTGAGTTGCAGGGACCCAGTGTAGGTGCAGCTAATCAGGGCCTCTAGTTCAAAGGCCTCCAGAAAGGGAAGGTGCACACAGGGCTGCCGGGATTCCTTCATCCCACTGGTGAACATCGCCCGGAAGTAGTCGCTACTGGCAGCCAGAAGCACTCTGTGGACTTGTAGGAGTCAAGAGAGAGAAGATGATATGGATAGTTGTAAGACCCGAGGTTGAAATACAACTTAATAAAATGTTTTGTGTTGTAATGAAAGAGGACGTCTAATCGTTAAGCTTGAGCCCAAAATATGACTCATTGCTTGTGTTGTAAAATGTCTGCTTTAACTTCAAATCACAACCATTACCATTACATTTAGGCTTGCGTGTAAACAGCCCATAAGTATTTGACCAGTTAAAACTAGTTTTGTCATTTTTGCTGTGTACTTCCAAACATTGGATAGCAAAGTAATCTAGTGAAGAAAAAGAATGACTAAAGGTTAAAGGACAGGACCAAATATAATCAGAAGTGAAAAGAAAGGACAATTTTTTACTTGGTTGCAAATCCTTTTTTCATACTGAGCATATTCTTTTGTCATTCATTTAAACATCTTTGTGAATCTGGTGATCTGCCAATGGTGAGCAAACCAGTGCTTCTTTTATACTTGATTTTGTCTAATTTTGGCTTTCATTTATACAGTATGTCATGTCTAAATGGTTCATCCGATATGGATGAAATTGCCGGAAAATTAAAGCTGTCATTTGATTTTTTCCCTTTTCAGCGCTGTATCATTTCAAATCCATTTCAATACTTCCATGAGTGATCTTTCTTGAAAATACATAAATTCTCATCTCCACCATTGTATAGCTTGGACTTTGGTCCACTTACCATAGAATGATGTCCTCCCAACCTGCAGCTCCACATCACATCCTCGTCTCTCTTTCCACAGCTGTCTGATGGACTGAAGGCTGATGTCCATCTCTTCTTCAGGATAGAACTTCATTTCTTCTGCTTTTGTCTCTACTCTGTTCATCTTCTCTTCCTCTTTACAGCACAGTTCTAAAACTCTGGGGACTCCTAATGTTTTAGCTGCTGCTTTTATCTGGACCAGAGTGTCTCTGTTCAGTGCTGTTATGGTCCCAGTATAGGCAAACTCCAGCACCCCTGCCAGACCTTCACTCCCAACCTCAGGACCCAGACTGATGGATACCATTACATCATCTCTCAGCATCTCTCTTTCCCACTTGGGCAGTCTCTGGTGTATACAAGAGCTGACCGCTGCCAGGACACAGGAGTGAACGTGGAGATGGTGTCCGTCCTCAGTAGAAAGAGTCATGTCAGTAAGGACAGATGATTCCCTGAGCTGCTTTAGGGCTTGGAACATGTCTCTGGCATAGAAGTCTCTACTGTATACCTTCATTGAATCTGTACCCTCAATTACACCATTCTGCTCTCCAAAGTATTCACACTCATTTGATACTTGATTTAATTCTTGAAACGTGTCCTCTTCCTCACAAGTCTCTCCTCTGAGGTCAGTCTCACTGTTATTGAGCCGTACATATTCTTTGTTTTTCTCTCTGTTAAACTGATCCTCCAAATCTGTGTGCTTTCCCATCCCTATGTTCGCTTTTCTTTCTCGATCTGCCTCTAAGTTGTGACCTTCCTCCCAAAATAGTGTCTCCAAGCCTCTCTGGAAGCCTGGAACGACAAAAGCCATGCCTTTGTACCCACAGATATTCAGCCGCGTATCTCCTTTAGCCTGCTAGCTTACAAACTGTTGCCAGGGAAAACATCAAAGGAAGACCCGGTCAGTCTCTGACGGGGTGTTTGCGGAGGAATACAACATAAAAGAAACATACATACTGTGTCCAAACATCTGTAGTGATC
Source organism: Dallia pectoralis (assembly GCA_029465975.1). Classification (NCBI taxonomy): domain Eukaryota; kingdom Metazoa; phylum Chordata; class Actinopteri; order Esociformes; family Umbridae; genus Dallia; species Dallia pectoralis. The sequence goes on along the minus strand of CM055735.1, from coordinate 1,171,714 downwards.
TCAGCTGTAGTTAGACTTGTAATAGTCACCAGTCTTCTATTCTCCACTTGTAACTCTATTGAGTACCTGTCGTGCTCTCCCCTTCCTTTTGCTTGTCTCACTGTCTCCTATTGAACAGAACCCTTTATAAATCCCCTTTAAACATTCTCCACCACTAAACAAGGAGCTAAATATACTCTCAGTGTAATCACATAAATATAGTCTTTCTTGTCCAACACAAGTCATTCCATGGAAGGTATTGTGTAGATATCTTTTGTTTCTTTGAGTGAAGCACGATAAAATACACTATATTCATTTTTATGAATGTTTTTTATAAAAATGTATTAGATTTAAAATTAAAGTTGCCAGAGAGTCTGTTTTTTGTTTGCATGTTTTTAGGTCGGTATTCTTTAGTGATATCAAATACAGGAGGGTCCTCTATTATTTCCAAACCAGATTAGAATTATGTTTAAATTGCATAGAAGGATTTTTACTATGAGTTTGGTAAAACAAATCATATATTTTGTCCGGGAATGTAACATTTTAAAAGTCATCACATTGGAGAGGAATTGATAATTGGCATTATTCTTAGCAATTTACAGGGCATGTACTTGATGATGCTATCTAATGGCTACATACATTATCTAATACATATGCTGCTATATGACTGAGGATACCATTATAGTTAATAAAATGTAATGCTATCTAATGGCTACATACATTATCTAATACATGTGCTGCTATATGACTGAGGATACCATTATAGTTAATAAAATGTAATGCTATCTAATGGCTGCATACATTATCTAATACATATGCTGCTATATGACTGAGGATACCATTATAGTTAATAAAATGTAATGCTATCTAATGGCTACATACATTATCTAATACATGTGCTGCTATATGACTGAGGATACCATTATAGTTAATACAATGTAATGCTATCTAATGGCTGCATACATTATCTAATACATGTGCTGCTATATGACTGAGGATACCATTATAGTTAATAAAATGTAATGCTATCTAATGGCTACATACATTATCTAATACATGTGCTGCTATATGACTGAGGATACCATTATAGTTAATAAAATGTAATGCTATCTAATGGCTACATACATTATCTAATACATGTGCTGCTATATGACTGAGGATACCATTATAGTTAATAAAATGTAATGCTATCTAATGGCTACATACATTATCTAATACATGTGCTGCTATATGACTGAGGATACCATTATAGTTAATAAAATGTAATGCTATCTAATGGCTACATACATTATCTAATACATGTGCTGCTATATGACTGAGGATACCATTATAGTTAATACAATGTAATGCTATCTAATGGCTGCATACATTATCTAATACATGTGCTGCTATATGACTGAGGATACCATTATAGTTAATAAAATGTAATGCTATCTAATGGCTACATACATTATCTAATACATGTGCTGCTATATGACTGAGGATACCATTATAGTTAATAAAATGTAATGCTATCTAATGGCTACATACATTATCTAATACATGTGCTGCTATATGACTGAGGATACCATTATAGTTAATAAAATGTAATGCTATCTAATGGCTGCATACATTATCTAATACATATGCTGCTATATGACTGAGGATACCATTATAGTTAATAAAATGTAATGCTATCTAATGGCTGCATACATTATCTAATACATATGCTGCTATATGACTGAGGATACCATTATAGTTAATAAAATGTAATTCTATCTAATGGCTGCATACATTATCTAATACATATGCTGCTATATGACTGAGGATACCATTATAGTTAATACAATGTAATTTATTGTAAAATATTGTTTTTGAAAGCTGTGGTGGGTCCGCTGAGATAGTGGTTCTCCCGTTTGAGAACCGCTGTCCTGGAGATGCCTCTAGCAACTCATTTTCCTCTAGATGGTTAGGTGTTTTTGTGCTCTATATGTATCTCAGCTAAACCCTCTGAAGGTCAACACTCTAAAACTATGAATGCAGGAATGTTCTATGGTCAGTCGGTCGGAGCTCCTCCACTCCCAGTGCTTCACCGAGACATCACAAGGGTTTGGCCACCTACCAGCATGTTCTGGGGGATGTGACTTGGGATCAGTGGCAGGGGGCATTCTTAGAGGGTCAGCAGAATTATGTTGCTCCTCCACAGCCAAATACTGGGTCAAGGAGGTAGGAAAAAGGGGCGTGAAAGCTAAGGAATAAGATACCTGGACAGAACTTGATATGTGATATTTATAAACAAAGGTTGACACAAACAAATCAGTCAAGCACCTTTGTATTGTAACAGCCTTTGATTCGCATGATGCAATGATGTATGATTCATTTTTGTTCTATTCACAAATTCACCCAAGACATCAAAAAACAAATGTCTTTTCAACAACAACAGTCAATCGTCTCAGATTAATTTCTCCAGACTATTTACTAAAATCCACCCACTGTTATGTCTGAATTCTGGATATGTGACAGATGCTCCACCCACTGTTATGTCTGAATTCTGGATATGTGACAGATGCTCCATCCACTGTTATGTCTGAACTCTGGATGTGTGACAGATGCTCCATCCACTGTTATGTCTGAATTCTGGATATGTGACAGATGCTCCACCCACTGTTATGTCTGAATTCTGGATATGTGACAGATGCTCCATCCACTGTTATGTCTGAATTCTGGATATGTGACAGATGCTCCATCCACTGTTATGTCTGAATTCTGGATATGTGACAGATGCTCCACCCACTGTTATGTCTGAATTCTGGATATGTGACAGATGCTCCACCCACTGTTATGTCTGAATTCTGGATATGTGACAGATGCTCCATCCACTGTTATGTCTGCATTCTGGATATGTGACAGATGCTCCACCCACTGTTATGTCTGAATTCTGGATATGTGACAGATGCTCCACCCACTGTTATGTCTGAATTCTGGATATGTGACAGATGCTCCATCCACTGTTATGTCTGCATTCTGGATATGTGACAGATGCTCCACCCACTGTTATGTCTGAATTCTGGATATGTGACAGATGCTCCACCCACTGTTATGTCTGAATTCTGGATATGTGACAGATGCTCCATCCACTGTTATGTCTGCATTCTGGATATGTGACAGATGCTCCACCCACTGTTATGTCTGAATTGGGTGGTTCATTCAATGAAATTCGACCTACACCCTAACGGTTTGTGACCTAAAAAATTGTACTGACTGTCAGTTGCATCGACAGTTTAGGAAAATCAGTGTAAAATAGTTTGGAACGCGGCGTATACACCATTTTCAAATAACAACTGAGAGTTTATAGTTTACCAGTAATTGTTTTATTTAAAATCTAAAATCGTTTTTTGTAAATAACTAAAAATAGAAGAAAAAACACACAAAAAACAAAATGTAGCCAGCTTTCACAATGATGTTCAGATGTTCAGTGATGTTCCACTGACTACTATTATTGCTTAATGATCAACCAGATTTACTACAGCATCTACAAGATGGGGGGCGTCCCATCCAAAAGAAAGCTGGCTTCTTAGATCGATCTCTATCACACAGTTCCAAACACATAAATTATGTACAGTAGCTTTACGATGAAGATTGAGAGCAACACACATCCCTCAACCTAAATTTTTTTATATAAAAAGGTTCATTTTGTGCCTTTTGAAAATGGTAAAATACATCTATCTTCCAACAACGTGCAGCTAGCATAAAGAAGGCAGAATCATTTTAACATTAAATCAACGTCTTATTATTTCATCTCCCTTAAACTTCAACTCTATAACTCACATGATTCAGCTTTTTGATCAGCATATTATTTGGACTGGGTTTTTCCTTCAGGGTTGGACTTAAACTGTAAGTATGGTAGCTCTTTAGAAACGGCAAGACCGCTGGTCAAACATTAACACTTGACCTATGTTTGACCTATGTCCCTACACTACTGTACACCAGGCAGAGACAGACTTGTGTATCAGTGTCTCTGGTGAGCAGGCAGGCAGAGCAGACAGACTTGTGTATCAGTGTCTCTGGTGAGCAGGCAGGCAGAGCCGACAGGCTTGTATCAGTGTCTCAGGTGAGCAGGCAGAGCAGACAGGCTTGTGTATCAGTGTCTCAGGTGAGCAGGCAGGCAGAGCAGACAGGCTTGTGTCAGTGTCTCATGTGAGCAGACAGGCAGAGCAGACAGGCTTGTGTCAGTGTCTCAGGTGAGCAGGCAGGCAGAGCAAACAGGCTCGTGTCTCATTGTTGGCTCCAGGCATCCTGCCAATGTTCTGCCATTTATTTGTAGTGAGTTCATAACGATGTATTATTTTGACCTCTGTGAAGTTCTCTTTGCAGTATCCTCCTAGCACATAGAACACCCCCTCCAGAACCACAGAGGCTGCTCCAACATGGGGAATGGGCAGGTTCCTGAAGGCACTCCAGATGTCACTAACAGGGTCGTAGACCTCGCAGGCCAGATGGTCGATAGATGTCATGTTTTCATCCAGAGTGATTCCTCCGGCCACGTAAATATGTCCATGTAAAGTCTCCATGCAGTGATAGGCTCGAGGCTGACTCATCTCTGCCAGGTTGATGGTCCCTCTCTCAGGGTGATACGTGAACATAGATGTCAGACACTGGTACCTCTGATGATATCCCCCTGAGATGAAGATGTTTCCATCCCACAGTGTGGCAGCATGGCAACTCAAGGTCATATCCAAGGGTTTGGCAAAGCTATAAGGGAAGTTCAAAGACAACAAACATTATCAGATTATTAGCAATAATCATAATAATAATTTAACCAAAGCTATAAGAGAAGGTCCAAACAAACGGAAACAGTTATAATCCTTTCAGATGACCATTTTGAACTTTCCCTAGAACCATATTGAGTCTAAACCTTACCTCCAGGTGTCTGTGTTTGGACAGTAACACTCCACACTGTCAAGGTTAGTTTCTGGATCAGTATCCCCTCCAATGGCATACAACATCCCCTTCAGCACAACCATGGAGAAGTGACATCTTTTCTCTTGCAAGTCAGCCAGTCGCTCCCAGCTGTTCTGAATTGGATCATATCTGAATGAAAAAAGTACATTTCAAAATAAAAAACTTTGAAAATGTTTTACAATATGAATGCTAATTTACTATTTTGTTAATGAGTATATTCTCACCTGGAGACCAAGTTTAAAATAGAAACTCTGCCGTGAAAATACTGTCCTCCAACCACGTACAATTTCCCTGCAAGGACCGCCACCTCATGGCTTAACCTTGCACTCGTTGGCATTTCTCCAAGCAACTTCCACTCTACATTTTTCACAATGCCTGTGTAGTTTCTCAGAGAATTAACAAACCACAGTTCTCTGCTGGGTGTTCGCCGACTTAAGTCCAATGAGATCTGGTCTCCACCCACCAAGACTAGAACGTCCTTTGGCTGGTAGACCCTGCACAGAGTCCGAGGTGCATCATTGTAGGAGCAAAATGTCTCTAGTATGGTAAGGTAGAGATTTTCCATGTGGTGTTCTGTCCACAGTTTAGCTTGTTTAACTTCCTTAAACTCTGTGAAGGTCATAAGAGGAAAGTAAACATTTTTCAGCAGGTCTTCTGTGAGTCTGATCCTTTCGATGGGGCATGCATGGATCCAGGCCAAGACGGCCTTAAAAACCACCAGCTCACTGGTAACATGAAGTGAGGTGCTTTTCAGGTATTTTCGGAGCTTCTCGGCAGGCAGGTCTTGGAATTTTGGGGTAGATGCTACAATTTGAAATTGTCTCATAACAAAGTCATTTGCTATTTTAAGTAGTTCAAGCATCCCATAAGCCTCAGCGAAGGAGACCACGTCCAGGCAAACGTGCTCATCAATTTGCTGTTCTAGAAATGTGTAGCACATTGAAAGGGCACACTGAAACTGTAATTGCTGGGCTGTGCCAGTGATTTCAAAAACACGTGCCCAGCTGAGTGGGAGAGACCCACTATAGGAGCAACCTATCAGGGCCTCCAACTCAGCGGCCTCCATGAATGGAAATGCCACACGAAGCTGCTGGCATTCTCTCATACCACTGGTGAACATTGCCCGAAAGTAGTCACTACTTGCCGCAAGGATTACTCTGTGGACTTTAATGAGATAAAAGAGAGAAGAGGATATATATTACTATATGTTGTGGTTATATCACAATTTCAACATTACTAGACCACATACCTCACCATCTACAAAATTACTAGGAACTCACAGTGATCAAATATTTATATATATATAAATTGATTGAAAACAAGCTTCTTAAGAACATGCACATGTTGCCAATTGGCATCAACTTTGTTTTGTTTAGCCCTGCAACTAAAGCAAAGCAGTTAAGGAACAGCTGCAAAAATGCATCTGGTTTTAACTATTTATATTCCTAGGTTTGCAACAGTGTAATGTCATGACATTCTTATGCATTTATAGGTACATAGATCTTTCATAACCTAGCACTTTTCTACTTCATCTGTGAGCTGGTCCACATATTCAGCTGTTAAGTGCTATTTGCTCTCTCTACTTTGTAGTTTATCTAAGGGATGAATCTTTTGCACATTACCTTGAGTCCTTTTAGATTTCATCATACCAGATTACATGATATTATTTTACCATTACAAACATATATTAGACAATTGGCTTGATCCCGGACGAGCCCCCATTAATTCCTATAAATCATCGCACATTGAAATCTACTCACCATGAAATACTGTCCCACCAACCTCAAGCTCTACATTGCATCCCACTCTTTCTTTCCACAGCTGTCTGATGGACTGAAGACTGAGCTTCATCTGTTCATCAATAGAAACCTTATTTTTTGCCTTTTCGTCACATTTCTTTATATTCTCCTCCTCTTCACAGCACAGGTCTAGAACTCTGGAGACCCCTAGTGATTTAGCTGCTACTTTTATCTGGGCCAGATCATCTCTGTTCATAGCCACTATGCTCCCAGTATAGGCAAACTCTAGCACTCTTGCCAGCCCTTCACTCCCCACCTCAGGACCCAGCCTGATCGATACCTTGGGCTGTATGTCGACATCTTTCTGCTCCCTCCTCTTCATCTTGTCATCGAATGCGAGCAGTTTCTGGTGTACAAGGGAGCTGACAGCAGCCAGCACAGGGGAGTGTGCATGGAGATGTTGCCCATCCTCAGTACTCAGAGTCAGGTCAATTAGGAAAGAAGAATCCCTGAACTGCCTCAAGGCTTGAAACATTTCACTGGCATACGAGTCTCTGCTGTATTCTCTGACTGAATATGTTTCCTTTACCTCACTTGTCGGTTCTCCAACAAATTCCAACTCTTCATTTTGTTTTTGAACTTCATCTTCCTCCTCTTCACCTGTCTCTGTTTCGAAATCTATTTCATTAATTTCGAGACTTTCATTTTCTTCATTGGGTTTTTCTATGTTTATCTTATAATTAATATCTGTTTCATTGCCATCATATGAATGCTCTTCTCCTTTCTTAAGCTCTTCCGTCAACAATTCTTTACTAAAGTCTTGTCTCCAAAGACTTCTCTGAAAGGATGGTCCAGCTAGAGCCATCACTTACAACAATGACTGAAAATAACAACCTGCCTTTGTCTAAACAATGTCCGTAACCTCACGGGTAAAGTAGAAACGTACAATCTCACAGAAAAAAAAACACTAGCCAAAAACTGCCAAAATCTCTAATTGCATTAAAAAGAATCCCAATGTGTCCGTGGCACAGACTTCAGTTCAGAAATTCCCCAGAATAGCACCGTTTTTTCAATGTCTTAACACTGCTAGTTCAAATGTTTATATATTGACTGTCTGTTATCTTATTAAAGTCTCAACTCCGAAGGAGGTCAGCAGGATTTTCTTTCCTTGTCCTTGTGTGCACCTTCTCCTGTTTGGCCAGACCTTTATATATCCTTCACGACCAATGACCAATGGTACATAATTACACTTTGTGATATGTGATATACCTGATATCCGACCCAGTTTAGTTGAAATATTATTCACTCAATAGCAATGTTATTATCAGGTGCTTGCTAACACTAAACTGCAGGGCATTTATACATTTTATACACATTTAGTTTCCGCAATCTTTCTAAAAAGTTCCTTATTATATTTTGTTATATGTCTACTTACATAAACGGTTGAGCTCATAACTTTTAAAGGGGAATGTTATAGACTGGATCTGAAGCCCAATGGAACTTCCACACACTCATATCTTCTTCAAAATAGGCCAGGACCTTGGCAGTCTACCAGTGGGTTCTGGTACATGTGACTGGGGGATCAATGGCAGTACGGCATGTCAGGTCATGGAAGGTCAGCTGATATGTGTTTACACTCCATAGCTCAACATGATGGCATTAAGGTCACAAAGGTAAAGGAAACAAGAGCACAGATGAAAACAAAGACTTTACACTTATCTCAACCGTGTTAAATCATGCTCAACTCATTAATCTGTTAAACTCTTCTCAATCAGATTGATAGAAATAGAACGTGGTATTTGGTTCATGTGGCTTTGGTCTATTTATCACTTTATTACCGCTCAATGTCATAATTGTGGTTAAACATTACAATAGGGGTTTTACAATCTTTACGTGTTGCTGATATGTTTATGTGTGGTGCTGATATGTAACTGAACACTACTCCTAGTAATATGTAACTGAACACTACTCCTAGTGATATGTAACTGAACACTACTTCTAGTGATATTTAACTGAACACTACTCCTAGTGTGGTGCCGATAGGTAACTGAACACTACTCCTAGTGTGGTACTGATATGTAACTGAACACTACTCCTAGTGTGGTACTGATATGTAACTGAACACTACTCCTAGTGTGGTGCTGATATGTAACTGAATACTACTCCTAGTGATATGTAACTGAACACTACTCCTAGTGTAGTACTGATATTTAACTGAACAGTACTCCTAATGTGTTAATGATATGTAACTGAACACTACTCCTAGTGATATGTAACTGAACACTACTCCTAGTGTGGGGCTGATATGTAACTGAACACTGCTCCTAGTGTGGTGCTGATATGTAACTGAACACTACTCCAAGTGATATGTAACTGAACACTACTACTAGTGTGGTTCTGTTATGTAACTGAACACTACTCCTAGTGTGGTACTGATATTTAACTAAACACTACTCCTAGTGTGGTGCTGATATGTAACTGAACACTACTCCTAATGATATGTAACTGAACACTACTCCTAGTGTGGTGCTGATATGTAACTGAACACTACTCCTAGTGTGGTTCTGTTATGTAACTGAACACTACTCCTAGTGATATGTAACTGAACACTACTCCTAGTGTGGTACTGATATGTAACTGAACACTACTCCTAGTGTGGTACTGATATGTAACTGAACACTACTCCTAGTGTGGTACTAATATGTAACTGAACACTACTCCTAGTGATATGTAACTGAACACTACTCCTAGTGTGGTGTTGATATGTAACTGAACACTACTCCTAGTGTGGTTCTGTTATGTAACTGAACACTACTCCTAGTGATATGTAACTGAACGCTACTCCTAGTGTGGTGCCGATATGTAACTGAACACTACTCCTAGTGTGGTTCTGTTATGTAACTGAACACTACTCCTAGTGATATGTAACTGAACGCTACTCCTAGTGTGGTACTGATATGTAACTGAACACTACTCCTAGTGTGGTACTGATATGTAACTGAACACTACTCCTAGTGTGGTACTGATATGTAACTGAACACTACTCATAGTGTGGTACTGATATGTAACTGAACACTACTCCTAGTGTGGTACTGATATGTAACTGAACACTACTCCTAGTGTGGTACTGATATGTAACTGAACACTACTCCTAGTGTGGTACTGATATGTAACTGAACACTACTCCTAGTGATATGTAACTGAACACTACTCCTAGTGTGGTGCTGATATGTAACTGAACACTACTCCTAGTGTGGTTCTGTTATGTAACTGAACACTACTCCTAGTGATATGTAACTGAACGCTACTCCTAGTGTGGTGCCGATATGTAACTGAACACTACTCCTAGTGTGGTTCTGTTATGTAACTGAACACTACTCCTAGTGATATGTAACTGAACACTACTCCTAGTGTGGTACTGATATGTAACTGAACACTACTCCTAGTGTGGTACTGATATGTAACTGAACACTACTCATAGTGTGGTACTGATATGTAACTGAACACTACTCCTAGTGTGGTACTGATATGTAACTGAACACTACTCCTAGTGTGGTACTGATATGTAACTGAACACTACTCCTAGTGATATGTAACTGAACACTACTCCTAGTGTGGTGCTGATATGTAACTGAACACTACTCCTAGTGTGGTTCTGTTATGTAACTGAACACTACTCCTAGTGATATGTAACTGAACGCTGCTCCTAGTGTGGTGCCGATATGTAACTGAACACTACTCCTAGTGTGGTTCTGTTATGTACCTGAACACTACTCCTAGTGATATGTAACTGAACGCTACTCCTAGTGTGGTGCTGATATGTAACTGAACACTACTCCTAGTGTGGTTCTGTTATGTAACTGAACACTACTCCTAGTGATATGTAACTGAACACTACTCCTAGTGTGGTACTGATATGTAACTGAACACTACTCCTAGTGTGGTGCTGATATGTAACTGAACACTACTCCTAGTGTGTTACTGATATGTAACTGAACACTACTCCTAGTGATATGTAACTGAACACTACTCATAGTGTAGTACTGATATGTAACTGAACACTACTCCTAGTGTGGTACTGATATGTAACTGAACACTACTCCTAGTGATATGTAACTGAACACTACTCCTAGAGTGGTACTGATATGTAACTAAACACTACTCCTAGTGTGGTACTAATATGTAACTGAACACTACTCCTAGTGATATGTAACTGAACACTACTCCTAGTGTGGTACTGATATGTAACTGAACACTACTCCTAGTGTGGTACTGATATGTAACTGAACACTACTCCTAGAGTGGTACTGATATGTAACTAAACACTACTCCTAGTGTGGTACTGATATGTAACTGAACACTACTCCTAGTGATATGTAACTGAACACTACTCCTAGTGTGGTGCTGATATGTAACTGAACACTACTCCTAGTGTGGTTCTGTTATGTAACTGAACACTACTCCTAGTGATATGTAACTGAACGCTACTCCTAGTGTGGTGCCGATATGTAACTGAACACTACTCCTAGTGTGGTTCTGTTATGTAACTGAACACTACTCCAAGTGATATGTAACTGAACACTACTCCTAGTGTGGTACTGATATGTAACTGAACACTACTCCTAGTGTAGTGCTGATATGTAACTGAACACTACTCCTAGTGTGGTACTGATATGTAACTGAACACTACTCATAGTGTGGTACTGATATGTAACTGAACACTACTCCTAGTGTGGTACTGATATGTAACTGAACACTACTCCTAGTGTGGTACTGATATGTAACTGAACACTACTCCTAGTGTGGTACTAATATGTAACTGAACACTACTCCTAGTGATATGTAACTGAACACTACTCCTAGTGTGGTGTTGATATGTAACTGAACACTACTCCTAGTGTGGTTCTGTTATGTAACTAAACACTACTCCTAGTGATATGTAACTGAACGCTACTCCTAGTGTGGTGCCGATATGTAACTGAACACTACTCCTAGTGTGGTTCTGTTATGTAACTGAACACTACTCCTAGTGATATGTAACTGAACGCTACTCCTAGTGTGGTACTGATATGTAACTGAACACTACTCCTAGTGTGGTACTGATATGTAACTGAACACTACTCCTAGTGTGGTACTGATATGTAACTGAACACTACTCATAGTGTGGTACTGATATGTAACTGAACACTACTCCTAGTGTGGTACTGATATGTAACTGAACACTACTCCTAGTGTGGTACTGATATGTAACTGAACACTACTCCTAGTGTGGTACTGATATGTAACTGAACACTACTCCTAGTGATATGTAACTGAACACTACTCCTAGTGTGGTGCTGATATGTAACTGAACACTACTCCTAGTGTGGTTCTGTTATGTAACTGAACACTACTCCTAGTGATATGTAACTGAACGCTACTCCTAGTGTGGTGCCGATATGTAACTGAACACTACTCCTAGTGTGGTTCTGTTATGTAACTGAACACTACTCCTAGTGTGGTACTGATATGTAACTGAACACTACTCCTAGTGTGGTACTGATATGTAACTGAACACTACTCATAGTGTGGTACTGATATGTAACTGAACACTACTCCTAGTGTGGTACTGATATGTAACTGAACACTACTCCTAGTGTGGTACTGATATGTAACTGAACACTACTCCTAGTGATATGTAACTGAACACTACTCCTAGTGTGGTGCTGATATGTAACTGAACACTACTCCTAGTGTGGTTCTGTTATGTAACTGAACACTACTCCTAGTGATATGTAACTGAACGCTGCTCCTAGTGTGGTGCCGATATGTAACTGAACACTACTCCTAGTGTGGTTCTGTTATGTACCTGAACACTACTCCTAGTGATATGTAACTGAACGCTACTCCTAGTGTGGTGCTGATATGTAACTGAACACTACTCCTAGTGTGGTTCTGTTATGTAACTGAACACTACTCCTAGTGATATGTAACTGAACACTACTCCTAGTGTGGTACTGATATGTAACTGAACACTACTCCTAGTGTGGTGCTGATATGTAACTGAACACTACTCCTAGTGTGTTACTGATATGTAACTGAACACTACTCCTAGTGATATGTAACTGAAAACTACTCATAGTGTAGTACTGATATGTAACTGAACACTACTCCTAGTGTGGTACTGATATGTAACTGAACACTACTCCTAGTGATATGTAACTGAACACTACTCCTAGAGTGGTACTGATATGTAACTAAACACTACTCCTAGTGTGGTACTGATATGTAACTGAACACTACTCCTAGTGATATGTAACTGAACACTACTCCTAGTGTGGTACTGATATGTAACTGAACACTACTCCTAGTGTGGTACTGATATGTAACTGAACACTACTCCTAGAGTGGTACTGATATGTAACTAAACACTACTCCTAGTGTGGTACTGATATGTAACTGAACACTACTCCTAGTGATATGTAACTGAACACTACTCCTAGTGTGGTGCTGATATGTAACTGAACACTACTCCTAGTGTGGTTCTGTTATGTAACTGAACACTACTCCTAGTGATATGTAACTGAACGCTACTCCTAGTGTGGTGCCGATATGTAACTGAACACTACTCCTAGTGTGGTTCTGTTATGTAACTGAACACTACTCCAAGTGATATGTAACTGAACACTACTCCTAGTGTGGTACTGATATGTAACTGAACACTACTCCTAGTGTAGTGCTGATATGTAACTGAACACTACTCCTAGTGTGTTACTGATATGTAACTGAACACTACTCCTAGTGTGGTTCTGTTATGTAACTGAACACTGTGCCAACTTCCAGATCCAACAGCTCAACACGCCTACACTTCTCCTTAAAGACCAATAGTTATGCAAACAATCTGTCCTCCACTCTAACTCCCGGACACTGACCTGCATATCATTTACATTTGCACTAAGTGTACATACTTGTACATTGTGATCACCATGCTGAGTTGTTATGGACTGACTGAAATTGAATTAACCTCTTTGCTTCAACAGACTTGAGTTGTAGTTCAAAAGCAACAAAAGCTAATAGTGTGTTCTCCATTCAGGTTATCTTTGGTCTAATTCATATATTGACTTACTTTAACACCTCGTGGCTCACTGAGGACATCTAGTGGGCTAGGAAGGCATTACCACAGATGTGTGTGTGTGTGTGTGACACAGAGAGTGACACAGAAAAAGAGAGAGTCTTAGAAAGAGAGACAGAAAGAGAGAGAGACTTAGAGAGAGAGCCATGGAGAGGGAGACAGAGGGTTGAAAAGACACCTTTTTGAGAGAATGTGTGGGAAGACATTTATGTGTAAATGACTTTATGTTAGTCATATTCCAACTGGCTGTTAGAGGTGTTTCTCCATGAGTTTATATAAAAAATGTAATATGGCAGAAAAAATACTAGGTATCCAGGCATAGTATAAATGATGTGTAGAAAATATGCATTTTGGTCTGATGTACAGTTGTACAATCTATCTTTTGGGCTTAAGACTAGCAGAACTCCAGGTGGTTGTGGAATGATGCAGGTAAAGGTGGTGGTGACAGCAAGTTCTGAAACCCTATAGGTAATATCCCCTAACAAAGCATTTGATACAGATATTCATCCCTGGACAGTGTGGTTATCATCCCACAGAAGTATTGACGAGTCTCCGCACAAACAACAATATGCTTCTGTACGGAGAAATCGGCAACACTTTTGGAACGCTTGATAAAAGTGTTTTGTGATTTCTTTTTGTATTTGAAGAAATCGAGATTAAACAGAAGCTTGGCCACGTGGGTGACCACTGACATCCTTGAATTGAGCCCTAATGTTGACCTTAACACCAGAAGCGCTGAGGCACTGACAACCATCACTTTCGCTGTGATGGGTCGTAAGACCAATGCTAGTTTAGGATGGGAGGATGTTGCTGACACACAATGACACACAATGACCAGCAGATGGCGCATCTTGTTCATCTTTACGTCAGAAGGCTGTTGTAAAATCACGGTGGCAAATGAAGTGAAACCGAAATGTCAAATGAATATAGATGGCCACTAAGTGTCCACTATTATTTAATAAGTGCACATAGATTTAGGCTTTTATTGTTCCATATTATCACACTAATTATTTTAAATTAAAATATTTTAGAAAACATTGACAGGAAAGGCATTTGTCCATTCTGAAAACACTGAAGTATGGATCTTATAATAAAAGGGAGAAATAATTGTAATAAAAAAAACAGAATTTTAAAGGGATGTATGTTGACACAATTTACTAAATCATAGTTTTCGTCCATAGCATGAGCACAAGGTGACATGTGTCAACGGCATTAAAAAACAGATGTAACCGCTATGCGTGCAGGCTGTGCTTGTGCATGAGTGTGTGTTTGTGCAAATGTGAACACCATGCCAGCTCTACCAAAAATAAATGTTTCATTTCTATATATGCAGAAATTTGTCTTATTAATTGAAGTCCTCTAATAAAAATTGTCAAATGTCTTGCTTCTATTACATGCTGCTTTGGGCAATTAGATTTTTAAAGAGACAATGTCTAGACAAAAATAAGTCTGAGTCTGACATTGAGTCTACTTGTGGTCAGATGAATACAAATTTTGGGCAAAATAGCTTAGAAATCACTTGTCCAGAGATTTACCAGAAAAAATACCAGAACAAATACGGGGGAATAAAGCGTGCATATCTAGGAGCATTCCTAAAAGGAGATTTCTGTAAGTTAATAGAGTGCCGCAAAAAAAAATGTAAGTGCCTCTGTCTAGGTCAAATGACCCCCTGCTGGCACTAATAAACACTTGATCTTAAAAAGATGAAAAAGAAAACAAATAACTAAGTTGTAGCTCACATCGTTGTTGTAAAATAGTATTGTTCTTTAAAATAAAAGGAATATTACCCCACCAAGTTGCCATGGACATTTAGGAAAAGCCAAAGGTGCATCTAAGATAGAGACTCAACGGATTGGAAAAGAGATGAAATTCATTCACTAGATATTCATACAGATCTATCACCTCTTTAAATGTATGGGGTAATTAATACCTCATCGTTTCAATCGTGGCTAGCGCACACATACTGGAAATGCCTCTACAGTTCACGTAGCAGCGTCAATGCAAAATATTTTTGTGACAAGCTATGTTACTTTGATATTAAAAATAATACAATAATCACTGTAGTGTTTCCAAGCAGGTAATTTTCTGATCCAAAACACAGTTTATGTAGTCTTCAACGTCTAATTATAGTGATGGCTGACAGCTGCCTTTTAATATTGATTTGGCGAGGACTAAATTATCAACATTACTAAAGTACCAAAAAATATGACGTAATCACTGCACATCTCTCATTAGTTATATTCTCACCACCAGTTGTATGTCTTTACAAAATGAAATGCTGCAACTGAAAAGCTGTATGTAACCACTAGGTGGAGTCAAACAACAAGGTTATAGCAGATTTGCTTTACAACCTGTAAGCTGCATATAACCACTAGGTGGAGTCAAACAACAAGGTTATAGCAGATTTGCTTTACAACCTGTAAGCTGTATATAACCACTAGGTGGAGTCAAACAACAAAGTTATAGCAGATTTGCTTTACAACCTGTAAGCTGTATATAACCACTAGGTGGAGTCAAACAACAAAGTTATAGCAGATTTGCTTTACAACCTACCACTGTTATCTGCTTCAGTATGTTACAAAACGTTCTCAAAGGTGATTAGTACACGTGAAATCCTGAGAATTATTTGGCAAAATTACATACAATGCAGGATAGATAAGACTTTATGGTAGTATATTATAATATTGGACATCAAATCTCAAAGACATTTCCACCACAACAGTTATCAGACTTGGGATTTCTTTGAGAAAATATTATCTCCACATATTCTTTATTTGCGACTGCTCCAAAACAGGAAATATTAACTGGAGAAAACGAATATATTTATATTTGAGTGATGATATTTATATCATGACTGAAGTAAGTGCACATGTTTTAATACAGATCCCAGAATTATAAGGGAACTTCTTTTTATAAAAAGAAACATCAGTAGGTGGCTGAACATGGAATCTGACCCTACATCAGTTTATAAATGGATTTGTGGTGTCTTACTTTTCTCCCAATATAACTGAATTACATACTGAAAGAAGGGTGCTGTTTTTATTTTCTGACAGCTAAAGAAAAACCGAATGAAACACATAACATGAATAATAATTTGTTATATAAAAACATAAAGTGCAAGACTTATATGAGTACTCTATTACACGGTTACTTTTTATATTTTTAATAACTTGCTCACTTTATCATCAAAAATACATTATATCTTGCTACAGATCAATAAAACATTTTGGCTGTAGTCACTGAACAGATTAAGCCATGTTCGTGCAATTCTGCTTCTGCTAAATTAGATGCATGTTTAGATCAATGTGTCCCTGAATTCAGACAAAAAACGTGCATGGGAGAGAGAGAATGAGGACCACCAATTATGTGTAATGATATAGAGAGAAAGCAAAAAGACATGGGACAGTGGAGAATGAGAGAGACATATTTAAAATGAGATTTCAGGGGAGAGAACTGGGGTAAAAAAGTATATTGCATAGTTTAATTTTTTTTATTATAATGGGTTAACAAAACATGTGTCCTTGAAACCTCCTCACCTTCATATCAAACCATCCTGAGAATAAGCACATTAGAGATGCGGGTTGGGGCGGGTAAATAAATTGTCACTTTATTTGTGGGGCGGGTAAATAAATTGTCACTTTATTTGTGGGGCGGGTAAATAAATTGTCACTTTATTTGTGGGGCGGGTTGGGGCGGGTAAATAAATTGTCACTTTATTTGTGGGGCGGGTAAATAAATTGTCACTTTATTTGTGGGGCGGGTAAATAAATTGTCACTTTATTTGTGGGGCGGGTAAATAAATTGTCACTTTATTTGTGGGGCGGGTAAATAAATTGTCACTTTATTTGTGGGGCGGGTTGGGGGGGGGAAATAAATTGTCACTTTATTTGCGGGGCGGGTTGGGGCGGGTAAATAAATTGTCACTTTATTTGCGGGGCGGGTAAATAAATTGTCACTTTATTTGTGGGGCGGGTAAATAAATTGTCACTTTATTTGCGGGGCGGGTAAATAAATTGTCACTTCATTTGCGGTGCGGGTTGGGGCGGGTAAATAAATTGTCACTTTATTTGTGGGGCGGGTAAATAAATTGTCACTTCATTTGCGGTGCGGGTTGGGGCGGGTAAATAAATTGTCACTTTATTTGTGGGGCGGGTAAATAAATTGTCACTTCATTTGCGGTGCGGGTTGGGGCGGGTAAATAAATTGTCACTTTATTTGCGGTGTGGGTTGGGGCGGGTAAATAAATTGTCACTTCATTTGCGGTGCGGGTTGGGGCGGGTCATTGCGTGCCCAGGACGTTCTACAATTCTGGCAGTCCCAGTCAAGTCAATCTCCTTTCCTGTGCTTTCCAAGCTGTCAAAAATGATACTCTGTATCCCGGCCACAAGCGCATCAAGCGAGCGCACATTCAGCTCTGCTGGCCGGGTGCTAGAGTCTAGGAGAAACAGATTAAATCCTAGTACAGTGGATGCCATTCTTTTTTTGCACAGCGAACGCAAAAACGCCAAATGAACATTCCCGTGTGTTAAAAAAACACAAAACAAAGTTCATTGTTTATATGTAGCGTACTTGGCCTATACAAATCGTATAGATTTTTTTTTGCCTATTAGATGATTATAAACGCTGCTTTAAATGTTTAAATTGTTTATCACATAAACTGATTCATGGTCTATTTAATTTAAATTCATAATTGTCTGTTGTTCTCAGTTAAAAGGGCGATGTTTCTGCACTTTCAGGCTGTAATAAAGGATGTTTTAATTTCCATTACAGTGCACGTCTATTTAATGGTCGCAGCAGGCTGCAGTGGCGGCTCCAGAGATGTGCTGCTGCAGCTGCTATGGGGATGCTCAACACTTAAGAGAAGGTGCTTCGATTTTGGGGTGTTTCATTATGTAGATCGCATCGGACCACCCTTGGAAGACACATATAATAATATATATTAAACAGTGGCGGCTGGTGAAAAATATTCTTGTGGGGCTGTGCCATGCTTTTTTATTTCTGTTACCATCGCAATACAATTTAAAACAAACTGCAGGACAGCAGTGCTCAGTGAAATAGTCAGTAATTATTTAATGCCAATATAAAAAAGTTGAGGAATTCTTACACAAAAACACCATTGTAAGACTCTGACGTTTCTGTCCTCTCTATGCCAGTGTTGGCACGTTCCCCTGCCAGCGGAGAGGGGAATAATCAACGACATGCAGATCAGCTGTGATCCTCCCGCACCTGTTTCGGATCGTGCCGTTAGTCTGTGTATTTAAGTCCTGTCTTGTCTGTCTGTCCGTGTGGGTTATTGTGATGTCATCCGTACGTCTTGGTCGTGTGTAGCGTCATTGTGTCCCGGTACGAGGTACAGTATTGATTTACACCCGTTGGTTTGGGAATTAAACCATATTTATATCCAAGTTCTCTGCGTTTGTGTCTACCTGCTGCCTGCACACCTTAACCGTGACAACCATATTGCACAAACACAAGCCTTTCGTTTGCATTTAAACAGAACCTTTGACTGGAAGAATAGCTTACAGTATTTTATGATTAAACTAAATGTAACCAATTGTTAATGTTATAAAAAAACAAGATATATACAGTAATATTAGCAAACATACTTCTAGACCTTCTAGAGTACCATATATAACTGGATGATTTTTTATGCTAAGGTCAACTATATACAACGAAACATGTGGTCAGTGCTGCTGTGTGTGTCATCTTATTTGTACTGGAATTTTGCCCATCTGTCCTTCTGTGTGGCAAACCTCTCAATGAGCCTTTTATTAAAGTCAGGAATGTCCCTGACAAGTTTCTTCTCCATGGAGAGCATAGCCAGAGCATTCAGGCGGTCCTGTGTCATGCTGTTTCTCAGAAAGGTCTTGATCCTCTTCAGTGTAGAGAAGCACCTTTCTGACTCAGCTGTTGTCATGGGTGTGGTGATGAGGATCTTGAGGAGGATGACAGTCTGTGAAAGTGCCCTGAAGGTTGTTCTCCATGAAGAACTGGTACAGGGGCACTGCACCACTACAAGCCTTGAACTCACTGTTCTCATTGATGAGGGACAGTTCGGTTTTGAGCTTGGCCTTATTCAACATGGGGTACGCCTCCACGGTTGTTTCAAGCACTGTATCGGGGAACTTCACACTGTGTTGTGGGAACTAGTCTCTGTGGAACAGTGTTGCGCTGATGAGGTGCTGGGTGAAGGAGTACCTCTCCGTGGCATGAATCAGGATGGCGTCACATACCTGAAAAAGATACATCATCAGCTTTAATTTGCAATAAAGCTACTTTGATGCAAGTGATCCTGACTGAACACATGCCAATGTCCAAGTCAAGTATATGATTACTAAGGTGCTTATTGTTCAGGGTTTTGGCTACATACTACCAGGCCTGAAAAAAGTTATAGAGGAATCATTGACAATTACATCACCACGTACCTCTGTAGCCAACCTCTGTTGTTCTACTGGTCCCAGCATCCTCCGTCGCTTTATGGGCTGCTGCTCGTCAGATGCACTGTCCCACACAAACAGGGAATGGAGGCCATGGGTCCAGAAAATAAAGTTTTATTTGATAACTTGCCATCAGACTTCTTAACTCACTGTAACCCCCCAACACACACACACAAAGCCAGTGATTCATACACACAAACTATACCTAGTAACTGCTTTTAACCTGTGATGTACATAATTAACTTATGTTATCATGTTTTTAAGCCTTTTTCTATGACATTTGTGAGAGGGGTGCAACATAATTGTGTTCTGCTGTTTACTTGTCCTCTGTAAGTAATAGTCTGAATAACAATATAGTTATTCTTCAATAACAACTAGTACTCTTCTAGAAAATGACATGGTGAACACCTGAATAAGCCTGTTATTACAAACTGTGTAATACTTTCCTGCATTATTATCCAAGTCTGATTGCGTCTTCTCTTTCCATTTGAAATACAAAAAAAATATATAATTGCTATGTGCTCTATGATAATCACTAACTTTGATGACAAGACACATTTAGGCTTTTACACTGTTGGAAGTGAGCTATTCATCTTTCTAACAACAACAGCTTTATCAGCCAATAGTAAATATAGTTATTTACCTGATTGTTATCATGCTGTCTGTGAACCTCTGGACAAGTGCTTTAATGAAGACAGGGTCGATGTTCCTCTTCTGCAGCTGGCTGAAAAGCATGTCCACATTTGGCATGATCTTGTGGAACAGTGCCAGGAAAAAACAGAAAGCCTCGTCTTCGAGCATCCTCACAAAGCCCCCAGCCTCTCTGACAGTCGGGGGGTCAAAGTTGGTCTGGAAACACATTAGGAGGTCATCCTTGTGCTCGTACACAGTGTTCACAGCGCGACTGTGGAAGTTCCATCGTGTTGTAGAGGCTCTGGGGAGTCTATGAGCAACCATTTGGTCAAGCACCGTGGTTAGCTTGGGAGACCTGGAGAAGAAAGCAGAAAATCCTGCAAGGTCGGAAAAGAAAGTGCCGATCCTGGGGATGCGTGAAGTAGCCTGCTGCATGATGAGGTTCAGCTGATGTGCATAGCAGTGGACATAGTGTGCATTTTCGTATACATCCATTATTTTACGCTGCACTCCTCCGGTGGCTCCCCGCATCACACTTGCTCCGTCGTAAGTCTGGGTAATAAGTTTGGCCTTTAGTCCATGTGAGAGTATGGTGCTGAGCCTCTCCTGAAGCGCTGTAGCGATGGTATCGGTTGCGTTCTGGATCGTAATGAACTCGAAAAACCGCTCTTGGATGTTACTGTTAGCATCGATGTAGCGTAGCACAAGCACCAGCTGGCAGTGGGTGGAAACGTCGGTCGTCTCGTCGGCTTGAATGGCGATAAAATCAGCACTCTTTACTTCTTCCAGGATGTAATCCTTAATCACTGACAGCATGCAGTCCAACAGCTCGTTCTGTATAGTCTTTGACGTGCCCTTAAAAACGGTAGCTGTCTTCAGGTGCTCCTCCAGCACACTGTCTAGCGAGGCAACAAAATCCACCAAACCCCGGAAAATGCCGGGGTTGCCTGAGGAGTCAGTCTCATCATGCCCACGCAAAGCCAACTTAAAAGCCCCACAAAACTTTACACAATCAATAATCTTGGATAAAATGTGCCTGTTTTTATCCACCTCTTCATTATGTTTCCTCACCGCAATCCTGTGACCGTCATCAAGCGGCGTCGCAATGTTCACCCTTCCTAAAACGGCTAGCTTAATGGAGTTATCCATGTGCGCCCTGGTGTTCTCGTGTTTCTCGATTTTCTCTGAAAGGTGCTTCATATCCCTCACTTTAGTACCTGTCCATGCGGGATCTGTCCCTGTGGTTTTAAAAAGCAAGCAAGGAAAGCAAAATAAAGCACTAGCATGAGTGCACCCAGCTAGCCAAGCCTTCCTGGTGTACCAGCTACTACAGAAGCCGTGAATATACAGCTTCCTCCCTTTCTCGCTAGCCTGCTGCCTCTTTTACCCGAACTTTCTCCGACAAAGTTCTCCTCTCAAACGGATCTTGGAGGAGAGATATCACCGAGTTAGGGTTGGGTCTTGGAGGAGTAACGTTCGTGTTCGCCATTGTCGTCTAGTAGTACAAATGGCGCCCCTAGAGTCCGGTCCTTCTTTTATCAAGGGCGAGCTTGGGGCGCAGAAAATTGCGCCCCTCTTGGATTCGATTTAAGAACGCTGAT
Organism: Dallia pectoralis; assembly: GCA_029465975.1. Classification (NCBI taxonomy): domain Eukaryota; kingdom Metazoa; phylum Chordata; class Actinopteri; order Esociformes; family Umbridae; genus Dallia; species Dallia pectoralis. The sequence continues at coordinate 1,149,273 of CM055735.1, read as the reverse complement.
TGGCTAAAGTTTATGTCAATCATTCATATCTTAAATTAGCAATTGGTTTAACTGCTACATAGACCCGCCTCTTTGGGGCGCTTTCTATTGCGCCCCAGAGCTGTGACGAATCTGCCGAGGCATACAGACAGGCAGAGGAAAGGTTGAGAATATGATTTTCTATCATATTTTACACATATTTCTGGGTGCATTCCATATTTAAAACAGACAAATATTGACATACTAATGTTTTTAATCATAATTATTTTTTTTATTTTTATTTTGTTTATTTTGTTTGTGGCTTAAGGGGGGGCGGCGCCCTAGCGCCCTCTATTGGCCAGCCGCCACTGATATTAAAGTATTCAACTCAAGGGCTATAGATAAAACATACATACGCCTGCCAATGTTAACCTCTGTAAATAATGTTTCACACAATTCTGTCACAGTCGAGCCAATACAATGGAGCAGCAACAGAAGGCTGCACGCTTTGGCCTAAAATGCTCAGATCACGAAATCACACAGCCAGTTACCAACAGTCTAATGATGAATCAGCAGTGTTCCTATTATTGGAGCATCATAAATGTAACTAAAGCCAATATTTATGCTTCAACCACCAAATTAATTACATTTGTAATAGCCAACATAGGGGGAAATCAAGCACTAACCATAGACGTCTTCACAACAAAACAATACGTCTGTTGCTGTGATTGAGTGTGAAGGCATCAATCAGGGCCTGAATTTGATTTTTTAAACTGGGGGGGAATTCCCCCCTTACATGGGTCACATGGGGGGGGGGTCTAAATATTATGGGGGAGAGAATGACTTCTGATGCCTCTATGTAATTTAATCATCTTCATTTATTAATGTCTACACATTTGTATGCATGAATTGTGCATTTCCAGTTGTGGCACATGTGGGTGGCCCCTGCAGACTATCTGAAAGTGGTTTGAGGTTAATAGGTCACTGCACAAAAAACCTAATGAGACTTCCAGTATTTAAATGTATTTTAAAACTTAAAATGTTTTACTTTGAAAAACCAAATTCTGTGCAACATGTGAAAGACATTTGTAGACAATATGAAAGTAAATTGAGGTTTTCAAGTGATTTCACAAAAAGATAGATTTTTACAATGTGTAATGGTTATTAAACGTCTCTTACACCATTTCCTTATAAAAACATAGCTGTGCAAAATGTAAGTGTCCTCTATAAAACAATCTTAAAGTGGTTTGAAGTTTCAAGGCCAAATGGTTAAACAGCTATTGAATTAATAACGTAGAGACTTGTACTTTATTGACGGTCCCTAACTATAAGCAGACGGAGGTTTCTGTCGGCCGATCATCGTGGTGTAGTGTGTCTGCTTGTGGGAAAACCGGACCTGATCTCGGGCTCTGAATATACGCTAAATACCCAATATCGTACATCCAACCAACTTTACCTCGGTCTGAGATGAAGCAAATATATTTGTGCGGGAATTTCTCGCACTATAAAAACTAACCTTAAATTATGCGCAATCCCTGCAATCCCGCACCGAAATTCAAGCCCTGATCAATGATGTTGTCGCAGTCAAGGGTCCTCGTTCTCTCCGTGTCTATAGCCAAAAGTGCCAGATTACTGGTCCTAGTGTCTCCACTACTGTTCCTCAAGTAGTTCTTTACACGGCCCAGGCAAGAAAAAACGTTCACAGGCAGCTAACTGATGTGACAGGAAGGTCAAAAGTTTACCAGGCGCTGCGCCCATTAGCCAAAGCAGATATCCTGTTTGTGCCTCATGTTATCTTATACAAAATATATTTTTTTTAATTATTATTTATTTCCCGTTTTTAATAACATCAAAAGACAATTCAAACAAGAAATTAAAATATAAAAAATTACAGACATTTCTTGGGGGTGCTGGGCGGGTGCTATGGCAACTATAGGGGGAGCTACAGCAGCATCTAGCCCCCCCCACCCCCGGCGCCGCCACTGGCTCACATAACCATGAGGGGCAGATTCTTCTTTAGGAAGATTATTTTTTCAGCAATCTCCGACGTCAGCCTGCTCCTTCTTTCATCAACCACATTTAAGGCTGTGCTAAAGAGCCTCTCACTCTCTACACTTGTGCAGGGAGCACAGATAAACTTAACTGCCGTGTCTGCCAGGGATGGCAGTCGAGGTTGGTTTACTTTCCAGTAAAGTAAGGGATTGTCCGTCCGTGGAATATTTGCCTCACTTAGGTCTCCACTTGAATTTGTGCACTTGTGGTTTTCTTAGGAACAGGTAATACTTGGCTCTCCTCTAGGATTTCATTAAAGATGCTGCCAAGGCTGCTGGTACTTGTGCCTAACGCCTCACTCCGTGGAGTTTTGTCTGCTGGCTCAGAGGCTGTAGTTTCAGATGTAGTCTTCAACACTTCCTCCATCTTTCCTACCTCCGCCAGCAATGCTTCCTTTCCAAGTCTCAAAGTGTCTGCATTTGTGAAGTACCTGGTATGATAAAATATATAAAATATTAATAGTCTAGTATTTCCTTAATATCAAGTTATTTGTCGGCTTGGAAGACTTATACAGTACTTGACGTGAAAATAATGAAATGGTAGTGCAAATTCCAGAGATATGAGGGATTTGTTACACACACACACACACACAGACACACACACGCATGCACATACACGCACACACACATACAGAGGTATGAGGGATTTGTTTCTCTCTCTCACACACACACACACACACACACACACACACACACACACACACACACACACACACACACACACAGAGTTGAATCAGATAGAGCTAAATAAAGTTAACAGAAATTCCCTTACTTGTCTTTGTAACCTCCAGCAGAGTAGCAACCGAGTGTAATGGCTCAGATTCCACGTCATGTAATCGGCACTCACCGCCCTTGTCATCGGCACTCACCGCCCTTGTCATCTCCTCAAAAGGGGCCATAACCATGGAAGCCTTCTCCAACAGCCCCCACTGGTTTGGTGTCAGTGTGGCTGGCAGGTCGTATTCAGCTGTATATGCAGATAGTGTCCGTTTTTGCGCAATGAGGCTTTCAATCATGTACTGGGTGCTGTTCCATCTAGTTCGGACGTCCTGCTGCAGACGCTTTTAGCTCCACTTGGATGTCTTCTAACCGTACATAGGCAAGCGGTGAGTGTTTAATGTGGCCTACAATTTTTCTCGCATTGGCCAATGCGTCACTTACACTGCGCTGCGACAACAGTCCCTCGTGTACAATTACCTGCAGTGTGCCAAGCATCCTAAACTCGCCACGCCAAGTTGATCCATGGCCTTCTTTATGTTTTTTGCATTCTCTCTTAAAACTACATGGACTTTGTTTTTACTAATCTTCCTTTCACGCAACATCTCCTCAATTGCTGCCATAATAAAATCCCCTGTGTGCGAGCCACGAAACTCTCGCGCATGCAAAAAAGCTTTTTTCAAACGTGGCGTTTTGCTCTTCTGTCTGCTGTCGGGGCGTTTTGCTCTTCTGTCTGCTGTCGGGGCGTTTTGCTCTTCTGTCTGCTGTCGGGGCGTTTTGCTCTTCTGTCTGCTGTCGGGGCGTTTTGCTCTTCTGTCTGCTGTCGGGGCGTTTTGCTCTTCTGTCTGCTGTCGCGGCATTTTGCTCTTCTGTCTGCTGTCGGGGCGTTTTGCTCTTCTTTGCTTGCAGAAATTCCTGATATTGTTCCGTGTGGTGTTTTTCCAAATGCTTAATTAAGTAAGTGGTGTTAAACCGAGCAACAGCACTGGCACCCCTCGAAACATTTGCAGTGCAAATTTTGCATTCGACCGTTGGACTTTTTTCCTCTATCAGGTTGAAATAATTTCACACCGCTGACATGGCTCTTCTGTAAGATAGCCAACTCTCATACTCATGCGACTTTAATTGGCTACTACTGTCATCACGTGACAGGCTGCTTCGCTTAACTGGATATCGGCTCATATTTTTTTCTCCCCTCCCCTCTAGCGTTCTGGGCCAGTATTGGCACGATACCGATGCCGTGGATCGGATTGGGACATCCCTAATTATTTTCATTTCTTTAAAAGTTACGGTGTCCAAGATAGGTTTCCGTATTTCAACAGTAGGACGTTGCTTCGGCTACATCGAAATTAAATTAGTTTAATCTTATATGTGTTAGGGTTAGGCTATGAGTATTGATATGGCCTAGAAGAGACTTCAACAAAATATTGTTTTTGTATGTATGTATGAAATTAAACGAATATAAACTATAATTATTAATACATAAATCCGGGGCGCATATACGGTTTGGTCCGTTCTATATGAAATTGGACCCGGTTGGTCCGTTCTATATGAAACTGGACTGGTTTTGGTCTGTTCTATATGAAACTGGACCCGTTTGATATATGTAACGGATTAGTTTGCTGCTGTCTCATGTGCACTCGTAACAACACAAATGAACACTTAGTTTGCGTGTCCTACTCAGGCAGACAAAAGACTGCGAGATACACATAGACAATAGATAGATTGGCTTGGTTGAATTTGAATGAACTAGAAAAAAGAGTTAAGTTTATAAAGAATTTTATGTTTCACTAAATAAACAGAACGAATTCATCCAATTACATTTATGTATAGAGCCCATTCATCTATACTGCCCATTTATCCATGTATAGCTACAGCCTCGACATGTTCTCCTGCCACAGCCACTCACACCAGGCAAGAAAATACAGTGTGTGCCGACTGTGGACGGGAGAAATAAAAATAGAACAAAATAGATTCATGTATCTCCCGGGTAATAGCAGAATAGCCGACCGTGACCAATATACAAACTGTGTTCTAAAATACGTGTTTCATTGTCTACAGTGCCTTAGTTACTGGACTGTAATTACTATAATACATTTTACAAATAAAAACGATCAAAGTATACTGTAATGTTTTTATTTCAAGAGGCTGTGTTGCAATATGTCTATATACGGCCAATCATGTGCAAAGCATTTGATTGCAAGTCTCTTGTGATCTAAAATGTTTTAGCATTTACTACATCAAAAAATGGGACATACAGATTGATGGATTTTCAATTATTAGATTTTTTTAAATTTAAATGTCATATCCTGTGCATTTTTAAATTATGGTTTATTTTTGTATTTTATGGTTACATAAGACAATAAATCCATACTATTTTAGTAAAATGTTTTACTTCATTTTACTTCATAATGCATCCTAATTCATTTAATTCAGGATGATAACACAGTAGATCATCAGATGCTGTAGATGGATGGCAGGTTACACAGTGAATGTGAAGCTGCGGATGAGAATGTAGGTGCTAATTGGGATGATTCGTATGTTAATGACGCCAGCGGGCGCGGGGCTCTGGCGATTAAAGGAGTGAAAACAGCTCTGGCGCTCCTAGTGTTAACCACTTTTTGACAGGGCCCCTGACCTCAATTTCCACCTAAAATGACCCTTCCCAATCTAAATGGATATTGCTCAGGAACAGAACCATGTAGGAAGATTTGGTTAAGGACACTTAAAAGAAAACAGTCTGAATTGTGGAAATGTTCAATTAATTAAGGATAATGTAACACACAATATCTGGCATGAGCTAAAACTAAAAAATGTTTTTATGTTTCAGTGATTTTGAAAATGCATATCTCAGACTCTGAACTTCCTTTGTGTTCCTCTAGGTCTCTGGTTTATGCCAGACGTCTCTATCTCAATTAACGACCGAGATACAGCTATTTAACTGAGAGGTGGTGTTTTTACCTACAGTCTAGATAGGTATTGCGTCAGCTCCTACACTGGATTTCTTTCTTGGGTTTCCGATAATAACAAAAATTAGATAAAGGGTAACAGCCGAACTTACTTTAGCTCACATGACGTCACTATTTTTAAACCATCTTAAAGAGACAGCGTACATATTTCTGTCTGATATTCCAGTTATGAGAATGGCAGTGTACACGTAATTTATGCCTATGTCATACTTACGTTTATGTCTTAGCATATTCCCTGAGATGCACATGCAAAAACATACATATATTTATCACGCATTCAGTAATACTAAATTATGTAAATATTAAGGCTGGGATAGTTAACGCGTTAATCTGAGCAGTTAATTTCGAATGTTTAACGCGGTAAAATAATTCAACGCAATTAACGCAACACTTTATAAGTTTCGGTTTAAACACTTCCTGTTGAGGCGGCTGGCTGGTGTGAGGAGCGAAGTTGCGTGTACAATTTGCAAAGCTGAATTCCAACACCATTCGCATTATTGACGTTACTAGTGAGGCTACAGGACAGCCTCGCCAATACACGTTACTGCAGTACAGTGCGCCTAATCGTGACGGACCACGGACCAAACAAGTAACCGAGGAGTTAACCGATGGTTAAGTTAAATAGATGGCTGGAAACTGCCGCCCAATAAACACAGTAGAAGACGAGGGACTAAAATAAATCATTCAAATTGCATCGGGACACCCATCATCAGTGTTGGGGTAGTAACTCAAAAAACTAATTAGTTAGAAGTTACTAGTTACTTCTGTAAATTGTAATGAGATTACTTTACTAGTTACTGCATTGGAAAAGTAACTTCACTACGTTTTACTTAACTTTCCCGTTTATTAATTTACCATGAAGATACATGGACAAACATCATAGCCATATCATCACTTAGCCTTCTGCATAGTGTTTGTATGAAAGTATACAAAATGGCATGTAAAACCATATGAAAGAACTATATCCCTGTCTGCACAAAAATATGCCTCACTGTAAAGCCCACAAATAACAGGATAAAGGAGCCCGTTCTATTTTACTAGCTATGACATCGTAAGTGTGTCTTCCTCTCACCCTCTTGCAGGCAACAGCAGCCCTCTCGCGTTTAAAACTAATGCTGTTTATCCAGTGCACCGTCATTCCTAAATAACTTTAGTTGTTCGCGGACCAAATGTCTGCAGTGGTAGACACGCATGATCCATGCACTCAAACGTTATTTTGAGCTCCGATTCCATGTTGGAATAACACTTGTCCAGGTAAAGGGAAAATGTTTTCCTATCGGACGTTGCCTTGTGAGTGGCGGGCAAACACACACACACACAAACACACACATGCTGCATGCACGCACCACATAAACAGATCATGACTTAACAGTCAAACACGGCTTGGGTAACGCAGGAACGCTCGTTCCTATAGTCTAGTAAAGAATTGTAGTTACCGATTTTATTGTAATGCGTTACTTTACTTCGTTGTTTCAATATTTTCGTTATGTTAAAGTCATATATTTTCATTATGCCGATTTCTAGGTTTGTACAAAAAACAAATTGTTTGAAGTATTGTAGCTCTGCAGATAACAATGGTTGCACGTTTGCTTGTTGTTAATAGTAATTAATTAATTGCATTGTGTATTCTCTATTTTAGTTTCACTCCGTTTCAGTGATGTCAAGTTGATTATTATTATGTGAAAGTAATTTAATGAGCAAGTGCGTCCCTCACCTGGCTCATTGAAAAGAGTTTGGCTGTTTATTTATGTTAACACTCAAGAAGAGTAAAACACATTGAGAGAACAGTACAACCGTATTTCATTAAAGCCTATTTATTTTTGTTACAACACGTATTTTATTAAAGCCTGTGTAAAGTTAATTTGTTTCAATGTACCGGTAGGCACCTGCGGCTTATAGACCAGTGCGGCTAATTTATGTTAAAAATAATATTTCTCCGGAAATTACGGTACAAAGGCTGTTATAGACTTCTTTAAAATGAATCTGGCATCTTTACATATAGTGCAATTATTTTGGCCTATAGGCTTAAGTTCTGAAATAATCTAGCTTTGACATTGATGGTTCCACCTCGCACTTTGTCATTTTGTTTTTGAAAAAATTGTCCTATTGGAAAATTGGTCTATCGCTTGAAGTTCTAAGCTGATCCAGTATTTTTGATAACCTTCAGGGTTTAAATATATAACTTGCACTTCAACACTTTGAAAATGCCTGTAAGGTTATTGAAGAAAGAGTTACACGAATGATATGTGAATATGTTTTATTTCTGTAAGGTTTGTGAATTAGCGAATCACAGTTGTAGGTTGGAGGTAACAGGTAAGTAAGGGGAACGAGAAGGGAGAAAACGTGTCGACTGCTAGCGACCTGGACTAGGAAGCCTATGTGAACGACGCGACTGTATGAGGAAAAGACCTGGACGGCGCCGGATAGCGTGGCCGAGTGGGGACTCTTCCGAGAGTGTCTGCGGTGTGGGTCTTCCCGTCAACCCGGTGCATCTTCTCTGCCCCATATCTCCTGCTGCTTTTGTTCCCGCGTGCGTGAGGCTTCATTCTAATTGGGGTACAGGTACTTTGTTGTTTTTTTTCCTGGGTGGTGGAGTCACCATTTTTTAACAGGATACAGCCTACAGCCTATAGCCTACACTAGTCGAACATTTGAATTATAGTTCAAGTTAGTACAAGGTTATTGTTGGCTAATTTCTTTTCTTGGGCCCTTATATTTTGAAGGTGTGTTTTGAATAAATTTGTGATTAAAAGTGGAGGTGTTTAGAATGTTGATGTTTGACTGGTATTTATAGGAGAAATCCCACTTATTTGGTTAATGAATAGAGGTTTTAAAAAAACTTAGGATAGCCACCTCTCACTACAGCCCAACACGCTAGAGAGGCGCTACACTTGGAATATAAAAGGGATCTCAGTGAAACCCCCTGCAGAAACTTGTAAGCACCTTTGTATATGAAACAAGTTCTGGATAGAGCCACCATAGAGGGTTCTGGGTGAAACATCACACCAGAGATGGGTTCACCGTTGAACCTCTTACAGGGGTTGTAGGTGGAACCTTTCCTACATGGTTCTGTGTTAAAGCATTTATTATGGGTTCTATGTATAAGCCTCTGAAACCTTCTATCTGGAACATTTATTAAGGGTTCCACCAGAAACCAAAAAGGTTTTCTCCTCTGGGGACCAGCCAGAGGAGTTGCTTTATATCTAAGAGCATTGGGTTTAAATTCCAACCAGACTACAGCAGATCAGCAATATATCACATTTGTCAAGTATTTTCTGATTGAGTTGACATTTTCAGCATTAAGTGTGAGTGAACAGACTCATTTATTCCATAAAGTTTATTAATGAACAGAATCAATCAAATTATCATTGAAATGTATATAGATCAAATCAGTCCCAAACATCATACTGTAAAGAAAAACAGATGAGAATAAAGCATCACATATGGAGACTATTAACATGTTCTATGAGACCCTGAATACAGTTTACAGCTCAGCAGAACCACTACATGTACAGACTAAACTCAGGAAAAAGGACAACTAATATTGAATATAGTTATAGATCCTATAGGCCTCCCCGGGAATCATCACCTTAACGTGGTGGAGAGGTTTGTGTGCCCCTATGAACCTGAGGGCTGGGTTGTCTGGAGCTTCATGCTCCTGGTAGGGTTTCCCAAGGCAAAGTGGTCTCAGGCAAGGGGCCAGACTAAGAATGGTTCACCAAGACCCCATGAAAGATAGAGGGAAAAGGAGCGAGACCCTGCCTGGAGGAAGCCCAGGGCCCTCGTCTGGAGCCAGGCCCAGACGGCGGGCTCGCAAGCGAGCGTCTGGTGGCCGGGTTTGCCACGGAGCCCGGCCGGGCACAGCCGAACGAGATACGTGGCATCTCTCTCCTCTCCATCCTGTGGGCCCACCATTCACAGGAACAACCGCAGGGCTCGGGTGCGCTGTCATATGGGTGGCAGTGAAGGTGGGGGGTCTCGACGGATCAGACCCGGGCGGCAGAAGCTTGCTTTGGGGACGTGGAACGTCACCTCACTGGGGGGGAAGGAGCCAGAACTTGTGCGTGAGGTGGAGAGATACCAGTTGGATCTGGTGGGACTTACCTCTACGCACAACCGTGGCTCTGGAACCTTACTCCTGGATAGGGGTTGGACTCTGTTCTTCTCTGGAGTTGCCCAGGGTGAGAGGCGGCGGGCTGGTGTGGGGATACTCACGAGCCCACGTCTGAGCACGGCGGTGTTGGAGTTTACCCCGGTGGATGAGAGGTTTGCCTCCCTACGCCTAAGGGTGGTGGGGGATAAAACTCTGACTGTTGTTTGTGCTTATGCACCAAACAGCAGTTCGGAGTATTCAGCCTTCTTGGAGACCCTGAAGGGAGTCCTATATAGGGCTCCAGTAGGGGACTCCATTCTGCTGGGAGACTTCAACGCACATGTGGGCAAGGATGGAGACACCTGGAGAGGCGTGATTGGGAGGAACGGCCTCCCTGATCTAAACCCGAGCGGTCGTTTGTTATTGGACTTCTGTGCTAGTCATGGATTGTCTATAACAAACACCATGATCGAACATAAGGAGGCGCATAAGTGTACATGGTACCAGAGCACCCTAGGCCGAAGGTCAATGATCGATTTTGTGGTCGTATCGGCTGATCTAAGGCCGCATGTTTTGGACACTCGGGTGAAGAGAGGGGCAGAGCTGTCAACTGATCACCATCTGGTAGTGAGTTGGATCAGAGGGTGGGGAAAGACTTTGGACAGACCAGGTAAGCCCAAACGGGTAGTGCGGGTGAACTGGGAACGTCTGGAGGAGGCCCCTGTCCGAAAGATCTTCAACTCACACCTCCGGCGGAGCTTTTCAGGCATCCCTGTGGAGGTTGGGGGCATTGAACCTGAGTGGGCAATGTTCAAAGCTTCTATTGCTGAAGCTGCGGCGGTGAGCTGTGGTCTCAAGGTCCTAGGTGCCTCAAGGGGTGGTAACCCTAGAACACCGTGGTGGACCACGGTGGTCAGGGAAGCTGTCCGACTGAAGAAGGAGGCCTTCAGGGATATGCTAGCCCTGGGGACTCCGGAGGCAGTTGCAGGGTACCGACAGGCCCGAAGGGCTGCAGCCGCTGCCGTGTCAGAGGCAAAGCAGCGGGTGTGGGAGAAGTTTGGAGAAGCTATGGAGAAGGACTTTCGGTCGGCACCAAAATGCTTCTGGAAAACCGTTCGGCACCTCAGAAGGGGAAAACGGGAACCATCCAAGCTGTGTACAGTAAGGATGGGACACTGTTGACCTCAACTGATGATGTGATCGGGCGCTGGAAAGAGCATTTTGAGGAGCTCCTGAATCCGACCTACACGCCATCTAGTACAGAGGCAGAGCTGGAGGCTGATGGAGGGTCATCGTCAGTTTCCCTGGGGGAAGTCGCTGAGGTAGTCAAACAACTCCACAGTGGCAAAGCCCCAGGGACTGATGAGATTCGTCCAGAAATGCTAAAAGCTTTGGGTGGGGAAGGGCTGTCTTGGTTGACACGCCTCTTCAACATTGCATGGAAGTCTGGGACAGTGCCAGAGGAGTGGCAGACCGGGGTGGTGGTTCCCCTCTTTAAAAGGGGGACCAGAGAGTGTGTGCCAATTACAGAGGTATCACACTCCTCAGCCTCCCTGGTAAAGTGTACTCCAAAGTGCTGGAAAGGAGGGTTCGGCCAATAGTCGAACCTCAGATTGAAGAGGAACAATGCGGTTTTCGTCCTGGCCGGGAACCACGGACCAGCTCTTTACTCTCGCAAGGATCCTGGAGGGGGCCGGGAGTATGCCCATCCAGTCTACATGTGTTTTGTGGATCTGGAGAAGGCGTATGACCGGGTACCCCGGGATCTTTTGTGGGAGGTGCTGCGGGAGTATGGGGTGAGGGGGTCTCTTCTCAGGGCCATCCAATCTCTGTACGCTCAAAGCATGAGCTGTGTCCGTGTCCTCGGCAGTAAGTCGGATTCGTTCCAGGTGGGGGTTGGCCTCCGCCAGGGCTGCGCTTTGTCACCAATCCTGTTTGTAATATTCATGGACAGGATATATCAAGGCGTAGTCATGGGGGGGAGGGGTTTCCGTTCGGTGGGCTGATGGTCACATCACTGCTTTTTGCGGATGATGTGGTCCTGATGGCCTCATCGGTCGGTGACCTTCAGCACTCACTGGATCGGTTCGCAGCCGAGTGTGAAGCGGCTGGGATGAGGGTTAGCACCTCTAAATCTGAGGCCATGACTCTCAGCAGGAAACCGGTGGAGTGCCTACTCCGGGTAGGGAATGAGTCCTTACTCCAAGTGAAGGAGTTCAAGTACCTCGGGGTCTTGTTCGCGAGTGAGGGAACAATGGAGCGGGAGATTGGTCGGAGGATCGGAGCAGCGGGGGCGGTGTTGCATTCGCTTCACCGCACCGTTGTGACGAAAAGAGAGCTGAGCCGAAAGGCAAAGCTCTCGATCTACCGGTCAATCTTTGTTCCTACCCTCACCTATGGTCATGAAAGCTGGGTCATCACTGAAAGAACGAGATCGCGGGTACAAGCGGCCGAAATGGGTTTTCTCAGAAAGGTGGCTGGCCTCTCCCTTAGGGATAGGGTGAGAAGCTCCGTCATCCGAGAGGAACTCGGAGTAGAGCCGCTGCTCCTTTGCATAGAAAGGAGCCAGTTGAGGTGGTTCGGGCATCTTGTACGAATGCCACCTGGGCGCCTCCCTAGAGAGGTGTTCCAGGCACGTCCAGCTGGGAGGAGACCTCGGGGAAGACCCAGGACTAGGTGGAGAGATTATATCTCCACACTGGCCTGGGAACGCCTCGGGATTCCCCAGTCAGAGCTGGCTAATGTTGCCCGGGAAAGGGAAGTTTGGGGTCCCCTGCTAGAGCTGCTACCCCCGCGACCCGACCCCGGATAAGCGGTTGAAGATGAGATGAGAGATGAGATCCTATAGGCCTATAGTTAAAGATCGTATATAGTAAAATATCCTATATAGTTATAAATCCTCTATAGTTATTTGCCTTATATAGTTATAGATCCTATATAGTTATTTGCCTTATATAGTTATAGATCCTATATAGTTATTTGCCTTATATAGTTATAGATCCTATATAGTTATAGATCCTATATAGTTATTTGCCTTATATAGTTATAGATCCTATATAGTTATTTGCCTTATATAGTTATAGATCCTATATAGTTATAAATCCTATATAGTTATTTGCCTTATATAGTTATAGATCCTTTATAGTTATCGATCCTAGATATGTCAGGGTTCGGCTCTCAAGCCGACAGAGGACACAAGCGCAGAGAACTTGTTTCATACAATGGGTTTTATTCATCCAGGACAGGCAAGACAGGCACAAGAACTGGGAACTTGAATTAACAAAACAGAAAATCAGACACAAGGACACATAAACCAGAACGTAACCCGGTATACATAAAACCCAACGTAGAAACAGACAACAAAACCGAATGTTCACATTACCAACTCTAACTTTGTTTAAACAAAGCAACATGCAAACATTCCTGCATTAAATCATAAACACCACATACCTTCAATTAATGTCCCGACACTAAACTACTGACAAGCACTGAACTATATATCATTGGATCCAAATGCATCTGTTCTGCTCATGTCTTTATATGAGACTGATATTTGAACCCCTTTCCCTCTCCACTTCAACTCCCAGTAACAGCGTCCAGACAGACCCTCTCTACACAGAACCTGGATGTATTTGGTGAATCTTTCTGGATGAGCAGGATATGATTGGACTTCATCTGTAAAAATAACCTTTCTGTTCCCTTCTGACAGAGAGAGTTGTTTATATGCTGTGTTTGGGTCCAATGTGAGCTGACAGGAATCTGGGAGAAGAACAAAGTCCAATGAGGGGAGAAAGAAATATGATTGTCAGATATTGTTTATACTCTTGTCATGAGGTTTTGGTGGTGCACGGTCTCATTGTTTACGTTCTGTCACAGCTGTTAGCAATCAATTCATTAGTGGGCTATAAAAGGGGCTAGCAAGTATTCAGCTTTGCTTAGCATTGTTTCTATGTCACGTTGCATTAGAGGTGAGTGTTTTGTAACGCATATCATTAGTTGTTCTTTATATGAATGTTTTAAGTCCCTATATGCACATTTTCACTTCATAGTAACAGTTAGCAATTTCACCATTTACGGTTTGTTTTACCTTCGTTATTTAATAAACCTGTGTCGAACTGATTACTGGCTCTATACCTGGCTACCTGCACTACACCCGACGCAAACAGGTCAACTCTTTGTTTGATTACAACAGATCAACAAATCAGAGCAGGGGCCTGTACCATGAAGCTTTTAGGTACCATGTAAGTAGCTCGGCTTCAATCGGTATTCGTTGCCATGGTATCGGACGCTGCACGGCTAACCTGCTCCGGGGCAGGTTATGTTCTGCATTCGAGATCTAAGTCAGAAGTTGGACCAATCAGCGGTGACCAAAGACACATATAGGTGACGTAATTAATTCCTAGCTTCTGATCTCTGTTGCAATGGCTTCACATTTTACACACACACACACACACACACAGACACATATATGAATACACACATTTTCATTTAATTCATTTTGAATATGATTAGCCTAAAATCATTATTTTACATTAATCGCCTATAAAATGTATTTCTTTAACTTAGGCATTAACAATCAGCAATGATCCTCCAAGATTGTTCTCTTGCTTTGGCAGCAGAGACGGTGTTACTGCGTGCTTGAAAAACATTTTTATATTCTTCATATTTCTGAAGATTAATTTCTTGCTCCTCCGCGGAAAAAATATATTGCTCTCGCCCTATCCATATCGAACGTGATTGGTTGTTCGGTGCCGACGTTACTCTTTTATGTGCGCGCGCGCGGAGTAATCCGAGTTTAAGGATCAAAGCCTGGGTTGACAAAGTAAGTTGATGAGCTGCTTCATGGTACCAATAATGCCTGATTGCGTCGGTTTGATTTTGTCAATTCTGAACCAATCCTGGAACCCTGAGTTTGTTCAACTACCATCATGGTACAGGCCCCAGAAGTCAGACAGGTTCCCAGTCTTAGATTATATTTACTACTTAAATATATTTACACAGGGAATGTTAGAAGTGTCATGTATTCATTTTATCAAAAGAGAGACTCCCATTGTAAGAACTGTTTTCTGGTCTTGGGCTCTGGAGGCAGTAAAACATCCACTATATTCACTACAGAAAACATTAACAGTGAGGGAATTTTATCATCATACAGGATTTGTGGGTTTCAATGCAAAATAAACAAGAGGAATTGTCTCTCGGTTCCAGAGTTGAGGGGTGTAATGTTCTGATTAATAACAAACCTGTAGTGGAGATCTTGGTCCATTCTCCTTTAAGAAAGTCTTCTAGTTTCTCTCTCAGATCAGAGACAGTCTTACTCACATCTCCAAAGTACTGAAGAGGACGAACAGTGATGCTGGGTAAGTCTGAAGATACACTGGTACTGGAGATTGACTGATAACTCTGGGAGTGATATGGAGATGTACAGAGAGACAGAGGACTAAATACTGTATATACAGCATACTGAACATTGTATTATACAAGCTGTACATAACAGAACAAAGTCAACAGAACAAATCAGACTGACAGTTTATATTAAGATTATTTATGACCTGTATCAAGTCTGTTTAGTTACCTGGAGGAAATGGATGTGATCTTCTATGTGTGAGATCTTCTCCAGTTCAGTGCTTCTCTTCTTCAGCTCAGTTATCTCCTGCGTGAGTTTCTCCAGGCATCCTTCAGCTTGACTCACTTGAGTTGTCTCTTGGTCACTAATCAGCTTCTTTACCTCAGAGCGTCGTCTCTCAATAGAGCAGATAAGCTCAGTAAAGATCTTCTCACTGTCCTCCACGGCCGTCTGTGCAGAGCGCTGAGAGAGAGATCATTTGAACTGAGAACGACACACATAGTGCTGGAAAAAAACAAACAACGGCACGTGGGCCAATAACAAAACACAGAACTGAACTAGGCAGAACACAAACCACTCAAAAACAGTTACAGGGGAAAATATCACAAGAGATCAGACTTACATTGGGACCGGAACAGGAAACAATGACCGAACAAACACAAGAGACACTGGGGAGACTAAATACTGAACATAACGAGGACTAACCCGCAACTATGGAGGACCAAGTCTGCCAGAATTAAAAATAAATGAACAAATAAATAAATGCATCTGGAAAAATTATTTTACATAAAAAAATACGTTAAAAAAAATATAGAATAAAAAATGTATTAATCTGTTGTTTTCTCCTATTTATATATTTCCACAATCATTTATTTTTGTAATAATTTATTTCTGTAAGTATTTATTTCAGTTTATATTTATTTCCGTTTAAATTTATTTCCGTTTATATTTATTTTCACAATCATTTATTTCTGTAATAATTTATTTCTGTAAGTATTTATTTCCGTTTATATTTATTTCCGTTGACAATTATTTCGGTTTATATTTATTTCCGTATATACTTATTTCTGTATTTCCTCAACCTTAGGCAAATGAGGAGGGTGTCAACCATAGTACGTCACAGTGGTATCAGTATTCCTATTGGTTCATCGAGTAGGAGTTCCATGATCGACTTTATAAGTCTAGACTAACTATGGAAGTAATGCACAGGCTATGGCGTTTAAATCTCTAAAAATCGAATAAATGAAAAATCCATCAAACTGTATGTCCTATTTTGATGTAGTGCTAAAACATTTTAGATCACAAGCGACATGCACAATCAAATGATTCACGCATGATTGGCCGATAAACAAATCTCTGTATCTTCACAGTCAGCTCACAGCTTCAGTTGTTTGTGTCCAGTACACGCAAACTAAACCGGTTTGCGCAGTGTTCATATCGGACTAAAACGCGTCCAGTTTCATATAGATCGGACCAAAACAAGCCCAGCTTTATATAGATTAGACCAAAACGGATCCAGTTTCATATAGAACGGACCAAAACGGGTCCGGTTTCATATAGAACAGACCAAAACGGGTCCAGTTTCATATAGATCAGACCAAAACGGGTCCGGTTTCCTATAGAACGAACCAAAACGAGTCCGGTTTCATATAGAACAGACTAAAACGGGTCCAGTTTCATATAGATCGGACCAAAACGGATCCAGTTTCATATAGAACGGACCAAAACCAGTCCAGTTTCATATAGATTGACCAAAACCACGTATTTAGGAAAAGTCATGGAAGGACGAGGCTGTAGCTTTTCAACATTATATATCTATTTTAATTACTAACTGCAACGCCTGCGGGCGCGGGCTGTTGGTGCTCCTAGTTTAACCGCAGTTGGTATCAACTTTCGCAGTGCATTGCCGCCCCCTGCTGTCCTGAACGTTTACATCTGTTTCTCACTCTCTGCGCTTGATTGCTTTGGTTGAACGATTAAGTCCCGCCCCCTCATTTGCCTATGGTTGTGGAAATACAGAAATAAATATAAACGGAAATAAATATAAACGGAAATAAATATGAACGGGAATACATTTGAACGGAAATAAATATAAACTGAAATAAATACTTACAGAAATAAATAATTACAGAAATAAATGATTGTGGAAATAAATAAATAGAAGAAAACGACAGATTAATTTACATTTTTTACGTATATTTTGATGAAAAATACTTGTACTGATACATTTATTTATTTATTAATTTATTTTTAATTCTGGCAGACTTGGTCCTCCATACACAACAGGTGTGCCAGAGCGGGAAAATTAATGAAGGGGGAAGGAAAATACCAGGACAAAACCATAAACATGAAACAACCACTAGAGGGAGACAGAAACATGCATACAAAACAGGGACACAAAACAAACCCTTACAGTGTGTTTGGGATCATTGGGCCATATTCTTCAACCGTTCTTAAGAAGAAATTCGTTCTTAAAACCCACTTACACAGTTTACACGAAGATTCTGACATTCACCAATGTCTACTTATCTGGAATTTGTTCTTAGGAAAGAACAGAATCTACGCACAGTGAAAAGCACTCTTACGCAGATTTGCGCGCTGACTTTTTCGTGCCAAATCATTAGTCTCTGCGTTTTCATCAATTGTACAGTGATTTAAATATTATGAAGAATAACATTATGAATAATATTCAATTATTTCAAATATATAAGAGAAGGCTCCACTTGGTTCGCCAATACGGTGAACAGCAGCTGAAATTAAAAGAATAATGGCAACATTAGCCTATGTACTCTGTCTCCAATTTGCATTTAAGATTCAAATAATATTTATTTGAAAATCTTTACTCAAGATTAGGCTACATGTTTTAGTGTAGGATAAGCATGTAATCCCCAGTATATGGGTTCAGCCAGTCCTGCGCTCTAACGGTGCGACCAGCAGCACTGATTGGCCACTGGCAGGTGTTGAACAGCTTCATGTCTTTACAGCCACGAATTCCCTGTCATTTTGCTGTCCTATTTTAAGAGACTGTCAATTTTTTGCATTTGGCATAACCCGCCGGCTCATTTTTTTTCATTAAAAGTGAGATTTTGATCTTTTTGCCGGTGCAACCAAATGTATTCGCCACAGTCCTGCCTGCGCGTTTCACCTCCTCAGCATCCATTATTACGCTAAATGAAACGCATCACCTGACCACACATTCACCGCGCAACCCGGAGCGCAAGAGACGGAGCCCGAACCGAGCCCGAGTCTAATGATATACATTAAGACCGAACCCTAAACGAGCCGTCGGGTCCCGACAGGTCGGGTTGAGTTCGGGCAAAGATATTCAGCTCTAGTGCACCCTTCCCCTGACACAGCGTTCACAGAACGAGTGATTAAATCCCATGCATCCTTTTTGTATTTGATTTTGCAACCACTACTGACGCTGCAAAATATTACATCTTTTTGCCTGTTCACTTAATGCAGATGTTTTTCCACTTCTGAACTACTGAAGTTTTTTTTTCTTTTGGCGTCTGGTCCTATTTACATTTTCATTTCGGCATTTTTGCATTCTCCACATTTTTACGATGAGTTTCCACTCCTCCCTGCAGTTTAATGCCCTTTTATGGCAAATACCGGGGCGTTTACCTATGCTAATTAGGACAACGGACACGCGCTTTCAATTTACGAAGACGTGGTATTCATCATTAAAGGAACGTAGATGCGAACAATTATGCACTTTAAGAACACGTTCGTGAATTTGAGTAAGACTTTTATTAGGACCTTTCTTAGGAACAAATTTAAGAAATAACTTAGGAAAACATTGAAGAATATGACCCATTGTCATGCTGAAAGACCCAGCTACGTTTCATCTTCAATGCCCTTGCTGATGGAAGGAGGTTCTCACTCAAAATCTCACGATACATGGCCCCATTCATTATTTCCTTTACATGGATCAGTCGTCCTAGTCCCTCTACTTCTCTCTAATTGGAGAAATATGAAAATATGTGTCTCTTCTTGTCATTAAAACTCACCTTTAGAGAATCCACAGCTTGTTGGAGCTCCTTCAGCTCCTCTTCTCTCACCTGGACCTTCTGCTGGACCTCCTGCTGACTGATACTCAGCTGATTCTGTGGGGATGGTGGACAAGGATGGTGGACAAAATGTTGACCACATAAATCTCATCTCATCTCATCTTCAACCGCTTATCCGGGGTCGGGTCGCGGGGGTAGCAGCTTTAGCAGGGGACCCCAAACTTCCCTTTCCCGGGCAACATTAGCCAGCTCTGACTGGGGAATCCCGAGGCGTTCCCAGGCCAGTGTGGAGATATAATCTCTCCACCTAGTCCTGGGTCTTCCCCGAGGTCTCCTCCCAGCTGGACGTGCCTGGAACACCTCTCTAGGAAGGCGCCCAGGTGGCATTCGTACAAGATGCCCGAACCACCTCAACTGGCTCCTTTCTATGCAAAGGAGCAGCGGCTCTACTCCGAGTTCCTCTCGGATGACTGAGCTTCTCACCCTATCCCTAAGGGAGAGGCCAGCCACCTTTCTGAGAAAACCCATTTCGGCCGCTTGTACCCGCGATCTTGTTCTTTCGGTCATGACCCAGCTTTCATGACCATAGGTGAGAGTAGGAACAAAGATTGACCGGTAGATCGAGAGCTTTGCCTTTCGGCTCAGCTCTCTTTTCGTCACAACGGTGCGGTGAAGCGAATGCAACACCGCCCCCGCTGCTCCGATCCTCCGACCAATCTCCCGCTCCATTGATCCCTCACTCGCGAACAAGACCCCGAGGTACTTGAACTCCTTCATTTGGAGTAAGGACTCATTCCCTACCCGGAGTAGGCACTCCACCGGTTTCCTGCTGAGAGTCATGTCCTCAGATTTAGAGGTGCTAACCCTCATCCCAGCCGCTTCACACTCGGCTGCGAACCGATCCAGTGAGTGCTGAAGGTCACCGACCGATGAGGCCATCAGGACCACATCATCCGCAAAAAGCAGTGATGTGACCATCAGCCCACCGAACGGGAACCCCTCCCCCCCATGACTACGCCTTGATATCCTGTCCATGAATATTACAAACAGGATTGGTGACAAAGCGCAGCCCTGGCGGAGGCCAACCCCCACCTGGAACGAATCCGACTTACTGCCGAGGACACGGACACAGCTCATGCTTTGAGCGTACAGAGATTGGATGGCCCTGAGAAGAGACCCCCTCACCCCATACTCCTGCAGCACCTCCCACAAAAGATCCCGGGGTACCCGGTCATACGCCTTCTCCAGATCCACAAAACACATGTAGACTGGATGGGCATACTCCCAGGCCCCCTCCAGGATCCTTGCGAGAGTAAAGAGCTGGTCCGTGGTTCCCCGGCCTGGACGAAAACCGCATTGTTCCTCTTCAATCTGAGGTTCGACTATTGGCCGAACCCTCCTTTCCAGCACTTAAGAGTACACTTTACCAGGGAGGCTGAGGAGTGTGATACCTCTGTAATTGGCACACACTCTCTGGTCCCCCTTTTTAAAGAGGGGAACCACCACCCCGGTCTGCCACTCCTCTGGCACTGTCCCAGACTTCCATGCAATGTTGAAGAGGCGTGTCAACCAAGACAGCCCTTCCCCACCCAAAGCTTTTAGCATTTCTGGACGAATCTCATCAGTCCCTGGGGCTTTGCCACTGTGGAGTTGTTTGACTACCTCAGCGACTTCCCCCAGGGAAACTGACGATGACCCTCCATCAGCCTCCAGCTCTGCCTCTGTACTAGAGGGCGTGTAGGTCGGATTCAGGAGCTCCTCAAAATGCTCTTTCCAGCGCCCGATCACATCATCAGTTGAGGTCAACAGTGTCCCATCCTTACTGTACACAGCTTGGATGGTTCCCCGTTTTCCCCTTCTGAGGTGCCGAACGGTTTTCCAGAAGCATTTTGGTGCCGACCGAAAGTCCTTCTCCATAGCTTCTCCAAACTTCTCCCACACCCGCTGCTTTGCCTCTGACACGGCAGCGGCTGCAGCCCTTCGGGCCTGTCGGTACCCTGCAACTGCCTCCGGAGTCCCCAGGGCTAGCATATCCCTGAAGCCCTCCTTCTTCAGTCGGACAGCTTCCCTGACCACCGTGGTCCACCACGGTGTTCTAGGGTTACCACCCCTTGAGGCACCTAGGACCTTGAGACCACAGCTCACCGCCGCAGCTTCAGCAATAGAAGCTTTGAACATTGCCCACTCAGGTTCAATGCCCCCAACCTCCACAGGGATCCCTGAAAAGTGAGTGAGTTGAAGATCTTTCGGACAGGGGCCTCCTCCAGACGTTCCCAGTTCATCCGCACTACCCGTTTGGGCTTACCTGGTCTGTCCAAAGTCTTTCCCCACCCTCTGATCCAACTCACTACCAGATGGTGATCAGTTGACAGCTCTGCCCCTCTCTTCACCCGAGTGTCCAAAACATGCGGCCTTAGATCAGCCGATACGATCACAAAATCGATCATTGACCTTCGGCCTAGGGTGCTCTGGTACCATGTACACTTATGCGCCTCCTTATGTTCGAACATGGTGTTTGTTATAGACAATCCATGACTAGCACAGAAGTCCAATAACAAACGACCGCTCGGGTTTAGATCAGGGAGGCCGTTCCTCCCAATCACGCTTCTCCAGGTGTCTCCATCGTTGCCCACATGTGCGTTGAAGTCTCCCAGCAGAATGATGGAGTCCCCTACTGGAGCCCTATATAGGACTCCCTTCAGGGTCTCCAAGAAGGCTGAATACTCCGAACTGCTGTTTGGTTTTTCCCCCCACCACCCTTAGGCGTAGGGAGGCAAACCTCTCATCCACCGGGGTAAACTCCAACACCGCCGTCCTCAGACGTGGGCTCGTGAGTATCCCCACACCAGCCCGCCGCCTCTCACCCTGGGCAACTCCAGAGAAGAACAGAGTCCAACCCCTATCCAGGAGTAAGGTTCCAGAGCCACGGTTGTGCGTAGAGGTAAGTCCCACCAGATCCAACTGGTATCGCTCCACCTCACGCACAAGTTCTGGCTCCTTCCCCCCCAGTGAGGTGACGTTCCATGTCCCCAAAGCAAGCTTCTGCCGCCCGGGTCTGATCCGTCGAGACCCCCCACCTTCACTGCCACCCATATGACAGCGCACCCGAGCCCTGCGGTTGTTCCTGTGAATGGTGGGCCCACAGGATGGAGAGGAGAGAGATGCCACGTATCTCGTTCGGGCTGTGCCCGGCCGGGCTCCGTGGCAAACCCGGCCACCAGACGCTCGCTTTCGAGCCCGCCGTCTGGGCCTGGCTCCAGACGAGGGCCCTGGGCTTCATCCAGGCAGGGTCTCGCTCCTTTTCCCTCTATCTTTCATGGGGTCTTGGTGAACCATTCTTAGTCTGGCCCTTCGCCTGAGACCACTTTGCCTTGGGAAACCCTACCAGGAGCATGAAGCTCCAGACAACCCAGCCCTCAGGTTCATAGGGGCACACAAACCTCTCCACCACGTTAAGCTGATGATTCCCGGGGAGGTGACCACATAAAATAATATGAAAAATAAAACAATAAAACAGTTGATCATATACAATTCTTAACCTGTATATTCATATTCTGCTGTGGATCAATTTCATTTACTATTCAAACAGAATTAGTTCCACTTCCTACATAATCTTCGATTCTTTGATAATTTCATAGTTATAAACAAGTTGTTCTGGTCTAACCTGTTTCTCAGTCCTCTCTGCTGCAGCTGACACTGTATCATGGCCTTTATGTTCATCCATCACATACAGCATACAGATACACTGCTGATCAGTACGACAGAAAACCTCCAGCAGTTTGTTATGATGAGAGCAGATCTTCTCCTGTAGTTGTGTGGTGGCTTTAATCAGCTTATGTGCCTTTAATGGAGCTACTTCATCGTGAGGTTGGAGGTGAGTCTCACAGTAAGAAGCCAGACACATCAGACAGGACATGAAGGCTTTCTGCTTTCTAGTCCCAGTACAGAAATCACACACCACATCTCCAGGTCCAGCAGAGCACAGAGCAGGAGAAGCAGCCTGGAGTCCTGTCTTCTTCAGTTTGTCCACCACCTCAGCCAGCATGTTATTTTTCCTCAGAGTTGGTCTTGGAGTGAAGGTCTGTCTGCACTGAGGACAGTTATAGACCCCTTTCAGATCATCCTGATCCCAGCAGCTCTCAATACAGCTCTTACAGTAACTGTGTCCACAGGGAATGGTGACTGGTTCCTTCAGTAGCTCCAGACAGACAGAACAACAGAACTGGTCCTGATCCAGCAGAACTGCTGAGCCATTTGGATAGTTGTTGATCACACTCTTGCTTGCGCACAACACAGAAATGTTAATCTCTTTTGTTTTCTCAGAAGTGTTTCTGTAAGAGGGGAGGATACTTCCTGGTTCCTGGTTCTGTCAGAAAGGTGGGGTTATAAGGTAAAGGTAAGGGAGGGAAAAAAATTTAATACGGTCAGAGAGGGAGTTTCTGCTCACTCATTCATACGCAGCCATATGACATTCTGTACGGTGGCACACGGGTGCACAACACAACAACATTAGCAAAGCAAATCAAAGTTCAAAACACAAAAACATTAACCCAAAACACACGATCATATCCGTGTGATTGGAACTTTCATTAGAACGTCCAAGAAAAAGTGACGCAACAATGAATGGCCAAACCCTACTTATTTAGCTGCCATTAGCTCAAACAGTGTTTATAACTTATTTACTTAATGTCAAATGTATGTTTTTATAGAGTATATTTTTAAACAAGTAGAGCGGTAAAAAATATTTTAATCGGAAGCTGAATGATTACTGACGTACCAACACAAACGGCACCGTAATATTTTGCTAATATTTAAATAGGCTGCTGAACATAGTATTAGTTGTTTTCTATTGTCCAGGATGAAAATACACCCGACACAAAAACTAATGATATTATCAACAACTTAACGATTCATGAATCGTCTGTATAATATTATCTTACGTTGGAATGAGCACTCAGTCCCGATGGCGTTCATATTACAATATACACACGAGCAATGCAAACTAGATAGCGTACAATTTCTGCTGCAATTGTGATGTGTGCTTGCTGCCACCCGTAGTCGACTGTGTACTGATATCAACTGCCAATGTCCAGTTATACGTTTAATAATATGTATAATATATATGTGAGATTACAATATGTGAGCATATAACCTGCCAATTAACCAGCATAATAACATGCCTAGTAAACAGCATATGAAACAGCATTATAAGCATGTAACCTGCCTATTATACAGCATGTAACCTGCCCATTAAACTCCATAAAAGCCTGCCTTTTAAGCAGCATGTAACCTAGTAACCAGCATATTAAACAGCATAATAATGTTCCTATTAACCTGCCTATTAAACTCCATAATAACCTGCCTTTTAAGCAGCATGTAACCAGCCTATTAACAAACATAGCAACCTGACTATTAACACTAGAAGCTCCAGAGCTGTTTTCACTCCTTTAATCTCCAGAGCCCCGCGCCCGCTGGCGTCATTAGCATACGAATCATCCCAATTAGCACCTACATTCTCATCCGCAGCTTCCCCATCCATTCACTGAGTAACCTGCCATCCATCTACAGCATCAGATCATCTACTGTGTTATCATCCTGAATTAAATGAATTACGATGAATTATGAAGTAAAACATCTTAATAAAATAGTATGTATTTATTTTCTTATGTAGGCCTAACCATAGAATACTAATATAAAACCATGATTTTAACATGCACAAGCTATGACATTTAAATTTCTAAAAATCGAATAAATGAAAATCCATCAATCTGTATGTCCTATTTTGATGTAGTAAATTCTGAAACATTTTAGATCACAAGCGATGTGCAATCAAATGATTTGCGCATGATTGGCCAGATAGACATATTGCAACACAGACTCTTGAAATAAAAACATTAGGCTACAGTGTATAATTCGATCATTTTTATTTGTAAAATGTATTATAGTAATTACAGTCCAGTAACTAAGGCACTATAGACAATGAAACAAGTATTTTACAACACAGTTTGTATTATATTATCACTCCAGACCCCACGTCATCCTCTCCATTACACACGTATTCTTAACAACTCTGGAGCCCAAGGTCTAAGGATGACAAGATGTCTACATAACTTAGTTAACCTAGAGAAACCATGGGGTCCGTTTCAAGAAGGAGGTTTAACTCTAAATCTAACCTTGACCTCGATGTTGATTTACCCTAAGATGGAAAACTCTGAGTTTTCGATTTCAGAACAGCTGAATTGAGTTGGTTCAATCAACCCAGTGTAGGTTCACTCAGAGTTACGCGCGTGCACCGCCGCTATAAAAAGGCAGCATGAATGGAGCCGTGATACTACGATTCACCATGGCAACCAGCATTACTACCGCATACGTCACCACAAGCTTGAAGTACTGATTTAGGCTTACAGCGACTATGAACACATATTTAGAAAAAAATTGCTGCTCGGGTCAACGCGTAAGTTTCAATATAGTGTTTTCATTTGATTTTTAATTTACACAATTTTAATTTATAGTTTTTATTTATTATTTTTTTGGACACTCTGTTAGAAGAAACTACACACATGCCTGAAATACACAGCCATGCTCATATTTAAGTTATATAACTGGTAAAAACTGGTGGAATGGTATTAACGCTATAATCTATTTCATTTATGTGCAATCCTGCGGGTGAAAAACACATTTGTGTGCCATCAATGCAGCCAATCGGATTAGGAAATCCTAAAATAAATGCAAATAATTTATACCAGTCTGATCTTGCAGCACCATGTCATTAACCGAATTATAATTAATAACTATTCATTGTAAAGGGTTTTGCATTATTTACCTGCAATGCTGTGGACCTCTCCTTTAATGTCTCTCACTGGTTTGTGTCCCGGGAACACGACAAACACGTTTAATATATGTTTCTAACGGCTCTGCATACAGTGGCTGTACTAATACTGCCCTAAAACTGACGTTTGCAAAAAACGTAATGTGACACAAATAATCTGCTCGGATGTAAAAGCATGTCCACGATGGGTTACATTAGTAATATGAGGATGGGTAAGGTTATGTACATATCTGATAGACTGTAAAGATAAACTATACCGCTCAGATAGGAAGTTATCTGTAAATTAAAATACATCTAGTCGGGTTTCCTCAATATCAGATAGGAAGTTATCTGGAAATTAAAATACATCTAGTCGGGTTTCCTCAATATTACTATTATTAACTCCCTGTGACGTAATACAACTTCTTCATCTGCAGGAACGTGTAACAAAAGGACATGTCATGTTCGAGAAAAAAAACTTTAATCTATAACGTCACTTAAGTAAGTTAATAAAATAATCCTATTTTATTCATGCAGATGACAACACTGCGCTAAAATGCACCTGATACAGACTGAATTAATTAAAAATGAAATGAAAGAGCGCTGTGTCAGAGGGAGGAGACTGAGAGAAACTCCAGGTTTATTGAAGAAAAACTGCTCCTGACCAGGTTAGCTTCACAGACTGAGTTACCATAGTAACTGACTCTGAGGTTAAGTTACCTCCCTTTCTGAAACAGAAAACAAAGAGTTTCCCTCATCTCAGGGTAAACAAACTCAGAGTTTTCACTAAACCTCCTTTCTGAAACGGGCCCCATGTCTTAAAAAACATAATTTTTAAATGAATCACATATAATTATTCAGAGCCAAAATCAACATAATATGAATATCAAACATTAATGCACACAATTAATATTTTTTTAATAATGTATGAACTTTTCACCCGATCTTAAGGAACAATCACACTGTCTTGGTCCCTGTGCGCAGTTCAGAAACCTGGGAAACGATCAGTGATCGGAGCTAGCCATCCCATCCTCGTCGCCATCTATCGTATAATTATTTAAAGGGAAGACAGAGATTGTAGTTTCTTTCTATAATGAAAATGTATTTATTCAAGATTCATGAACCTGGAGCAGTTAACAACACATTTACATGTCAAGTCAAATGCTCAACCATTATTAGGTTGAACTAGGTTATAGTAGTAGCTTTATTATATGTTGACCTGCTATATATACGTGTCCAGTATAAACCCTCCCTCTATATATACGTGTCCAGTATAAACCCTCCCTCTATATATACGTCCAGTATAAACCCTCCCTCTATATATACGTCCAGTATAAACCCTCCCTCTATATATACGTGTCCAGTATAAACCCTCCCTCTATATATACGTCCAGTATTAACCCTCCCTCTATATATACGTGTCCAGTATAAACCCTCCCTCTATATATACGTCCAGTATAAACCCTCCCTCTATATATACGTGTCCAGTATAAACCCTCCCTCTATATATACGTGTCCAGTATAAACCCTCCCTCTATATATACGTCCAGTATAAACCCTCCCTCTATATATACGTGTCCAGTATAAACCCTCCCTCTATATATACGTCCAGTATAAACCCTCCCTCTATATATACGTCCAGTATAAACCCTCCCTCTATATATACGTCCAGTATAAACCCTCCCTCTTGTCACGAGTGGTGAGTTAGGGTACTGCACTGTCTGGTTTCGGGTGCCCACTTCCTGGTTTATGTTGGTTACAGCTGTTGGGGTTTTGCAATCACTGGGCTATAAAGGGGATTGCTAGATGTCACTCTTTGCTCTTCATTGTTACATGTCACAGTATGATAGAGGTGAGTGTTTGTTTGTAAATAGGTTGTATTGGTTTTGGGAACTGTATATTTATAAGACGCTACATATGCGCACTTTCATTTCAGTTTAGCCATTTAGCCTTTTGTCGCCGTTTTCGGTTTGTTTTATGTTTGAAGAAATAAACCTTGTCTTTAAACGGATCATCTACGACTCTGCACATGGCTTCCTACACTACACCTTACAGCGGTCGTGACAGAATGAAGAGCCACCTAAGCCAGCGGAGCCAGACGGTGAGTGGATTCCACGGGGGGGCAAGCAATAGCGCCCCGTCGGATGAAACTCACCGTCGCCCCACGGAGCGGTGGGAATGGAATCGGCCGGAGACACCACAGGAGCGGTGGCTACGTCTCCGGCCGTATGCTGAGTACGAACCATCAATGCAGCATTCAGGGTCTGTGAAAATGGGTCCGCGGGCCTTCTATGAAGGCAAGAGGACATCCCGGAGGCGCCCCAAAGTGATTTTTGGGGGAGCTAACGGGGTGTTCAAGGAGGTCCGCGGAGAGAACACCCACGACCCTGGTGCTGCCACAGCAACCACCCACTGCTCCGGGGCTGCAGCCAGAGCCAGCAAGAGCTCTGGAGCTGAAGCCAAAACCCCAGCTCCAACAGGGCTATGACCCTTTCCGGCCACCAACCTCCAGGGCCCAGAGACCACCTAAGGGCCTGGAGAGCCAGCCGTCCGAGGTGATTAGGAGATGGTGGGGGGTGTGGTTCACCCTACAGGACCAGCCTCTCCCACTCCAGCAAGAGTGCCCTGAGCGGTCCCTTCCACCACAGCAGGAGTTCCAAGATGAGCCCCTCCCACCTTTGCTTGAGTGTACTGAGCGGCTCCTCCCTCCTCTGCGTGAGTGTCTAGATGAGCCCCTCCCACCTTTGCTTGAGTGTACTGAGCGGCTCCTCCCCCCTCTACGTGAGTGCCCGGACCAGCCCCTCCCACTGAAGCGTGAGTGTCCTGAGCGGCTCCTACCCCCTCTACGTGAGTGCCCGGACCAGCTCCTCCCACTCCAGTGTGAGTGCCCTGAGGGGCTCCTCCTTCCTCCGCCAGAGCTCCCAGAGCGTCCCTGCCTGCCAGAGCTCCCGGAGTGTCATCTCCTTCCTCCGCCAGAGCTCCCAGAGCGTCCCTGCCTGCCAGAGCTCCCGGAGTGTCATCTGCTTCCTCCGCCAGAGCTCCCAGAGCGTCCCTGCCTGCCAGAGCTCCCGGAGTGTCATCTCCTTCCTCCGCCAGAGCTCCCAGAGCGTCCCCGCCTGCCAGAGCTCCCGGAGTGTCATCTGCTTCCTCCGCCAGAGCTCCCAGAGCGTCCCTGCCTGCCAGAGCTCCCGGAGTGTCATCTCCTTCCTCCGCCAGAGCTCCCAGAGCGTCCCTGCCTGCCAGAGCTTCCGGAGTGTCATCTGCTTCCTCTGCCAGAGCTCCCGGAGCGTCCTTGCCTGCCAGAGCTCCCAGAGCGTCCTTGCCTGCCAGAGCTCCCAGAGCGTCCTTGCCTGCCAGAGCTCCCAGAGCGTCCTTGCCTGCCAGAGCTCCCAGAGCGTCCTTGCCTGCCAGAGCTCCCAGAGCGTCCTTGCCTGCCAGAGCTCCCAGAGCGTCCTTGCCTGCCAGAGCTCCCAGAGCGTCCTTGCCTGCCAGAGCTCCCAGAGCGTCACCGCCTGCCAGAGCTCCCAGAGCGTCACCGCCCGACAGAGCTCCCAGAGCGTCACCGCCCGACAGAGCTCCCAGAGCGTCACCGCCCGACAGAGCTCCCAGAGCGTCACCGCCCGACAGAGCTCCCAGAGCGTCACCGCCCGACAGAGCTCCCAGAGCGTCACCGCCCGACAGAGCTCCCCGAACGTCACCGCCCGACAGAGCTCCCAGAGCGTCACCGCCCGCCAGAGCTCCCAGAGCGTCACCGCCCGCCAGAGCTCCCAGAGCGTCACCGCCCGCCAGAGCTCCCAGACCGTCACCGCCCGCCAGAGCTCCCAGAGCGTCACCGCCCGCCAGAGCTCCCAGAGCGTCACCGCCCGCCAGAGCTCCCAGAGCGTCACCGCCACGTCGATGGCCGCCGCCACGCCACGCGATGGCCGCCGCCACGCCACGCGATGGCCGCCGCCACGCCACGCGATGGCCGCCGCCACGCCACGCGATGGCCGCCGCCACGCCACGCCGATGGCCGCCGCCACGCCACGCCGATGGCCGCCGCCACGCCACGCGATGGCCGCCGCCACGCCACCACGATGGCCGCCGCCACGCCCCACAAGATGGCGGAAGCCTTGCCGCACAAGACGGCGATCGGGCCACCAAGGCCCTTTAAGGGCTGGACCTGCTGTCTTGGACTAACCCTTTGGGTATGACAGTGGGTCCTTGCCTGTTGCTCCCTTGTTTTTTTTTGTATGTTGTTGATGTTGGTTGTTGTTGGCTATCTGGGAGCTAGCCTTAAGTGGGGGGTACTGTCACGAGTGGTGAGTTAGGGTACTGCACTGTCTGGTTTCGGGTGCCCACTTCCTGGTTTATGTTGGTTACAGCTGTTGGGGTTTTGCAATCACTGGGCTATAAAGGGGATTGCTAGATGTCACTCTTTGCTCTTCATTGTTACATGTCACAGTATGATAGAGGTGAGTGTTTGTTTGTAAATAGGTTGTATTGGTTTTGGGAACTGTATATTTATAAGACGCTACATATGCGCACTTTCATTTCAGTTTAGCCATTTAGCCTTTTGTCGCCGTTTTCGGTTTGTTTTATGTTTGAAGAAATAAACCTTGTCTTTAAACGGATCATCTACGACTCTGCACATGGCTTCCTACACTACACCTTACAGCGGTCGTGACACCTCTATATATACGTGTCCAGTATAAACCCTCCCTCTATATATACGTCCAGTATAAACCTTCCCTCTATATATACGTCCAGTATAAACCCTCCCTCTATATATACGTGTCCAGTATAAACCCTCCCTCTATATATACGTCCAGTATAAACCTCCCTCTATATATACGTCCAGTATAAACCTCCCTCTATAAATACGTCCAGTATAAACCCTCCTCTATATATACGTGTCCAGTATAAACCCTCCCTCTATATATACGTATCCAGTATAAACCCTCCTCTATATATACGTCCAGTATTAACCCTCCCTATATATACGTGTCCAGTATAAACCCTCCTCTATATATACGTGTCCAGTATAAACCCTCCCTCTATATATACGTCCAGTATAAACCTCCCTCTATATATACGTCCAGTATAAACCCTCCTCTATATATACGTCCAGTATAAACCCTCCTCTATATATACGTGTCCAGTATAAACCCTCCCTCTATATATACGTCCAGTATAAACCTCCTCTATATATACGTCCAGTATAAACCTCCCTCTATATATACGTCCAGTATTAACCCTCCCTCTATATATACGTGTCCAGTATAAACCCTCCTCTATATATACGTCCAGTATAAACCTCCCTCTATATATACGTCCAGTATAAACCCTCCCTCTATATATACGTCCAGTATAAACCTCCCTCTATATATACGTCCAGTATAAACCCTACCTCTATATATACGTCCAGTATAAACCTCTCCTCTATATATACGTGTCCAGTATAAACCTCTCCCTCTATATATACGTCCAGTATTAACCTCCTCTATATATACGTGTCCAGAAAAAACCCGCCCTCTATATATACGTCCAGTATAAACCCTCCTCTATATATACGTCCAGTATAAACCCTCCTCTATATATACGTCCAGTATAAACCCTCCTCTATATATACGTCCAGTATAAACCCTACCTCTATATATACGTCCAGTATAAACCTCCCCTCTATATATACGTGTCCAGTATAAACCTCCCTCTATATATACGTCCAGTATAAACCTCCTCTATATATACGTCCAGTATTAACCTCCCTCTATATATACGTGTCCAGTATAAACCTCCTCTATATATACGTCCAGTATAAACCTCCTCTATATATACGTCCAGTATAAACCTCCTCTATATATACGTCCAGTATTAACCTCCTCTATATATACGTGTCCAGTATAAACCTCCTCTATATATACGTCCAGTATAAACCTCCTCTATATATACGTCCAGTATAAACCTCCTCTATATATACGTCCAGTATAAACCTCCCTCTATATATACGTCCAGTATAAACCCTACCTCTATATATACGTCCAGTATAAACCTCCTCTATATATACGTGTCCAGTATAAACCTCCCTCTATATATACGTGTCCAGTATAAACCTCCCTCTATATATACGTGTCCAGTATAAACCTCCTCTATATATACGTCCAGTATAAACCTCCCTCTATATATACGTCCAGTATAAACCCTCCCTCTATATATACGTCCAGTATAAACCTCCCTCTATATATACGTCCAGTATAAACCCTACCTCTATATATACGTCCAGTATAAACCTCCCTCTATATATACGTGTCCAGTATAAACCTCCTCTATATATACGTCCAGTATAAACCTCCTCTATATATACGTCCAGTATTAACCCTCCCTCTATATATACGTGTCCAGTATAAACCCTCCTCTATATATACGTCCAGTATAAACCCTCCCTCTATATATACGTCCAGTATAAACCCTCCTCTATATATACGTGTCCAGTATAAACCCTACCTCTATATATACGTCCAGTATAAACCCTCCTCTATATATACGTCCAGTATAAACCTCCTCTATATATACGTGTATAAACCCTACCTCTATATATACGTCCAGTATAAACCCTCCCTCTATATATACGTGTCCAGTATAAACCCTCCTCTATATATACGTCCAGTATAAACCTCCTCTATATATACGTCCAGTATAAACCTCCTCTATATATACGTGTCCAGTATAAACCTCCTCTATATATACGTCCAGTATAAACCTCCTCTATATATACGTCCAGTATAAACCTCCTCTCTATATATACGTGTCCAGTATAAACCTCCTCTATATATACGTCCAGTATAAACCTCCCTCTATATATACGTGTCCAGTATAAACCCTCCTCTATATATACGTCCAGTATAAACCCTCCCTCTATATATACGTCCAGTATAAACCTCCTCTATATATACGTCCAGTATAAACCTCCCTCTATATATACGTCCAGTATAAACCTCCCTCTATATATACGTCCAGTATAAACCTCCTCCCTATATATACGTCCAGTATAAACCCTCCTCTATATATACGTCCAGTATAAACCCTCCTCTATATATACGTCCAGTATAAACCTCCCTCTATATATACGTCCAGTATAAACCCTCCCTCTATATATACGTCCAGTATAAACCTCCCTCTATATATACGTCCAGTATAAACCCTCCCTCTATATATACGTCCAGTATAAACCTCCTCTATATATACGTCCAGTATAAACCTCCTCTATATATACGTCCAGTATAAACCTCCTCTATATATACGTCCAGTATTAACCCTCCTCTATATATACGTGTCCAGTATAAACCTCCTCTATATATACGTCCAGTATAAACCTCCTCTATATATACGTCCAGTATAAACCCTCCTCTATATATACGTCCAGTATAAACCTCCCTCCCTCTATATATACGTCCAGTATAAACCCTACCTCTATATATACGTCCAGTATAAACCTCCTCTATATATACGTGTCCAGTATAAACCCTCCTCTATATATACGTCCAGTATAAACCCTCCCTCTATATATACGTCCAGTATAAACCTCCTCTATATATACGTCCCGTATAAACCTCCTCTATATATACGTGTCCAGTATAAACCTCCTCTATATATACGTCCAGTATAAACCCTTCCTCTATATATACGTCCAGTATAAACCTCCTCTATATACGTCCAGTATAAACCTCCCTCTATATATACGTCCAGTATAAACCTCCTCTATATATACGTGTCCAGTATAAACCCCCTCTATATATACGTCCAGTATAAACCTCCTCTATATATACGTGTCCAGTATAAACCTCCTCTATGTATACGTCCAGTATAAACCCTCCTCTATATATACGTGTCCAGTATTAACCTCCTCTATATATACGTCCAGTATTAACCTCCCTCTATATACGTCCAGTATAAACCTCCTCTATATATACGTCCAGTATAAACCCTCCTCTATATATACGTCCAGTATAAACCTCCTCTCTATATATACGTGTCCAGTATAAACCCTCCCTCTATATATACGTCCAGTATAAACCTCCTCTATATATACGTGTCCAGTATTAACCCTCCTCTATATATACGTCCAGTATTAACCTCCATCTATATATATACGTGTCCAGTATAAAACCTCCTCTATATATACGTCCAGTATAAACCCTCCCCTCTATATATACGTCCAGTATAAACCTCCTCTATATATACGTCCAGTATAAACCTCCTCTATATATACGTCCAGTATAAACCCTACCTCTATATATACGTCCAGTATAAACCCTCCCCTCTATATATACGTGTCCAGTATAAACCTCCTCTATATATACGTCCAGTATAAACCTCCCTCTATATATACGTCCAGTATAAACCTCCTCTATATATACGTCCCGTATAAACCCTCCTCTATATATACGTGTCCAGTATAAACCCTCCTCTATATATACGTCCAGTATAAACCCTTCCTCTATATATACGTCCAGTATAAACCCTCCCTCTATATATACGTCCAGTATAAACCTCCCTCTATATATACGTCCAGTATAAACCTCCTCTATATATACGTGTCCAGTATAAACCTCCTCTATATATACGTCCAGTATAAACCCTCCTCTATATATACGTGTCCAGTATAAACCTCCCTCTATGTATACGTCCAGTATAAACCCTCCCTCTATATATACGTGTCCAGTATTAACCCTCCTCTATATATACGTCCAGTATTAACCCTCCCTCTATATATACGTCCAGTATAAACCTCCTCTATATATACGTCCAGTATAAACCTCCTCTATATATACGTCCAGTATAAACCTCCCTCTATATATACGTGTCCAGTATAAACCCTCCTCTATATATACGTCCAGTATAAACCTCCCTCTATATATACGTGTCCAGTATAACCTCCTCTATATATACGTCCAGTATAAACCTCCCTCTATATATACGTCCAGTATAAACCTCCCTCTATATATACGTCCAGTATAAACCTCCCTCTATATATACGTCCAGTATAAACCTCCTCTATATATACGTCCAGTATAAACCCTCCTCTATATATACGTCCAGTATAAACCCTCCTCTATATATACGTCCAGTATAAACCCTCCTCTATATATACGTCCAGTATAAACCCTCCCTCTATATATACGTGTCCAGTATAAACCCTCCCTCTATATATACGTGTAAACCAGTATAAAAACCTCCTCTATATATACGTCCAGTATAAACCTCCTCTATATATACGTCCAGTATAAACCTCCTCTATATATACGTCCAGTATAAACCCTCCTCTATATATACGTCCAGTATAAACCTCCTCTATATATACGTGTCCAGTATAAACCTCCTCTATATATACGTCCAGTATAAACCTCCTCTATATATACGTCCAGTATAAACCCTCCTCTATATATACGTCCAGTATAAACCCTCCTCTATATATACGTCCAGTATAAACCTCCTCTATATATACGTCCAGTATAAACCCTCCCTCTAGAGGACATGAGACTTCCCATGGGAACTGAACAGTTATTTACAGCTGAACCATTCAGATTGACAACAATACATTTGAATATAACATAATATTGAAAATTCCACCACACAGGGCACCAAGACAAGAGCGCATAATAAAATATGGCAGCAAGACTAGAGCTTACATTAAAACATGGCACCAAGACTAGAGCTACATTAAAACATGCACTAAGACTAGAGCTTACATTACAAACATGGAACCAAGACTAGAGCGTACACAAAATATGGCACCAAGACTAGAGCTTACATTAAAACATGGCACCAAGACTAGAGCTTACATTAAAACATGGCTATACTCAGTTCTCTAACAGGATGTACATTATAATAATGTGATGGCATTAAACCTGTAGGCTATACTCAGTTCTTTAACAGGGGATGTACATTAGAATAATGTGATGGTATTAAACTCTGTAGCTATACTCAGTTCTCTAACAGGATGTACATTAGAATAATGTGATGGCATTAAACTCTGTAGGCTATACTCAGTTCTTTTTAACAGGATGTACATTATGGTAATAATGTGATGGTATTAAACTCTGTAGGCTATACTCAGTCCTTTAACAGGATGTACATTATAATAATGTGATGGTATTAAATCCCTGTAGGCTATACTCAGTTCTCTAACAGGATGTGTACATTATAATATTGTGATGGTATTAAACTCTGTAGGCTATACTCAGTTCTCTAACAGGATGTACATTATAATAATGTGATGGCATTAAACTCTGTAGGCTATACTCAGTTCTCTAACAGGATGTACATTATAATAATGATGGTATTAAACTCTGTAGGCTATACTCAGTTCTCTAACAGGATGTACATTATAATAATTGGATGGTTGTAAATCCTTCTAGGACGGGTTGTCACATTGTTTTCACCCCGGCAACATGAAGCATTATGGTACGCGATTTTTCCATTTTCTTCACTAATCCAAATCCAAGCCTGTTTTTAGCCCTCACCAACTGCAAACAGGCTTGCTTTGATTAGTGAAAGAGAAAATGTAATAATTCAACTGTCACACACCTCGGATAACTTATTGCATCATCCACCAAGAATGAACTGTCTACTGTATGTTTGATCAAATGTGTTTTTATTAGTGTCTTGTACAAACTGGCTTTGCCCAAACCTGTCTGGTCTGCTAACGTCTTTCCAACGCATATGTAAAACATGTTCTTTCCACTTTCATAACTCCTTGCACTCTACAGTTTGGAAAACCTCAATGGATGGATGTTATAGAAAGGACCTGTCCATTGTTTCCTAATCCTGGGTCCAGCTCCCAGCCGATCACACCATGTGTTGCCAATCTCTGACTGTATACAGGCTGGTTGTGGAATACATCCTTTGTGGGATCAAAATGACTTTCTATTCTGCTGGAAAAAAAGTTTTGTGAAAGTGATGCAAAACATTTCTGTCATATGTTGACTAAAGCTCTTTTTACAATCAATCAAATACCCTGATTATGTCTAGAGGACATTTCTAAGAAGGCATATGGTTTCGCCAAACGTCTACAAGCAACGAAGGAGTGGTTTCAAGGTCCTGGAGTGGCCTAGCCAGTCTCCTGATCTCAACTCCCAAAGAAGAATGTTTGAGGAGTTGAAAGTCCATGTTTCCAGCGACAGCCCCGAAACATCACTGCTCTAGAGGAGATCTGCATGGAGGAATGGGCCAAAATACTCAGCAAGTGTGTGAAACCTTTGTTAGAAAACCTGGAAGACTTCTAGAAAACATTTGACCTCAGTCATTGCTACAAAATGGTATATAACAAAGTATTGAGATGGCACTTTATTTTACTGTTATTGACCAGATGCTTTTCCACCATAATTTGTAAATAAATTAAAGAAAATCCTATAATGTGATTTTCTGGATATTTTGTTCTTATTTTGTCTCTCATAGTTGAAGTGTACCTATGATAGTAATTACAGGCATCTCTATTTTATTAAGTGGGAGAACTTGCAAAACTAGGGCTGAATAAATAATACTTGTTTGCCCCAATGTACACTTACTAAATAATAATGAGACTGTTATGGAATTTTTATGATCACTCAAGAAGTTTATTAACATGTGTCCTATAGATGTTGTTTAGGCTAAAAGGCACAGAGGAAAGGAATGTTTAGATGTTTTTGTAGGACAGGAATATAGGTTTCCAAGGATAGGAGACATCTGTCTATTGACCTATTGACTCCTAGAAAGGTCCTGGGGAGGAAATAGATGTCACTAAGTAACTTTGCGGCTTGGCTTGGCTGGTAGGAATTGTATGGGTCTTTGTTCACCGCATATGTTGTCAATACAAATCGAATTGTAACTGACCTCCCTTGACTTGACTGGGGAGTGACCCTCGGGTTTTCCTGACAGCTCCATATGTCATGTTTATTATCCTATAGTTTGGGTGAGATCTTCTAAGGACCTCGCTCTGTTCTCCATCATCTCTGTTTAGGTTATGTGTCAATGAGTGTGCTGTGAATCTCATTCCTTTAAATACCTTCGCAGAAGTTCTCCTCATCAGGTCAGTCTGATCCAGCACAGGTTATTGTCCTGTTGTCTGATGAAGACTTTCCTCAAACCTATCTCTTTTAAGCTTGCTATAGGGATTGATCTGATCAATGCAAAAGCTTAAACCTGTATTTGAGAAATGGTTTCATTGCAATTAAACCTGTTAAAAGTGTCAAACTGTAACATACTCTCGTGCTGCCTTACTTTAAGTCTGGGCGATTAAAGTCTAAAATTTCCACGACAAGACCTGGTGTGAATGATAAGATATGGAGAACTGAGAGAACATATATACACTTACTAATTAATGTAACAGAGACCTGGTGTGGGAATGATAAGACATGGAGAACTGAGAGAGAACATATATACACTTACTAATTAATAACAAAGACCTGGTGTGAATGATAAGACATGGAGAACTGAGAGAACATATATACACTTACTAATTAATAACAGGGACCTGGTGTGAATGATAAGACATGGAGAACTGAGAGAAATATATATACACTTACTAATTAATAATGAGACCCGGTGTGAATAATAAGACATGGAGAACTGAGAGAACATATATACAGTTACTAATTAATAACAGAGACCTGGTGTGAATGATAAGATATGGAGAACAGAGAGAACATATATACACTTACTAATTAATAACAGAGACCTGGGTGTGAATGATAAGACATGGAGAACTGAGAGAACATATATACACTTACTAATTAACAACAGAGACCTGGGTGTGAATGATGAGACATGGAGAACTGAGAGAACATATATACACTTACAATTAATAATGTAGACCTGGTGTGAACGATAAGACATGGAGAACTGAGAGAACATATATACACTTACAATTAATAACAGGGATCTGGTGTGAATGATAAGACATGGAGAACTGAGAGAACATATATACACTTACTACTAATAATGGTGTAACGGTGTGAATGATAAGATATGGAGAACTGAGAGAACATATATACACTTACTAAATAATAATGGAGACCTGTAAATGATAAGACATGGAGAACTGAGAGAACATATATACACTTACTAATCTAATAAGTGATGAATTATCTGATCCTCAGAGTGGTGGACAGGCAAGGTTCAGATAGGATCTGCTGGTAGTTGTTCAGCGGTAGGCAGGCTCTGAGTCAGGGGCAAAGCATGAGTCGGTACTGGTGCAGAGAGAGCAGGTAGTACGGGAAGGACACACATGACAAGACAATACAATCTGGGTACAAGGGAACAGGGCACAGTAACATAAATAAACAGGCGACTATGGGAAAGTGGAAACACCTGGGTGGGGCGGAAACAATTACGTAGATAATGTGACGTGGAATAACCTAGTGTGAATGATAAGCCTACCGTGACGTGTGTGTGTGTGTGTGCGTGTGTGTGCGCGTGTGTGTGTGCATAAATCCCTTCATTTATTTGTTGCTGAATCTCTACGGCAAAGTTCCTTGATAAGCAACACTCACAAAGTGAGAAGACTACCACTACTCAAATAACTACAAAGTGAGAAGACTGTCAATATTTTTGCCAATAATATCTACTAATCTTTGCTATCACGCATCCAACACTCAATCAAAGTGCTTTTACAAACACTCCAGCCTGAACCCGACAGAGCACATCAACAAGTTGAAATGTTGATACACGGCAGCTAGAAAACTCCATGATGGGTCAAATGTAGGAAGAAACCTAGAGAGGAGCCAGGCTCTGAGGGGTGGCCAGTCCTCCTCTGGCTGTGCTTGGTGAACTTATGGTAATTTAGTCTAATTGTTATAAAATGCATTTTTAGGGTTAGGTTGGGGGTTGGTAGATTGGAGGCTAAAACCGTCTGGTAACATCAGCTGCTCAGCCTGTAACACAACCAGGGGGTCCTTATACTATATAAATATATATATAAACTGTCAGGTAGCATCAGCTGCCCAGCCTGCACACAACCAGGGGGTCCTTAAACTATATATATATATATATATATATATATATATAAACTGTCAGGGTAGCATCAGCTGCTCAGCCTGCAACACAACCAGGGGGTCCTTATACTATATATATATATAAACTGTCAGGTAGCATCAGCTGCTCAGCCAACACATCCAGTAGGCCCCAGGAGGGTTCTGCCACATGTTCCTAGGGCCGATCGGTCCCACAGCGTGGCCAGCAGACACAGGTTCTCCTTAATGGAAGACAAGGCACAGAAAAAGGTTAGACACCCTAGTTCCCTACGTATTCCCGGCGCAATAGTATAGCAGCATACATCTTAAAAATTACACTGGGAGGTCTCAGTGAAACAGTGGCCCTGGAACAGGGTAAACCCGGACAGGGCCCAACAAGCACGCACCCACTTTACTGGGCATCAACCAAGAGACATCCACAACCGCAACCACTCAGGAAGGTTTAGTTTTGCTTACAAAGTTACTTAAATTGAGGGAACAAAAGAGAACTATAGCTAGCCAGTGACTCCACCCCCAAGCTGTAATGGGAGAGAGAGGACGCCCCAAGGGGAGATGAGAACCCGCCCCGAAAAGACAGCAGGGCGGGAATTAATTCCTGAGCCTTCCGTCTCACCTCTTCGTACCCTGGGCATATACAAACACACAATTACTATGACTTTAAACTCTACCAAATTTGTATCAAATAATGTTCTTGTTAACCTCAAAATAAGATTTTTCACTGATTATTTAAAATACGTTACTTGCATTATTTCTTCTCTAATCCTCATCTTAAACTCAAGTGTTGATTATTTGTGATTGAAGGTAAACACGCTGCCAGTTCCAATTATCTCAATGTGTTTCCAATGAACTAACATGCTGTAGTGGTAGTCTGCTGTAGTTGGTCAATATCGCCACCTGTTGTGACATTTACGTACTACAGCTCAGGCTGTCAACAGATATAAGGGATTATGGACAACCTAAAGCAGTGCTTGTTTACTACAGCCTTAGGAAGCGAAGCTGGATTTTTATTCAAGCCTCT
>CM055735.1:990517-1107814 GCA_029465975.1 Dallia pectoralis | reverse complement strand
CCTCTATATATACGTGTCCAGTATAAACCCTCCTCTATATATACGTCCAGTATAAACCCTCCCTCTATATATACGTCCAGTATAAACCTCCTCTATATACGTCCAGTATAAACCTCCCTCTATATATACGTATCCAGTATAAACCCTCCCTCTATATATACGTCCAGTATAAACCCTCCTCTATATATACGTGTCCAGTATAAACCCTCCCTCTATATATACGTCCAGTATAAACCCTCCCTCTAAATATATGTCCAGTATAAACCCTCCCTCTCCCGTAAAGGTTGTGATGCATTTAAAGCCCATGTTATTCTATCCTCCCCGTACATGTTATTAACTCTGGAGTCCCTCTTATCTGGAACCCATAAAGTCTACATGGTTCAGTCAAAACACATCCTGCGCCTGGGAGAGGACATGAGACTTTCCATGGGAACTGAACAGTTATTTACAGCAGAACCATTCAGATTAGACAATAATAATAATAATAATAATATAATAATATTGAATATTCCACCACTGTGACAGGACTGACAAATGAATGGCCTCGTTTGTTGTTATCACCTTAATTGCATATAATATGTTTTCATCGTATGCCATAGTAGAACTGTTTTCCCAATCTACATTATTACACTGTAAATCAGCCTTTTATGATGTGATGTTTTAATGCCCATAGACAATTTTTTTGAATTAGGTCCCTCTTTTACCTAGGCCACTGCTTTTGAGGTTGCACTGTGTATATTAATTATTATAAAAAATAATTGTAGTTTATA
The DNA here is from genome assembly GCA_029465975.1 of Dallia pectoralis. Classification (NCBI taxonomy): domain Eukaryota; kingdom Metazoa; phylum Chordata; class Actinopteri; order Esociformes; family Umbridae; genus Dallia; species Dallia pectoralis. The sequence goes on along the minus strand of CM055735.1, from coordinate 1,107,044 downwards.
TAAGCTTTGAGTAATAAAGAGTTTAAGATTTTAACTCATACAGATTGTAGTTAGATGGCTCCAGTTAGTGCATCTGAGATACAAAGGCATGTTTTCATATTGAAATAAAATGTAAAAAAAAATTGAAATGAAATGAAATATGTTTTATATTGAAATAAAATGAAATAGGTTTTATGAATTAAAAAGACGTTTGGACTATCAGTTGTGAGTCATAGTCTATTCTAATGAATTGGGATCCTTATGATGCCTTTGGCTCCATTTTTCAATATAGTCTAATATTAGATTAACATTAGAATTGAATTATGATTGGTCCTACATAGGAATTCTTACCAAAACTTAAATAAAGAAGAAAAAACATAACTTTCTGCATCAACAAAATCCATTAAGTCAGTCCTGTCACAGTATTGTCAGTCCTGTCACAGGAAATTATAATATAAAAAATGACTATTTTGAAGAATTAATCTATTTAGCTGTGTAGATAAAGTTAGGGGTATATATCCACCACTATGTTTTTGTAAAAATCTCCTACTTAAAGCTAGTGTTTTTACGACTATATTTGTGCCTGAAGCGTATTCTTTGCTTACCATACACTACAGTTGACTAAAAAGTGGTTTAGGTTTCTTATAGAAATTACAAATCATGTTAGATACAATCAGGGACATGTGACCAATAAGTACATGCTATTTATAGACAAAAATCATTAGGAAATCATTCTATCATATGCAAATGTGTCTGTGACAGGGCCTGACATTTTAGAGATGAAATGCATATAAAAATGTATTTTATTCAATAATAAAAACATGCTGAGATGGGATAGTATGTGTTTCTCATAGTTTAACATGTCCTGCATATGACTCTATGTTCAGATTCAAGAATAACATAATTTTCCCCTAAATATTTTTAGAAGTGAAAATGTACGTTTCTGGTAGAATGTCCCAGCAGTTAGCACGCAGCATATAGCAACTATACTGTTGGCTCAACTACATGCTAGATGCTTTCACCAATAGCAGTTAGCACGCAGCATCTAGCAACTATACTGTTGGCTCAACTACATGCTAGATGCTATCACCAATAGCAGTTAGCACGCAGCATCTATCAACTATACTGTTGGTTCAACTACATGCTAGATGCTATCACCAATAGCAGTTAGCACGCCGCATCTATCAATACTGTTGGCTCAACTATATGCTAGATGCTATCACCAATAGCAGTTAGCACGCAGCATCTATCAACTATACTGTTGGCTCAACTACATGCTAGATGTTATCGCCAATAGCAGTTAGCAAGCAGCATATATCAACTATACTCTTGGCTCAACTACATGCTAAATGCTATCACCAATAGCAGTTAGCACGCAACATTTATCAACTATACTGCCGGCTCAACTACATGCTAACAGATGCTAACTGCTACTCTTTGCTCAACATCATAAGGCCTTAACGATAGCGTATGACTCTGTAACTGTTTAGTTTGCTTTGGAGACTTGCCTATCGAAGGTATATTGTATATGTTGTTGTTATTTTTATACTTACTATATACTATACGACGGTATTCACAGCTGTGTCTATCTAAGGTAACAGTGTTGATTTGAGACAGTCCTGTTACCACACAGATTTGTATTTGAGGTTCCCTCCATGTTTTGTGGCAATACACCTATTAAATGTACACTACTGGTTCTGTCATTCATTATGTAAGTTCAGAAGTATGCATGGAAAGTTTAGTTATTATAAAATGGTACTAATACCTGTTTGAATAGATGTTGGATGGGATGCAGAGACACATCGTAAATAATCAGTAAATTGGACATCGCTGTTATGAGTGTCTCATACATATTTTTAGCAAGTTATCAAGTTTTAAGATAGATAGTAGAAAAAAGATAGGACTTCCTGATGCTGAGATCATTGACCTGCCATTGGTTGTCATAACCCAATGCTTTATGCTGGTTGCTCGCTGGCATTTAGCATAAAGTTGAACATATCTGAACTCTTAAATGTCACCCTCCCTGGGAGACTTTGTCTCTGATTGTAGCTCCACCCACAGTTGCCAAGTGTGACAGGCTCTCATTGGAAATGAATGGTAACTTGTCTCTCATTGTATATTAATGGTAGCTTGCAGAGCTGTGCTCGAGACCACCTAAAGCGAGACCGAGACGAGACCGAGACCGAAGGGGGCCGAGACCGAGACCAGTCATATCAACATTAAATAATATTACATGTTTTTCGTCCAGTGACCAATGTAAAAAAAACTTGACCAACAGCATCAGATCATCTACTACTGTGTTGTCATCCTGAATTAAATGAATTACGAGGAATTATGAAGTAAAACATTTTATTAAAATAGTATGTAGGCATATTTATTGTCTTATGTAACCATAAAATACAAAAATAAAACCATGCTTTTAAAATGCACAGGCAATGATATTTAAATGTCAAAAAATCGAATAAATAAAAATCCATCAAACTGTATGTCCTATGTAGATGTAATAAATGCTAAAACATTTTAGATCACAAGCGACTTGCAATTAAATGATTTGCGCATGGTTGGCACGAAACAAATCTATTTTTAATTATTTATCCGGTCCACAGTCGGGACGCAGTTTCAGTTGTTTGTCTGCCTGAGCTGGTTGCACTGCGCACAGAGTTCATAAAGATCATAATATACACATAAAGATAATATATAGATCGGACCAGAACCAGTCCAGTTTCATATAGATCGGACCAAAAAAGGGTCCAGTTTCATATAGATCGGACCAAAACTGGTCCAGTTTCATATAGATCGGACCAAAACCAGTCCAGTTTCATATAGATCGGACCAAAACGGGTCCAGTTTCATATAGATCGGACCAAAACGGGTCCAGTTTCATATAGATCGACCAAAACGGGTCCAGTTTTATGCTCTTTCTGCCGTATGCCCCCCGGACTTATGTATGTCCCACGTCCTTCTGTGTGCATGAGTATTTCATTTATCGGCCATTTGTAGTAAGCCTATTAATAATTATTGTTTATATTCATTTAATTTCGATACAAAACGATATTTTCTTGAAGTCTCTTGTAGGCTATATGAAAACACTCAGTCCCGGAGCTATGGGCGGGCCTTAGGGGGCCAGGCCCGCCTACAGAGCATCTGTGCCCCCCACCCGGTCCCCGCCAAAAACAAGTGTGCAGAAAAAAATATATATATATATTTATTAGTTTTTATGTGAATATTTATTATATGTCTATAAATGTAATTTTTTAAGTCAAAATCTTATCAGCGGTAGGTTATTTGATGACATCGATGACGTTTGACTGATAAATGGGTTTCCTCTTATGCGCAGAATCTGTGCTACATGTGATCGTTAGCTAATTTTCGAAGGAACAAGATGGACTTATGAAGTTTTTTCAAATTAAAAGTCTCTCAAGTAACACCTTCTACAACAACAACTGGGGATAATGATGGAGGAGCCGATGCAAGCCAAACCTCCCATGGTCCTGCTCCTTAAGCGATATTGCTTGCTCTAGCCAGTCTAGTAAAAATGTGACATCTGAACCAAGCCGGCCACTGAAGTTATTCACCGGCTCGGACCATAGCACCAGTGAACCCGCGCGTTTTGATGAGCGCAACAGCCCTCTCATGGTGCTCTGGCTGCCTTGGACCCAGAGACTGACAGAAAGAACTCTATGGATAGGTAAAGTCAAACCTCTACTGGAGCTAACAAGTACAAACTGTTTGAATCAGAGTTTATCGTTGGCCGTCAGTTCCTTTTGAACAAACTCAATGAAAGTGAACTTCCTTCGGATGGTGGAAAATGGACATTAAGCAACATGTTAACCACATTTAGCGGTGCCCTGCAAGCAATGCCCAGTGTGCTTACTGCAATGAAAAATGCTGTGATGCTGGGCGCATCAACAGCTATGTTCAAAAAATCATTTTCATAAGGCCCACTTCATCCAACTTGCCTTTGAGAAGGACCTCACCAGGAGATTTAGGAACGAATGGAAAGATAAACACATGATAGATTCCACTCTAAAAAAACATCGACTTCGACTTTATTGAGAGTGTGAGTACAATTGTTTTTTACAATAGGCTACTTAAGTTGCACCTGCCGAGGTGTAAATTATGCGTTGGACACTGACATGCAATCTGTGTGTGGTAGTTAACTTGGTGGTTAATTTCCTAATTATTTTGAGATTTGTGATTGGTAGTATTTGAGAAATGCGGCTATAAGCGTGATGTGTCCCTGGAACGATGCAGCCCATGGCTGTAATTGTAACATGGCTGTAACATATATGCTCAGTAGCCTAAGTAAGATTTGGCAATATTATTAATCGTAGCCTACTTATAGGGTATTGAAATCCCAGTGAAACTGGTGTAGCAATAGTTGGTTATCCAATAGAATAGTGTTATTAAAAAAAGCTGGGAACATTTTTTGTGTCATAATTAGGTCCGCCCACGAAAATGAAATGCCCGTCCATTGATTTGCGTCTGCCGCCGGCTCTGAATACACTGTGGGTAATTCGTTATTAATTATTGAGTGCAATAGGCGCATGACACATAGAACTAATAAATAATTACAAATTAAATGAATGGGCATACATAGATGTATTTGGATGAATTCGTTCTGTTTATTTAATGAAACATATTTCTTTATAAACTTACCTCTTTTTTCTAGTTCAACCAAGCCAATCAGACTATTGTCTATATGTGTTATCTCGTAGTATTTGTCTGTGTATTGCCCATTCAACCATTGCCGTCATAGGCTCAGTGAGGTGTGATCGGTGTCTGGATACCGCAATTAGCCCGTCTTGGGTACCAACGCCCAGCGGCGTGGGATTTTGGCAACAGGAAGGCAGTTTAGGTATCAAAAACATGTAAATAGTAGTTTTATATAGTGTTCGGTTTGTGATTTTGCAATTCTCAAAACGGGACAAGGTAAAATGCACGTATTTAGGAAAAGTCATGGAAGGACGAGGCTGTAGCTTTTCAACATCATATATTTATTTTAATTACTAACCGCTGTGCCCGTGGGCGCGGGCTGTTGGCGCTCCTAGTGCTAGCTTCTGAATTTACCAGATCTCTGTGTTTCCTCTCAACATGTCTGGAAAAATTGAAATTTCGAAACTTAGATAGCCATTGGCGGGAGATAGCCATTGGTAGGAGAAGCCACATCAGAAGAAAACTGTCTAACTCTGGACGAAATACAGCCAATGGAAATACAGCCTCTACATGTCATACTTAAATATTTTGCTTGAAAGAATTGTGGGCGATAATTTCTACGCTGGTCTCGACTGATCTCGGGAAGAATTTACGAGTCCTTACTGTCCGAGACCGAGTCCAAATGTAATCGAGACCGAGACCGAGACCTTAAAAAAGTGGTCTCGAGACCGTAATATTTGCACTCGTGTTTTATGTGTACTTATGTAACTGTATGTTGTCTTGCACATTTTCTTGCCTTATTTTGGCCAGGTCACCATTGTAAATGAGAATTTGTTCTTAATCGGCCTCACTGGTTAAATAAAGGTTAAATAAAAATAAAAACATTACTGTAACAGGTTATATAAATATATTACAGATATTTGTCACACATGTGATGAGTTGTGTTCTACACGGTGGCTTTAGGGTGATGCACTTCCTGTTTTATTTCCTGTTTTGGTCTTGTTTTGCTAATGCTCACAGCTGGGGTGAATTAGCAATTAGGTGGCTATTTAAGGTTCTAGGGAGTGTCACTTGGGTTGTCGGTTATTGTTTCCAGTTCACGTTAGTTTATATGGTGAGTGTTTTATTGTTTGTCGTAGCAGTTTACTTTATTTGAATGTCTGTTTTAAGTCGCTTTGTGTAAGCGCATTTTATTTCATTACAGTATATGTTTTCCGTTCGTGTTACTTGGTTGTTTTAGTTTTGTGTAAATTAAACGCCAGTACGAAGGTAACATAATTTGATCCGCGGGTGGCTCTATGCACTACACCATACGGATTGTGTGACAATAATAGTATAATGATACAGATAACATTTATATATTACAGATTACATTTATATATCACAGATAATAGTATTACATTACAGATAATAGTATTATATTACAGATTACATTTATATATTACAGATTACATTCATATATTACAGATTATATTATTATATAACAGATTACATTTATATATTATCGATTATATTACTTTATTACAGATAATATTATTATATTACAGATTACATTAATATATTAAAGATAATATTATTATATAACAGATTACATTTATATATTATAGATTATATTACTTTATTACAGATAATATTATTAGATTACGGAAAATATTACTATATTACAGATTATATGATTATATTACAGATTATTTTGTTAGATTTCAGATTATATTACTAAATTACAGATAACAATACTATATTACAGATTACATTACTATATTACAGATTGTATTAATATATTACTCTAAGCGTTGGTAGGCGGAAGGATGGAGCCAGACAACTCACGGGAATAGGTTTAACAACCAATGTCTTTTAATGACCACGGAACAACCCATGGTACTTTCAAACAACCCGAAGGTAAAGAAGATGGTGCAACGCAGCACCCAACAGTAAACTACTCCTCACTTGGAGTTTATCGAAATGAATGACCGAGCTCGCAAAGAGACTCAGTAACAGTGAACAACATGAAACGTATAACAATTCCACACAAAGACAACCAACACACAGGGAACTTATATAGTCCTCTAATGAGATAATGGACACCAGTTGTAGTGATGACGAGACTGAACAAGGTGTGCAGGGGGGGGGATTCGGTGACGACTAATAGGCCGGGGAGGACGACCGCCGAATACCGCCCGCAGGTGGAGCTGCCGCTTCCCCTTTTGGAGTCGTGACTCTTACAGAAGAAGCATCTTAATGTTTTGTTTATTGTTGTAGAAATATTTGGTGTTGAGTCTGAAGTTTTATCAACGTCTTTTATTTGACATGCATGGAAAGAGTCATACAGGTAGTGTTACAAAATGACTTAAATGAGGAAAAAGAAACCCAGGGGGTGGTTGGTCTCTCCACGAGTTTACCTGCGAACACCCGTACAACACTAGGCTTACTAATGAAATGAACAAGACGGGTACTTAGGGGTACTCGGAGCAGAGCAGAATTATGTTGGTGGTACAGTAACTGAAATAGGTTGGGAACCACCTACCTAATATATCAAAGTAGTACACATATCTATTTCCAATATCAGAAAAATAATAACAGAGAACAATATCAGAGAAACAATAGAAAAGAACAATAAGCCTTAGCTTTAGAGCAGTTTAAATGTCCAACATATTAAATACCCCACTATTCTATATATGAAGTGACCAACATATTAAACACCCCACTATTCTATATATGAAGTGACCAACATATTAAACACCCCACTATTCTATATATGAAGTGACCAACATATTAAACACCCCACTATTCTATATGAAGTCACCAACATATTAAACACCCCACTATTCTATATATGAAGTGACCAACATATTAAACACCCCACTATTCTATATATGAAGTGACCAACATATTAAACACCCCACTATTCTATATATGAAGTGACCAACATATTAAATACCCCACTATTCTATATATGAAGTGACCAACATATTAAACACCCCACTATTCTATATATGAAGTGACCAACATATTAAACACCCCACTATTCTATATATGAAGTGACCAACATATTAAACACCCCACTATTCTATATATGAAGTGACCAACATATTAAACACCCCACTATTCTATATATGAAGTGACCAACATATTAAACACCCCACTATTCTATATATGAAGTGACCAACATATTAAACACCCCACTATTCTATATGAAGTGACCAACATATTAAATACCCCACTATTCTATATGAAGTCACCAACATATTAAACACCCCACTATTCTATATGAAGTGACCAACATATTAAACACCCCACTATTCTATATATGAAGTGACCAACATATTAAACACCCCACTATTCTATATGAAGTGACCAACATATTAAATACCCCACTATTCTATATGAAGTGACCAACATATTAAACACCCCACTATTCTATATATGAAGTGACCAACATATTAAACACCCCACTATTCTATATGAAGTGACCAACATATTAAACACCCCACTATTCTATATATGAAGTGACCAACATATTAAACACCCCACTATTCTATATATGAAGTGACCAACATATTAAACACCCCACTATTCTATATATGAAGTGACCAACATATTAAACACCCCACTATTCTATATATGAAGTGACCAACATATTAAATACCCCACTATTCTATATATGAAGTGACCAACATATTAAACACCCCACTATTCTATATGAAGTGACCAACATATTAAACACCCCACTATTCTATATATGAAGTGACCAACATATTAAACACCCCACTATTCTATATATGAAGTGACCAACATATTAAACACCCCACTATTCTATATATGAAGTGACCAACATATTAAACACCCCACTATTCTATATATGAAGTGACCAACATATTAAACACCCCACTATTCTATATGAAGTGACCAACATATTAAATACCCCACTATTCTATATGAAGTGACCAACATATTAAACACCCCACTATTCTATATATGAAGTGACCAACATATTAAACACCCCACTATTCTATATGAAGTGACCAACATATTAAATACCCCACTATTCTATATGAAGTGACCAACATATTAAACACCCCACTATTCTATATATGAAGTCACCAACATATTAAACACCCCACTATTCTATATGAAGTGACCAACATATTAAATACCCCACTATTCTATATGAAGTGACCAACATATTAAACACCCCACTATTCTATATATGAAGTGACCAACATATTAAACACCCCACTATTCTATATGAAGTGACCAACATATTAAACACCCCACTATTCTATATGAAGTGACCAACATATTAAACACCCCACTATTCTATATATGAAGTGACCAACATATTAAACACCCCACTATTCTATATATGAAGTCACCAACATATTAAACACCCCACTATTCTATATGAAGTGACCAACATATTAAACACCCCACTATTCTATATATGAAGTCACCAACATATTAAATACCCCACTATTCTATATGAAGTGACCAACATATCAAACACCCCACTATTCTATATGAGGTGACCAACATATTAAACACCCCACTATTCTATATATGAAGTCACCAACATATTAAATACCCCACTATTCTATATGAAGTGACCAACATATTAAATACCCCACTATTCTATATGAAGTGACCAACATATTAAACACCCAACTATTCTATATATGAAGTGACCATCATATTAAACACCCCACTATTCTATATATGAAGTGACCAACATATTAAACACCCCACTATTCTATATGAAGTGACCAACATATTAAACACCCCACTATTCTATATATGAAGTGACCAACATATTAAACACCCCACTATTCTATATGAAGTGACCAACATATTAAACACCCCACTATTCTATATGAAGTGACCAACATATTAAACACCCCACTATTCTATATGAAGTGACCAACATATTAAATACCCCACTATTCTATATGAAGTGACCAACATATTAAACACCCCACTATTCTATATGAAGTGACCAACATATTAAACACCCCACTATTCTATATGAAGTGACCAACATATTAAACACCCCACTATTCTATATATGAAGTCACCAACATATTAAACACCCCACTATTCTATATGAAGTGACCAACATATTAAACACCCCACTATTCTATATGAAGTGACCAACATATTAAACACCCCACTATTCTATATGAAGTGACCAACATATTAAATACCCCACTATTCTATATGAAGTGACCAACATATCAAACACCCCACTATTCTATATGAGGTGACCAACATATTAAATACCCCACTATTCTATATATGAAGTGACCAACATATCAAACACCCCACTATTCTATATGAAGTGACCATCATATTAAACACCCAACTATTCTATATGAAGTGACCAACATATCAAACATCCCACTATTCTATATGAAGTGACCAACATATCAAACACCCCACTATTCTATATGAAGTGACCATCATATTAAACACCCAACTATTCTATATGAAGTGACCAACATATCAAACATCCCACTATTCTATATGAAGTGACCAACATATCAAACACCCAACTATTCTATATGAAGTGACCAACATATTAAACACCCCACTATTCTATATGAAGTGACCAACATATCAAACACCCCACTATTCTATATGAAGCTCACCAGATAGCAGAAAGGATCTCAGGTTGTTTGTATAATATTCTCAAAACAAAGAAAAGCACAACATTTTCAGAGAATAGTTGGTTAAAATAATTACTTTTTTCTACTGACAGGTAAGATTCTATCTTGGGGTTCTGACTCCTTCTTCAATAAATTGCCTGCAGATTCAGACCACCTTTTACAATCATCTGGATTGGATTTATTAAAACAGTGAAGGATTTTCAGTAAATAGGAGTTCATTGAGGTGAGATTAGGTACAGCCTCAATGTCACTGAGAAACGTTTCAGAAAGTTTGTTTTTTAAATCAATATCTATATTATTCTCACAATTTTCACCAGTAAAACCCTCTTCACAGTAACACCAACCATAAGAGGTGTCTAACAGTTGTTTGCATTCACCATGGTTACTACATATTCTCCCGCTGCATTGTTTTTTTTGGTCAACGTGGACATAATTTTTTAAGTATATCCACACATTTCTAGGCTTGATTTTGCGATCATTGTTAGATCTGGTGATATGATCAGGGCTTGGATTGAAGTAAATGTTTTCATGGTTGGAAATATATAAATATGCTATTTCAGTTGATATATCAACATTTTGTCCATTTTGTTCGTGACAGAAGTTAAATGGTTTTTTTTCCAAATCCTCAGTACTAACCGTTTGTATTTTACATATCTCAAGAACGGTTAAAATGTAGTCATAATTTTTGTTTTTTTTAATTTCATTTGTTTCTTTCTGCTTATGGTTGACCAGAACAGTTGTTTCCTTCAATGAAATCTTCAACGTGTCTTTGTTAAGCCCACTTAAGACCGTTTTTTTATCTTTGAAAGTAACAACTATCCAGTCATACCAGAAATATTTTTTATTTAAAAACTCTAACAGTTGTTTGCCTAGTTCATTAATATCAGTAACGGTGGTTTCTTTACCAATATCTGTTATGTCAGCAGTCATGTAGTCTTTGTAGTTTACAAAACATCTTAAGTAATGATCATCTAGAGCTCTGGAAGCATTGTAGAACTTTAGGTGTGATTCAGTTAATTTGTTATTAATCTTAAAGCCCTTCATTTTGTAGTAAATCAAATCCATCATAAAACCCCTGAATAGGAGAAGTTTGAAGTGTGTATTGAAGATATGAATGTTATGAAGATCTCCTTTAAGTTGTTTGATCAATATGTTCATTAGGTTAATTTTGAGTGCAGGGTTTTCTATTGTAAGGTACTGGAACATGTTTTCTACACTGCTTTCGGTTGCTGTGTTTTCATAGAACGTGGTAAACATTTCAGCTAATATCATCTTTTCCTTTTTATCATTTACATTATGTTGGCCATTCTCAACAAACTCCATGAGTTTGGCCCAGGAGTTCTGGATGTTGCTTTCGTCATGGGAGTACATGCTGGCGTAACTATTCCATTCCACATCAGTTTTCAGATAGGAAATTTGCAAAGAGATAACGTCCAGTTTTTTATTAATCGCCATAAATTGCTTCATCAATGGGTCCTTGTGAGGAATAAATAACAAGACTATTTGGACTACTGCACCAATTACCCCACCAATAGGTCCTAGACTTGATGTTATTTTGCCTCCTTGTTCAATTATTTGAATCCATGGAAGTTTCTCTGCAATTACACACATTTTTTCAAAAACCTCCAGTGCTTTTCTGGCTTTTTCTTTTAGATTTTCCAGTTTGTGAGGATCTGAGGAGTCTTTCTGGCAGGATATATGTCCGATGTAGGAGGTGTACAGCAGGAGGATCACCAGGCCTGATGAAGTCATGATTGCTGATGAGAGACAGAACACATACGTGCCAACAGCGTTACAAATATACAAGGTTTCATACAAGGTTTCATACAAGGTTTCATACAAGGTTTTATACAAGGTTTCATACAAGGTTTTATACAAGGTTTTATACAAGGTTTTGTACAAGGTTTTTTTCACTAAGCAGGAAACGTATAGACATTTCCACTTAATACTCCCTTGTAAATTCATCATTCCTGAATATTTTATAAACTTCTCATTGTTTAAATTACTGCTGTACATGAATTGCTGTACATTTGATGAACTAATCTAATAAAAACTTAAATAAATAAATGATCTAAGAGCGCTTTTACACTACAGTTGTATTTTGAATAACAAAAGTTTATCCCAAAATGTAAAAGTATATTATTAGATGTCAACTCCATGTTTCACCTGTCACTCACTGTTTCACCTGTCACTCACTGTTTCACCTGTCAATCACTGTTTCACCTGTCACTCACTGTTTCACCTGTCAATCATTGTTTCACCTGTCAATCACTGTTTCACCTGTCACTCACTGTTTCACCTGTCAGTCACTGTTTCACCTGTCACTCACTGTTTCACCTGTCAATCATTGTTTCACCTGTCAATCACTGTTTCACCTGTCACTCACTGTTTCACCTGTCACTCACTGTTTCACCTGTCACTCACTGTTTCACCTGTCACTACTTGAACAAGCTACAAAAAACCCTAAAACTTGAAACACTCATATCACCAGTTGCCTTTAAACTACTCCTGTCTGAACACCTGTCCGACCTATGTACCTGCTAACTGTCTTCAAAATCTCTCCCTTATGCTATGCCCACCTTGCACAGTGGACATCTCTCTCCTGCACTATTGTCATACCTGTTGACTCTTGTATTACTCTTATTTGCTCTGATATTTGTCAAATGCTCTTTCCCATAATCACGGTAACTTCTACAGGTGCACCATTGAGAGTATCCTGTCAGGCTGCATTACTGCTTGGTACGGGAGCTGCACCGCTGCTGACCATAAGGCCCTACAGAGGGTGGTAAAGACTGCAGAACGTATCATTGGCTGTCACCTCCCCTCTGTTCATAGAATCTACCAATCACGATGCCTCAGAAAAGCCAGACATATCATTAAGGACAACAGCCACCCAGGCCATCGCCTGCTCACCCTGCTCTCATCTAGTTGACGTTACTGCAGCATTGGTAAACGCACTTCCAGACTAAAGAACAGTTTCTACCCTCAGAACATTAGGCTCCTCAACCAGCAACCCTGATTTACTATCCATGTATCCACTACTGCCACCCGATCACTTATATTACAGTATTTAAGTATTTAAGGTTTGCATACTGTCCATATTCACTCCATTAAGTATATTTTGTAGCTATGTATAATCTGTATATTGTTGTAAATTGTTTTTATTTTTGTATTCTTCTAATTACAGAGATGTTGCTTGCCATGTCATAAGAATTTAATTGTGCAGTTTGATGCAAGTCACTCTGTATACATGACAAAAAAATACTTTGACTACTTTGACATGACCCATGCACTCAAATGACCTGCTAGACACAAATTAATCCTGAATATCCAGTAAAAAGATACTCATTCTACTTTTATACATATACATATACCACATCCTGTATAACTTAACCCTGTATTGTCTTATCTATACTGCTGTACTACATATACCTCATCCTGTATAACTTAACCCTGTATTGTCTTATCTATACTGCTGTACTACATATACCTCATCCTGTATAACTTAACCCTGTATTGTCTTATCTATACTGCTCAACTGTACTACATATACCTCATCCTGTATAACTTAACCCTGTATTGTCTTATCTATACTGCTGTACTACATATACCACATCCTGTATAACTTAACCCTGTATTGTCTTATCTATACTGCTGTACTACATATACCTCATCCTGTATAACTTAACCCTGTATTGTCTTATCTATACTGCTGTACTACATATACCACATCCTGTATAACTTAACCCTGTATTGTCTTATCTATACTGCTGTACTACATATACCTCATCCTGTATAACTTAACCCTGTATTGTCTTATATATACTGCTCAACTGTACTACATATACCTCATCCTGTATAACTTAACCCTGTATTGTCTTATCTATACTGCTGTACTACATATACCTCATCCTGTATAACTTAACCCTGTATTGTCTTATCTATACTGCTCAACTGTACTACATATACCACATCCTGTATAACTTAACCCTGTATTGTCTTATCTATACTGCTGTACTACATATACCTCATCCTGTATAACTTAACCCTGTATTGTCTTATATATACTGCTCAACTGTACTACATATACCACATCCTGTATAACTTAACCCTGTATTGTCTTATCTATACTGCTCAACTGTACTACATATACCACATCCTGTATAACTTAACCCTGTATTGTCTTATCTATACTGCTGTACTACATATACCTCATCCTGTATAACTTAACCCTGTATTGTCTTATCTATACTGCTCAACTGTACTACATATACCTCATCCTGTATAACTTAACCCTGTATTGTCTTATCTATACTGCTGTACTACATATACCTCATCCTGTATAACTTAACCCTGTATTGTCTTATCTATACTGCTCAACTGTACTACATATACCTCATCCTGTATAACTTAACCCTGTATTGTCTTATATATACTGCTCAACTGTACTACATATACCTCATCCTGTATAACTTAACCCTGTATTGTCTTATCTATACTGCTCAACTGTACTACATATACCTCATCCTGTATAACTTAACCCTGTATTGTCTTATCTATACTGCTCAACTGTACTACATATACCTCATCCTGTATAACTTAACCCTGTATTGTCTTATCTATACTGCTGTACTACATATACCTCATCCTGTATAACTTAACCCTGTATTGTCTTATCTATACTGCTGTACTACATATACCTCATCCTGTATAACTTAACCCTGTATTGTCTATCTATACTGCTCAACTGTACTACATATACCTCATCCTGTATAACTTAACCCTGTATTGTCTTATCTATACTGCTGTACTACATATACCTCATCCTGAATAACTTAACCCTGTATTGTCTTATCTATACTGCTCAACTGTACTACATATACCTCATCCTGTATAACTTAACCCTGTATTGTCTTATCTATACTGCTCAACTGTACTACATATACCTCATCCTGTATAACTTAACCCTGTATTGTCTTATCTATACTGCTTAACTGTACTACATATACCTCATCCTGTATAACTTAACCCTGTATTGTCTTATCTATACTGCTGTACTACATATACCTCATCCTGTATAACTTAACCCTGTATTGTCTTATCTATACTGCTCAACTGTACTACATATACCACATCCTGTATAACTTAACCCTGTATTGTCTTATCTATACTGCTGTACTACATATACCTCATCCTGTATAACTTAACCCTGTATTGTCTTATCTATACTGCTGTACTACATATACCTCATCCTGTATAACTTAACCCTGTATTGTCTTATCTATACTGCTCAACTGTACTACATATACCTCATCCTGTATAACTTAACCCTGTATTGCCTTATCTATACTGCTCAACTGTACTACATATACCTCATCCTGTATAACTTAACCCTGTATTGTCTTATCTATACTGCTCAGCTGTACTACATATACCTCATCCTGTATAAATTAACCCTGTATTGCCTTATTGTGTCTCACTGTAATTTGTAATTTTTGCACTCCTGTGTTCTGTGTACGTATTATGTAACTCTATGATTTATTGACGTTTGCATTATTTTGAACATCGATACGGTCAACTACATTAAACTCCCCAGCCAGAGTTTCTAATGACACGCCCACGTCGCATCTGCAATGACACCAGTTAAAATGTAAACCCGGAACTTGATAGCTGGATGTTGGTTGGAGTTGAGACAGAATTGATTGCTTTTCCTTGGTATCCCGGATGTTGATTCTGAATTTCTGACACTGAATTTTTAGGCACTGATTTTTTTTTGCACTGAAATATCTTGCATGTAATTATTTTTATTTCAATGCAAAAAAAATTAGATGCATTATTTCAAAATTCAGATGCATTACTTCAAAATTCAGATGCATTATTTCAAAATTCAGATGCATTATTTCAATGCAAAAAAAATTCAGTGCTAGAACTTCAGTTTCAGAATCTGGTGAGACAGATTTTCTTCCATAGTTACGGCTAGTTTCGTAATATTAGGGTTAAGGTTGGGTTAATATCCTGTGAACAATTGTAAGAACCACGATTACATTGCATAACGACTTAATGCACTATACTGGGGCGTTAGGACCCACACAGACCAGAGTACAGCCCCTTCTGTGTGTCCATGTCACTATACTGGGGCATTAGGACCCACACAGACCAGAGTACAGCCCCTTCTGTGTGTCCCTGTCACTATACTGGGGCGTTAGGACCCACACAGACCAGAGTACAGCCCCTTCTGTGTGTCCCCGTCACTATACTGGGGCGTTAGGACGAGACCAGAGTACAGCCCCTTCTGTGTGTCCCCGTCACTATACTGGGGCGTTAGGACCCACACAGACCAGAGTACAGCCCCTTCTGTGTGTCCCCGTCACTATACTGGGGCGTTAGGACCCACACAGACCAGAGTACAGCCCCTACTGTGTGTCCCCGTCACTATACTGGAGCGTTAGGACCCACACAGACCAGAGTACAGCCCCTTCTGTGTGTCCCCGTCACTATACTGGGGCGTTAGGACGAGACCAGAGTACAGCCCCTTCTGTGTGTCCCCGTCACTATACTGGGGCGTTAGGACCCACACAGACCAGAGTACAGCCCCTTCTGTGTGTCCACATCACTATACTGGGGCGTTAGGACCCACACAGACCAGAGTACAGCCCCTTCTGTGTGTCCCCGTCACTATACTGGAGCGTTAGGACCCACACAGACCAGAGTACAGCCCCTTCTGTGTGTCCCCGTCACTATACTGGGGCGTTAGGAACCACACAGACCAGAATGCAGCCCCTTCTGTGTGTCCCCGTCACTATACTGGGGCGTTAGGACCCACACAGACCAGAGTACAGCCCCTTCTGTGTGTCCCCGTCACTATACTGGGGCATTAGGACCCACACAGACCAGAGTACAGCCCCTTCTGTGTGTCCCTGTCACTATACTGGGGTGTTAGGACCCACACAGACCAGAGTACAGCCCCTTCTGTATGTCCCCGTCACTATACTGGGGCGTTAGGACCCACACAGACCAGAGTACAGCCCCTTCTGGCCTCACTAACACCTCTTCCAGCAGTAACCTGTTTTTATTTCTCGGAGGTACACTACAATTATTTAATATGTAAATAGAGTATTAGTCTATAACTGGTACTCACACTACAATTATTTAAATTGTGAATAGATTATTAGTCTATGACTGGTTCTTACACTACAATTATTTAAATTGTGAATAGATTATTAGTCTATGACTGGTACTTACACTACAATTATTTAATATGTAAATAGATTATTAGTCTATGACTGGTACTTACACTACAATTATTTAATATGTAAATAGATTATTAGTCTATGACTGGGACTTACACTACAACTATTTAATCTGTGAATATATTATTAGTCTATGACTGGGACTTACACTACAACTATTTAATCTGTGAATAGATTATTTGTCTATGACTGGTACTTACACTACAACTATTTAATCTGTGAATAGATTATTTGTCTATGACTGGTACTTACACTACAATTATTTAATATGTAAATAGATTATTAGTCTATGACTGGTACTTACACTACAATTATTTAATATGTAAATATATTATTAGTCTATGACTGGTACTTAGACTACAATTATTTAATATGTAAATAGATTATTAGTCTATGACTGGTACTTACACTACAATTATTTAATATGTAAATAGATTATTAGTCTATGACTGGTACTCACACTACAATTATTTAATATGTAAATAGATTATTAGTCTATGACTGGTACTCACACTACAATTATTTAATATGTAAATAGATTATTAGTCTATGACTGGTACTTACACTACAATTATTTAAACTGTGAATAGATTATTAGTCTATGACTGGTACTTACACTACACTTATTTAATATGTAAATAGATTATTAGTCTATGACTGGTACTCTCACTACAATTATTTAATATGTAAATAGATTATTAGTCTATGACTGGTACTCACACTACAATTATTTAATATGTATAAAGATTATTAGTCTATGACTGGTACTCACACTACAATTATTTAATATGTAAATAGATTATTAGTCTATGACTGGTACTTACACTACAATTATTTAATCTGTGAATAGATTATTAGTCTATGACTGGTACATACACTACACTTATTTAATATGTAAATAGATTATTAGTCTATGACTGGTACTCACACTACAATTATTTAAAATGTGAATAGATTATTAGTATATGACTGGTACTTACACTACAATTATTCAATATGTGAATAGATTATTTGTCTATGACTGGTACTTACACTACAATTATTTAAACTGTGAATAAATTATTAGTCTATGACTGGTACTTTGATGTCAAAATACAACATAATTTTAAGAAGGAACAAACCGCTCTAAATGTAAAGTGACTTACCGTTAACAACAAGATGGTATATTACACTTGCTGCAGTCGTTTTATCAGATATCTGTGGCACTCTGCAATTGCAATAAGAGTTGTGGATCTTCTATGTTTTGGTCTTATATAGAGTTTAGACCCATCTAGATCAGATTAATTTGCATAGTATCTTCATGGTGAGTCAATGTAAGGCACAAAGTGATGTTGTGTGAGACAAAAGAGAGAAAGAAAAAGTTTAAACATGTTGTAAAGCCACTTTAACATTGACTGTTTAAAATAAGGAAAATTGGTTAATATAAGTACAACATGAATCGGAATCAGGTTTATTGCCGAGTCTATTTACACATACTAGGAATTTGTTCTGACCCGTAGCTGCAGCATTTATGACACACATTTCTAAACGTACAAAAACAGTGCAAATAGAACAAAAAAACAACAACACAAACAGATCAACTAGAGACCCTGCCTAGCTTAAGTAATGGATACATATAGTGTGTGTCATATATATCTGTGTAGTGCAAAGGAGCAATGTCCAGATGTGAGAGTAGATTTCAAAATGTGCTTGGAGTAGAATGTGTTATAACTATGAGTTATAAATATAGTTATAAATGATGATGGGTTTATATATTAGAAATAAAAATGATGATGGGTTTATATTTTATAGTTGTAAATGATGAAAAGTTTATATATTACACTTATAAATAATTATGTGTTTATATATTAGAGTTATAAAAATGATGGGTTTATATATTATAGTTATAAATTATGATGTGTTTATATATTATAGTTATAAATGATCTATTGGCTCTGCACATGGCTTTCACCGCACTACGCCGCTCCATCCGTGACAGAATGCTAAGCCACCCAAGAAGCCCGCAGAGCCGGACGGTGAGTGGATTCCTCGGAGGGGCAAGCTATAGCGCTCCGAGGTATGAAGCTCACCGTCAACCCACGGAGCAGCAGGAGCGGCGCTACACCTGGCAGGGTGATTGGGGGTCCGACTCCTCTCCTCGGATGATGAGGAGGCGGTCTGAGCGAGTGGAGGAGGACTCCTGGAAGACGCCCTGCTATGGGATCCCGTCCTCAGTCGACTAGTCCCCGCAACATCGGACGTCGGCTGGGGCGGGCAGAAGACACCGCCCACTGTTCCGGGGCTGCAGACAGGAGGAGGAAAACCCCTGGAGCTACAGCCACTACCCCCGCTGTGGGAAGACCCTTTTCTGCCGCCGACGTCAGGGACAGAAAAACCCCCGGAGGGGTTGGATGACCAGCCCACGGCCATTATTAGGACGTGGTGGAGGACATGGCTGGATTTACAGGACCCAGCGCCTGAGATGGTCGCCGTCACGCCAGCGTCCACGATGGTTCCTGCCGTCCCGCCAGCGCCCAAGATGGCTACCGTCGTCCCGCCAGCGCTCAAGATGGCTGCCGCCGTCACGCCAGCGCCCACGATGGCTCCCGCCGTCACGCCAGCGCCCACGATGGCTCCCGCCGTCACGCCAGCGTCCACGATGGCTCCTGTCGTCCCGCCAGCGCCCAAGATGGCTGTTGTGGTCACGCCAGCGCTCAAGATGGCTGCCGTCGCCACGCCAGCGCCCAAGATGGCTGCCGCCGTCACGCCAGCGCCCACGATGGCCCCCGCCGTCACGCCAGCGCCCAAGATGGCTGTTGTCGTCACGCCAGCGCCCAAGATGGCTGCCGCCGTCTCGCCAGCGTCCACGATGGCCCCCGCCGTCACGCCAGCGCCCAAGATGGCTGTTGTCGTCACGCCAGCGCCCAAGATGGCTGCCGCCGTCTCGCCAGCGTCCACGATGGCTCCCGCCGTCTCGCCAGCGTCCACGATGGCTCCCGCCGTCCCGCCAGCGCTCAAGATGGCTGTTGTCGTCACGCCAGCGCCCAAGATGGCTGTTGTGGTCACGCCAGCGCTCAAGATGGCTGCCGTCGCCACGCCAGCGCCCAAGATGGCTGCCGCCGTCACGCCAGCGTCCACGATGGCCCCCGCCGTCACGCCAGCGCCCAAGATGGCTGTTGTCGTCACGCCAGCGCCAAGATGGCTGCCGCCGTCTCGCCAGCGTCCACGATGGCTCCCGCCGTCACGCCCGCGCCCAAGATGGCTGCCGCCGTCACGCCGCCGCCCACAGTGGCTGCCGCATCGCGCCCACAATGGCTGCCGCATCGCCGCCCACAATGGCTGCCGCACGCGCCCACAATGGCTGCCGCACGCGCCCACAATGGCTGCCGCATCGCCGCCCACAATGGCTGCCGCATCGCCGCCCACAATGGCTGCCGCATCGCCGCCCACAATGGCTGCCGCATCGCCGCCCACAATGGCTGCCGCATCGCCGCCCACAATGGCTGCCGCATCGCCGCCCACAATGGCTGCCGCATCGCCGCCCACGAAGGCCGCGCCACGACGACGCTCACGATGGCCGCCGCCACGACTACGCCACGATGGCCGCCGCCACGACTACGCTCACGATGGCCGCCGCCACGACGCTCACGATGGCCGCCGCCACGACGCGCCACGATGGCCGCCGCCACGACGACGCCACGATGGCCGCCGCCACGACTAC
This sequence comes from Dallia pectoralis, assembly GCA_029465975.1. Taxonomy (NCBI): domain Eukaryota; kingdom Metazoa; phylum Chordata; class Actinopteri; order Esociformes; family Umbridae; genus Dallia; species Dallia pectoralis. Next base: position 1,085,799 of record CM055735.1, on the reverse strand, counting down.
GCCACGATGGCCGCCACCACGACTACGCTCACGATGGCCGCCGCCACGACTACGCTCACGATGGCCGCCGCCACGACGACGCTCACGATGGCCGCCGCCACGACGACGCTCACGATGGCCGCCGCCACGACTACGCTCTCGATGGCCGCCGCCACGACTACGCTCACGATGGCCGCCGCCACGACGACGCTCTCGATGGCCGCCGCCACGACGACGCTCACGATGGCCGCCGCCACGACGACGCACACGATGGCCGCCGCCACGTCGCCAACGATGGCCTCCGCCACGTCGCCCACGATGGCCTCCGCCACGTCGCCCACGATGGCCTCCGCCACGTCGCCCACGATGGCCTCCGCCACGTCGCCCACGATGGCCTCCGCCACGTCGCCCACGATGGCCGCCGCCACGACGCACCCTGAGCCGCTCAAACTGGCGGCCTCTCAGCCGCTAGAGATGGCGGTCGGCTACCGTGGCCTATTCAGGACTGGACCCGTCCTGATGGACTAACCCATTGGGTTTAACTGTGGGTCCTGTCTTGTTGCTCCCTTGTGGTTTTTGTTGGTTCGTTCGGCTATCTGGGGAGCTAGCCTTTTAGTGGGGGATACTGTCACGATTGGTGTGGTGGCGTTGCTACACTTCCATTTCGGTGATCCACTTCCGTGTTTTTGTGTTCACTAGCTGTGATTACTTCCTCTTTCACGTGGTCACAGCTGTTAGTAATCTGTCACTTTATGTGGGGATAAAAGGGGTCGCTAGCAAGTCACTCCTTGCTTAGCATTGTTTATTACTACATGTCACTGTGTTTTAGAGGTGAGTGTTTGTATATATATAGCTGTCGTTCTTAAACGTTTGTGTGTAAGTCGCTATGTGCGCATCTTTGATTTAAGTTCACAGTTTAGTGTGTTTTCGCCGTACTCGGTTTGTTTTATGTTCAGGTTGTCTTTAATAAACCTGGTTAAACGGATCTATTGGCTCTGCACATGGCTTTCACCGCACTACGCCGCTCCATCCGTGACATTATCTTTATTGATTTTACCGGACAGATAGCTAGTCAAACTTAGAGAAGGTGGCTTATGAACCGAGATATTAGAGTAATTTATTGAACATACAGAAGAATGAATGTGCAAAATAAATTTGCAGTCTAAACCAATGCAACAAAAAGCCTTGTTCAAAGTACGCATTCTCCCACCCAAAGATGAGATATTGTAGTTATAAATGATGATGGGTTTATATATTACAGTTTTTTATGATGATGGGTTTATATTTTATAGTTATAAATGATGATGAGTTCATATATTTTAGTTATATATAATGATGGGTATATATATTATAGATAATAATTCTGATGGATTAATATCTTATAGTTATAATTGAAGAAGATTTTTTATATTATAGTTATAAATGATGATGAGTTTGTATATTATAGTTATAAATGATGATGGGAATATATATATATATATTATAGATAATTGTTATCATGGGTTTATATATTATCACTATATAATTTGAATACTTTTTGAAAAATTTACAAAAACACAATTATCCATATAGGTCTTGATCAATAACCTCTAAACACTGAAATACATTCCTTGAACTATATTTTCAACATGGGTGATGCACATTTCTTTGATTCAATTGAAAGCAACACGTTTTAAGAATGTCCTTACTCTTGCTTTGCCCTCTGTAAGCCATTGTGTCCGTTATCAATGCAAATGGTATATTTCCTAATGGTCAGTTAAATTGTTGGCTGTAACACTGTAGTTTATCTTTATTGGTTTTACTGGACAGATAGCTAGTCAAACTTAGAGAAGGTGGCTTATGAACCGAGATATTAGAGTACCTGCTATATATACGTGTCCAGTATAAACCCTCCCTCTATATATACGTGTCCAGTATAAACCCTCCCTCTATATATACGTCCAGTATAAACCCTCCTCTATATATACGTGTCCAGTATAAACCCTCCCTCTATATATACGTCCAGTATAAACCTCCCTCTATATATACGTGTCCAGTATAAACCTCCCTCTATATATACGTCCAGTATAAACCCTCCCCCTCTATATATACGTCCAGTATAAACCCTCCTCTATATATACGTCCAGTATAAACCCTCCCTCTATATATACGTGTCCAGTATAAACCCTCCTCTATATATACGTCCAGTATAAACCCTCCCTCTATATATACGTCCAGTATAAACCCTCCCTCTATATATACGTCCAGTATAAACCTCCTCTATAAACCCTATATATACGTCCAGTATAAACCTCCCTCTATATATATACGTGTCCAGTATAAACCTCCCTCTATATATACGTCCAGTATAAACCTCCTCCTCTATATATACGTCCAGTATAAACCCTCCTCTATATATACGTCCAGTATAAACCCTCCTCTATATATACGTCCAGTATAAACCCTCCTCTATATATACGTCCAGTATAAACCCTCCCTCTATATATACGTCCAGTATAAACCCTCCTCTATATATACGTCCAGTATAAACCTCCTCTATATATACGTCCAGTATAAACCCTCCCTCTATATATACGTCCAGTATAAACCCTCCTCTCTATATATACGTCCAGTATAAACCTCCTCTATATATACGTCCAGTATAAACCCTCCTCTATATATACGTCCAGTATAAACCCTCCCTCTATATATACGTCCAGTATAAACCCTCCCTCTATATATACGTGTCCAGTATAAACCTCCCTCTATATATACGTCCAGTATAAACCTCCTCTATATATACGTCCAGTATAAACCTCCTCTATATATACGTCCAGTATAAACCTCCTCTATATATACGTCCAGTATAAACCTCCCTCTATATATACGTCCAGTATAAACCTCCTCTATATATACGTCCAGTATAAACCTCCCTCTATATATACGTCCAGTATAAACCTCCCTCTATATATACGTCCTCTATATATACGTCCAGTATAAACCTCCTCTATATATACGTCCAGTATAAACCCTCCCTCTATATATACGTCCAGTATAAACCTCCTCTATATATACGTGTCCAGTATAAACCTCCTCTATATATACGTCCAGTATAAACCCTCCTCTATATATACGTCCAGTATAAACCTCCCTCTATATATACGTCCAGTATAAACCAGTATATATACCCAGTATAAACCCTCCTATATATACGTCCAGTATAAACCTCCTCTATATATACGTCCAGTATAAACCTCCTCTATATATACGTCCAGTATAAACCTCCTCTATATATACGTCCAGTATAAACCCTCCTCTACGTCCAGTATATATACGTCCAGTATAAACCTCCTCTATATATACGTCCAGTATAAACCTCCTCTATATATACGTCCAGTATAAACCTCCTCTATATATACGTCCAGTATAAACCTCCCTCTATATATACGTCCAGTATAAACCTCCTCTATATATACGTCCAGTATAAACCTCCTCTATATATACGTCCAGTATAAACCCTCCTCTATATATACGTCCAGTATAAACCTCCTCTATATATACGTCCAGTATAAACCTCCTCTATATATACGTCCAGTATAAACCTCCTCTATATATACGTCCAGTATAAACCCTCCCTCAGTATAAACCTCCTCTATATATACGTCCAGTATAAACCCTCCTCTATATATACGTCCAGTATAAACCTCCTCTATATATACGTCCAGTATAAACCTCTCCTCTATATATACGTCCAGTATAAACCTCCCTCTATATATACGTGTCCAGTATAAACCTCCCTCTATATATACGTCCAGTATAAACCTCCTCCCTCTATATATACGTCCAGTATAAACCCTCCCTCTATATATACGTCCAGTATAAACCCTCCTCTATATATACGTCCAGTATAAACCTCCTCTATATATACGTCCAGTATAAACCTCCCTCTATATATACGTCCAGTATAAACCTCCTCTATATATACGTCCAGTATAAACCCTCCTCTATATATACGTCCAGTATAAACCCTCCCTCTATATATACGTCCAGTATAAACCCTCCCTCTATATATACGTCCAGTATAAACCTCCCTCTATATATACGTCCAGTATAAACCCTCCTCTATATATACGTCCAGTATAAACCCTCCTCTATATATACGTCCAGTATAAACCTCCCTCTATATATACGTCCAGTATAAACCCTCCTCTATATATACGTCCAGTATAAACCTCCTCTATATATACGTGTCCAGTATAAACCTCTAATACCCCTCTCTCTATATATACGTCCAGTATAAACCCTCCTCTATATATACGTCCAGTATAAACCTCCTCTATATATACGTGTCCAGTATAAACCTCCTCTATATATACGTCCAGTATAAACCTCCTCTATATATACGTGTCCAGTATAAACCAGTATAAACCCTCCAGTCCTCCTCTATATATACGTCCAGTATAAACCCTCCTCTATATATACGTCCAGTATAAACCTCCCTCTATATATACGTCCAGTATAAACCTCCTCTATATATACGTCCAGTATAAACCTCCCTCTATATATACGTCCAGTATAAACCTCCTCTATATATACGTCCAGTATAAACCCTCCTCTATATATACGTCCAGTATAAACCCTCCTCTCTATATATACGTCCAGTATAAACCCTCCTCTATATATACGTCCAGTATAAACCCTCCTCTATATATACGTCCAGTATAAACCTCCTCTATATATACGTCCAGTATAAACCCTCCCCTCTATATATACGTCCAGTATAAACCTCCTCTATATATACGTCCAGTATAAACCCTCCTCTATATATACGTGTCCAGTATAAACCCTCCTCTATATATACGTCCAGTATAAACCCTCCCTCTATATATACGTCCAGTATAAACCTCCCTCTATATATACGTCCAGTATAAACCCTCCCTCTATATATACGTCCAGTATAAACCAGTCTATATATACGTCCAGTATAAACCCTCTCTATATATACGTCCAGTATAAACCCAGTATAAACCCTCTCTATATATACGTGTCCAGTATAAACCCTCCTCTATATATACGTCCAGTATAAACCTCCCTCTATATATACGTCCAGTATAAACCTCCCTCTATATATACGTCCAGTATAAACCCTCCTCTATATATACGTCCAGTATAAACCCTCCTCTATATATACGTGTCAGTATAAACCCTCCTCTATATATACGTCCAGTATAAACCTCCTCTATATATACGTCCAGTATAAACCTCCTCTATATATACGTCCAGTATAAACCCTCCTCTATATATACGTCCAGTATAAACCTCCTCTATATATACGTCCAGTATAAACCTCCCTCTATATATACGTCAGTATAAACCTCCCTCTATATATACGTCCAGTATAAACCCTCCTCTATATATACGTCCAGTATAAACCTCCTCTATATATACGTCCAGTATAAACCCTCCTCTATATATACGTCCAGTATAAACCCAGTCCTCTCTATATACGTCCAGTATAAACCTCCTCTATATATACGTCCAGTATAAACCTCCTCTATATATACGTCCAGTATAAACCCAGTCCCTCTATATATACGTCCAGTATAAACCCTCCTCTATATATACGTCCAGTATAAACCTCCCTCTATATATACGTCCAGTATAAACCTCCTCTATATATACGTGTCCAGTATAAACCTCCTCTATATATACGTATAAACCTCCATACGTCCAGTATAAACCCTATAAACCCAGTCCTCTATATATACGTCCAGTATAAACCCTCTATATATACTCCTCTCTATATATACGTCCAGTATAAACCCTCCTCTATATATATACGTCCAGTATAAACCTCCCTCTATATATACGTCCAGTATAAACCTCCCTCTATATATACGTCCAGTATAAACCTCCCCTCTATATATATGTCCAGTATAAACCTCCTCTATATATACGTCCAGTATAAACCCTCCTCTATATATACGTCCAGTATAAACCCTCCTCTATATATACGTCCAGTATAAACCATATATACGTCCAGTATAAACCAGTATAAAACCTCCCTCTATATATACGTCCAGTATAAACCCTCCCTCTATATATACGTCCAGTATAAACCCCTCCGTCCAGTATAAACCTCTATATATACGTCCAGTATAAACCTCCCTCTATATATACGTCCAGTATAAACCTCCCTCTATATATACGTCCAGTATAAACCCTCCTCTATATATACGTCCAGTATAAACCCTCCTCTATATATACGTCCAGTATAAACCCTCCTCTATATATACGTGTCCAGTATAAACCCCTCCTCTATATATACGTCCAGTATAAACCTCCTCTATATATACGTCCAGTATAAACCCTCCTCTATATATACGTCCAGTATAAACCTCCTCTATATATACGTAGTATAAACCCTCCTCTATATATACGTCCAGTATAAACCTCCTCTATATATACGTCCAGTATAAACCCTCCCTCTATATATACGTCCAGTATAAACCTCTCCTCTATATACGTCCAGTATAAACCTCCCTCTATATATACGTCCAGTATAAACCTCCCTCTATATATACGTCCAGTATAAACCTCCCTCTATATATACGTCCAGTATAAACCCTCCTCTATATATACGTGTCCAGTATAAACCCTCCTCTCTATATATACGTGTCCAGTATAAACCTCCTCTATATATACGTCCAGTATAAACCTCCTCTATATATACGTCCAGTATAAACCTCCTCTATATATACGTCCAGTATAAACCTCCCCTCCCTCTATATATACGTCCAGTATAAACCTCCTCTATATATACGTCCAGTATAAACCTCCCTCTATATATACGTCCAGTATAAACCTCCTCTATATATACGTCCAGTATAAACCTCCTCTATATATACGTCCAGTATAAACCTCCTCTATATATACGTCCAGTATAAACCCTCCTCTATATATACGTCCAGTATAAACCTCCTCTATATATACGTCCAGTATAAACCTCCTCTATATATACGTCCAGTATAAACCTCCTCTATATATACGTCCAGTATAAACCTCCCTCTATATATACGTCCAGTATAAACCTCCTCTATATATACGTCCAGTATAAACCTATATATACGTCCAGTATAAACCCTCCTCTATATATACGTCCAGTATAAACCTCCCTCTATATATACGTCCAGTATAAACCCTCCTCTCTAATACCTATAAACCTCCCTCTATATATACGTCCAGTATAAACCCTCCTCTATATATACGTCCAGTATAAACCTCCTCTATATATACGTCCAGTATAAACCTCCAGTATAAACCTCTATATATACGTCCAGTATAAACCTCCTCTATATATACGTCCAGTATAAACCTCCTCTATATATATATAAACCTCCCTCTATATATACGTCCAGTATAAACCCTCCTCTATATATACGTCCAGTATAAACCTCCTCTATATATACGTCCAGTATAAACCTCCTCTATATATACGTCCAGTATAAACCCTCCTCTATATATACGTCCAGTATAAACCTCCTCTATATATACGTCCAGTATAAACCTCCTCTATATATACGTCCAGTATAAACCGTCCAGTATAAACCTCTATATATACGTCCAGTATAAACCTCCCTCTATATATACGTCCAGTATAAACCTCCTCTATATATACGTCCAGTATAAACCTCCCTCTATATATACGTCCAGTATAAACCCTCCCTATATACGTAGTATAAACCTCCCTCTATATATACGTCCAGTATAAACCCTCCTCTATATATACGTCCAGTATAAACCTCCTCTATATATACCAGTATAAACCAGTATAAACCCAGTATAAACCTCTCTATATATACGTCCCAGTATAAACCTCCCTCTATATATACGTCCAGTATAAACCCTCCTCTATATATACGTCCAGTATAAACCCTCCTCTATATATACGTCCAGTATAAACCCTCCTCTATATATACGTCCAGTATAAACCCTCCTCTATATATACGTCAGTATAAACCTCCTCTATATATACGTCCAGTATAAACCTCCTCTATATATATACGTCCAGTATAAACCCTCCTCTATATATACGTCCAGTATAAACCTCCTCTATATATACGTCCAGTATAAACCTCCTCTATATATACGTCCAGTATAAACCCTCCCTCTATATATACGTCCAGTATAAACCAGTAGTAAAACCTCCTCTATATATACGTCCAGTATAAACCTCCTCCGTCTATAAACCTATACGTCCAGTATAAACCTCCTCTATATATACGTCCAGTATAAACCTCCTCTATATATACGTCCAGTATAAACCATATATACGTAGTAAAACCTCCTATATATACTCTATATATACGTCCAGTATAAACCTCCCTCTATATAAGTATAAACCTCCTCTATATATACGTCCAGTATAAACCTCCCTCTATATATACGTCCAGTATAAACCTCCTCTATATATACGTCCAGTATAAACCTCCTCTATATATACGTGTCCAGTATAAACCTCCTCTATATACGTCCAGTATAAACCTCCTCTATATATACGTCCAGTATAAACCTCCTCTATATATACGTCCAGTATAAACCTCCCTCTATATATACGTCCAGTATAAACCTCCTCTCTATATATACGTCCAGTATAAACCTATACGTCCAGTATAAACCCTCCTCTATATATACGTCCAGTCCATATACCCAGTATAAACCTCCTCTATATATACGTCCAGTATAAACCTCCTCTATATATACGTCCAGTATAAACCCTCCTCTATATATACGTCCAGTATAAACCATATATACGTAGTATAAACCTCCTCTATATATACGTCCAGTATAAACCTCCTCTATATATACGTCCAGTATAAACCTCCTCTATATATACGTCCAGTATAAACCCTCCTCTATATATACGTCCAGTATAAACCCTCCTCTATATATACGTCCAGTATAAACCTCCTCTATATATACGTCCAGTATAAACCCTCCTCTATATATACGTCCAGTATAAACCCTCCTCTATATATACGTATAAACCAGTATAAACCCTCCTCTATATATACCCTCCTCTATATATACGTATAAACCTCCTCTATATATACGTCCAGTATAAACCTCCTCTATATATACGTCCAGTATAAACCTCCCTCTATATATACGTCCAGTATAAACCTCCCTCTATATATACGTCCAGTATAAACCTCCTCTATATATACGTAGTATAAACCTCCTCTATATATACGTCCAGTATAAACCCTCCTCTATATATACGTCCAGTATAAACCCTCCTCTATATATACGTATAAACCTCCTCTATATATACGTCCAGTATAAACCCTCCTCTATATATACGTCCAGTATAAACCTCCCTCTATATATACGTCCAGTATAAACCTCCTCTATATATACGTCCAGTATAAACCTCCTCTATATATACGTCCAGTATAAACCTCCTCTATATATACGTCCAGTATAAACCCTCCTCTATATATACGTCCAGTATAAACCTCCCTCTATATATACGTCCAGTATAAACCCTCCTCTCTATATATACGTCCAGTATAAACCCTCCTCTATATATACGTAGTATAAACCTCCTCTATATATACGTCCAGTATAAACCTCCTCTATATATACGTCCAGTATAAACCTCCTCTATATATACGTCCAGTATAAACCTCCTCTATATATACGTCCAGTATAAACCCTCCCTCTATATATACGTGTCCAGTATAAACCTCCTCTATATATACGTCCAGTATAAACCCTCCTCTATATATACGTCCAGTATAAACCCTCCCTCTATATATACGTCCAGTATAAACCCTCCTCTATATATACGTGTCAGTATAAACCCTCCTCTATATATACGTCCAGTATAAACCCTCCTCTATATATACGTCCAGTATAAACCCTCCCAGTCTATATATACGTGTCCAGTATAAACCCTCCTCTCTATATACGTCCAGTATAAACCTCCTCTCTATATACGTCCAGTATAAACCTCCCTCTATATATACGTCCAGTATAAACCCTCCTCTATATATACGTCCAGTATAAACCCTCCCTCTATATATACGTCCAGTATAAACCCTCCTCTATATATACGTCCAGTATAAACCCTCCAGTATATATACCCAGTATAAACCCCCTCTATATATACGTGTCCAGTATAAACCTCTCTATATATACCCTCTATATATACGTCCAGTATAAACCCTCCTCTATATATACGTCCAGTATAAACCCTCCTCTATATATACGTCCAGTATAAACCCTCCTCTATATATACGTCCAGTATAAACCTCCTCTATATATACGTGTCCAGTATAAACCTCCTCTATATATACGTCCAGTATAAACCTCCTCTATATATACGTCCAGTATAAACCCCTCCCTCTATATATACGTGTCCAGTATAAACCCTCCCTCTATATATACGTGTCCAGTATAAACCCTCCTCTATATATACGTCCAGTATAAACCTCCCTCTATATATACGTGTCCAGTATAAACCCTCCCTCTATATATACGTCCAGTATAAACCCAGTCCCCTCTATATATACGTCCAGTATAAACCCTCCCTCTATATATACGTCCAGTATAAACCCTCCCTCTATATATACGTCCAGTATAAACCCTCCCTCTATATATACGTCCAGTATAAACCCTCCCTCTATATATACGTCCAGTATAAACCTCCCTCTATATATACGTCCAGTATAAACCTCCTCTATATATACGTCCAGTATAAACCCTCCCTCTATATATACGTCCAGTATAAACCCTCCTCTATATATACGTCCAGTATAAACCTCCCTCTATATATACGTCCAGTATAAACCATATATACGTAGTATAAACCTCCCTCTATATATACGTCCAGTATAAACCCTCCTCTATATATACGTCCAGTATAAACCCTCCTCTATATATACGTCCAGTATAAACCCTCCCTCTATATATACGTCCAGTATAAACCCTCCTCTCTATATACGTCCAGTATAAACCCTCCTCTATATATACGTCCAGTATAAACCTCCCTCTATATATACGTCCAGTATAAACCTCCTCTATATATACGTCCAGTATAAACCTCCTCTATATATACGTCCAGTATAAACCCTATATATACGTCCAGTATAAACCCTCCTCTATATATACGTGTCCAGTATAAACCTCCTCTATATATACGTGTCCAGTATAAACCCTCCCTCTATATATACGTCCAGTATAAACCCTCCTCTATATATACGTCCAGTATAAACCTCCTCTATATATACGTCCAGTATAAACCCCCTCTATATATACGTCCAGTATAAACCCTCCCTCTATATATACGTCCAGTATAAACCTCCCTCTATATATACGTGTCCAGTATAAACCCTCCCTCTATATATACGTCCAGTATAAACCCTCCTCTATATATACGTCCAGTATAAACCTCCCTCTATATATACGTCCAGTATAAACCCTCCTCTATATATACGTCCAGTATAAACCTCCCTCTATATATACGTCCAGTATAAACCCTCCCTCTATATATACGTCCAGTATAAACCCTCCCTCTATATATACGTCCAGTATAAACCCTCCCTCTATATATACGTGTCCAGTATAAACCCTCCCTCTATATATACGTCCAGTATAAACCCTCCCTCTATATATACGTCCAGTATAAACCCTCCTCTATATATACGTGTCCAGTATAAACCCTCCCTCTATATATACGTCCAGTATAAACCCTCCCTCTATATATACGTGTCCAGTATTAACCCTCCCTCTATATATACGTCCAGTATAAACCCTCCCTCTATATATACGTCCAGTATAAACCCTCCCTCTATATATACGTCCATTATAAACCCTCCCTCTAAATATATGTCCAGTATAAACCCTCCCTCTATATATACGTGTCCAGTATAAACCCTCCCTCTATATATACGTCCAGTATAAACCCTCCCTCTAAATATATGTCCAGTATAAACCCTCCCTCTCCCGTAAAGGTTGTGATGCATTTAAAGCCCATGTTATTCTATCCTCCCCGTACATGTTATTAACTCTGGAGTCCCTCTTATCTGGAACCCATAAAGTCTACATGGTTCAGTCAAAACACATCCTGCACCTGGGAGAGGACATGAGACTTCCCATGGGAACTGAACAGTTATTTACAGCAGAACCATTCAGATTAGACAGTAATACATACTTATATACATTTGAATATAACATAATATAGACAATTCCACCACATTCCCTCCTTTTGAGACAATGTCTCAACAATCTTAATTTTCAATAATAATCAGTCACATATAATCATTCAGAGCCAAAATCACCATCATATGAATATTATAAACGTTAATGCAGACAATCAATCATTTTTTAATAATGTATGAACTTTTCAGCCTGATCTTAAGGACCAGGAGGTTAGACAATCGTATCATTCAGGTTACACATAAAATACATTTAAGCAATAAACATGATTATACAGCTGTATTACAGTATTTTTCAAATATAAGATGTGATTAAGATAAGATGTGATTTTGGTTGTACCTGTTTTCTATATCAGTATGATTAAAGACAAAAAAAATAATTTCTAACAAATTAAACTAAAATTAAAGACGAAAGAAATCATACTACCAAATTAAACTAAAAGTTAAAGACTAACGTAATCATTCTAGAATGAGTCGGGATAGAGACCAGGGAAATCAACGTCTGTCTCATAATCGAACTCAGAATCCTTCACATCAACCAATGGCATATTCAACACTACAGACACAGCTTTGGTGCACATTTTCTTGATGCACATGACTATCATCAATATAGCTACTAGGATAACTATACCATATATGACCCAGTGAAAAATTCTGCTTCCCGAGACTCCCAGATAAGCTTTCAGCCAGCTAAATGGATCCCAACTACCACTGGTCACATGTTCACCAGTCAACCGCTGGTAAAGAGAATCCAAATGCTGAACAACCTCAGTAAGGTTCTGATCTCCATCCGGGATATAAGTACAACAGTGCTTCCCCACTAGTCTACACACCCCCCCTTGGTCTGCCAAGATCATATCTAAGGCCATACGATTTTGCAGAACCATAACCCGTAAAGCTTTTACCTCTGGCTTTAACACCATAAACCCCTCAGTCGTGATATTAACCAGTGTTTCTAACTCATAACCTACCCTATCCATTTCATGGGCATTCTTAACAGTACCATATCATGGAGCCACCCCACGCCAACATTTTTCCCACCCTGAGGAGCGTCTGTCCTCATTCGGAACCGAGTCGGGGGAGACAGATTCACTCTTGCGCATCCGACGTCCGCGGTTATCTACAATAGGAAACATCTTTAGTGTGGTGTTCAGAGTGACAAAAACACAACAACCAGACCAGCCCTGGGGCAGGTAGACATAAGCATTATCTCTACAAACCCAATAGTGATCTGTATATGTGCCAGCGCCGGTGATGTTGGGGGCCAGAACACTCTTGGGAGCATGGATAAGTACCGTATAGGGAAATTTAAATGTGAGGAGTGTTACTGGTGAGAGTACCCCGGGGTCACTTCTGGACCCGCTGAACCAACCCCCACCTTTTAATGGAACCGTATACTGGGATTCAAACCTATAGTAGGAAACATAATCAGTACATATTGACAGTCCCATAAACATTCCTTCATTATCAGATCTGCAATAACAAGTTGTATTGTGAGGGGTAATTCGTGATACCGTTGGAATCGGGTTGGGCTTAGTTGAAAGGGGGGTGCCAGTAAGTGTCCCACACACGGCAGAGAAGCTGTTGGACAAAATCCACCTGCAATGTCTTTCAGATAATTCAACAGTCTGCAGTTCTGGAAACAGGCCCAACAGCATCCCGGTGTTGACCACTGGTTCTGGGTAGAAGGGGAGTGATCCTCCTGCAGAATGTGGCATCAGTGCACAGCATAACAGGGACCTGTGTGCCCCATCACTTGTCTGTCTGTGTGATTAATTAACATCCACCAACCGTTCTCATGATGGTACCGGCCGTGGTCATTAGCCCAGTGATTCAGCACGGCGGTCCTTCTGTATCGGATGGAGCGGCGTTTTTTTACTAGACTCCTGTCTTGTGCCTGCCGTAGGCTCGGGATGGAGCGGCTGTTGTTAAAGTCCTGCCGTAGGACTATGCTGCTGCTGTTGTCGGTTCCTTCCTTCCCTTCATTCACCCATGTTCCCTTTATGGCAAAGACGAATAGGGTGATGATAACAGTGGAGATGAAGGCAGGGAACATGATCCTCAGCTGGATGTTGTCGTCACACACGGGTCCCCGTGGTGAACGCTTTCCCGGCATCCGTTGGTACAATATCATCTGGGTTGTATGGCACCTTCCTGCAGTGGCTGGCGTGAACCCACGTGGCTCGCTCAGCAACCTTCACAGCAGTCTGGGTGATCAGTAGTACCTGGAATGGTCCCAACCACCTCTGGTGATGCCAGTACTTTCTCCGGAGGTCCCTCACTACTACCCAGTCACCTGGCTGGAGCGTGTGGAGTGGTCCTCCTCTCGCCTCAGGCAGGGCAGCCTTCACCTGAAGAAAAATAGACTTCAACACATTGTTAAGAGCGGCGCAGTAACTTACCATATCATCGTCGCATCCTTGCAAAGTTAGTCTATTCTGTGGGAAAGGAGTGTAGATCATCCTCATTGGCCTGTAAGCACTTCATGAGGAGACAGACCAGTTGTGTGATGCTCTCTGCCTCGCATGTACATTAAGGCAAGAGGCATCACTGTTACCCATGGCAACCCTGTTTCTGACATCAATTTAGTCAGTTTGATTTTCAGGGTCTGATTAGCCCGTTCAACCAAACCACAACTGGCTGGGTGATAGCTACAATGTGTGCGCAGATCTATCTTCAGACTAGTGGAGATGCATTCCACAACACTATTTACAAAATGGGACCATTGTCTGATGTCAGTCTAGAGGGTAGGCCTCATCTGGGAATAATTTCCCGCATGAAGTTTTTTGCGACAACGATAGCTGAGGCGTGTTTACATGGAAATGCTTTTACCCATTTAGAAAATGCATCAACAATTACCAGGCAATACTTGTACCCCTGGCATGGAGTCAACTCAATGAAGTCCATCATTAAGTGATCAAACGGCCCTTCAGGCTTTGGGTGGGCTGACATTGGCATCAGTGTGCCCTCCCCACATTGTTTGTCATACAGATCACACATTTTGCACAGAAGTCTCGAGCATATGCGGTGAAACCTGGAACAACCCCAAAATGATGTACAATATTCACAACCCCTCCTTTGGACACATGGTCTTGGACATGTGCCAACTTAGCAACATAGGGGTAACAGGAACGCGGAAGGACTGGAAGGTCATTTGGACCCATCCAGAGCTTCCGGGTCGGGTCAAAAAAACACTTCCATCGTTTCCAACGAGAGACCTCTGCCATGTCACCGCCTGATTGTCAGAAACATTATTAAGCGAGAACACATCAGTTGGAGACATAGAAACCATTTGCAGAATGGGGGAGACAGAAGATGTGGCAGCAGCTTTAGCAGCCAAGTCCATTACAGCATTACCTTTATAGATAGGATCAGAGGCGTTAGTGTGACTCTGACATTACCATGTCCGTTACAGCATTACCTTTAGAGATAGGATCAGAGGCGTTAGTGTGAGCCTGACATTACCATGTCTGCTACAGCATTACCTTTAGAGATAGGATCAGAGGCGTTAGTGTGAGCCTGACATTACCATGTCCGCTACAGCATTACCTTTAGAGATAGGATCAGAGGGGTTAGTGTGAGCCTGACATTACCATGTCCGCTACAGCATTACCTTTAGAGATAGGATCAGAGGCGTTAGTGTGAGCCTGACATTACCATGTCCGCTACAGCATTACCTTTAGAGATAGGATCAGAGGCGTTAGTGTGAGCCTGACATTACCATGTCCGTTACAGCATTACCTTTAGAGATAGGATCAGAGGCGTTAGTGTGAGCCTGACATTACCATGTCCGCTACAGCATTACCTTTAGAGATAGGATCAGAGGCGTTAGTGTGAGCCTGATATTACCATGTCCGTTACAGCATTACCTTTAGAGATAGGATCAGAGGCGTTAGTGTGAGCCTGACATTACCATGTCCGTTACAGCATTACCTTTAGAGATACGATCAGAGGCGTTAGTGTGAGCCTGACATTACCATGTCCGCTACAGCATTACCTTTAGAGATACGATCAGAGGCGTTAGTGTGAGCCTGACATTACCATGTCCGCTACAGCATTACCTTTAGAGATACGATCAGAGGCGTTAGTGTGAGCCTGACATTACCATGTCCGCTACAGCATTACCTTTAGAGATACGATCAGAGGCGTTAGTGTGAGCCTGACATTACCATGTCCGCTACAGCATTACCTTTAGAGATAGAATCAGAGGCGTTAGTGTGAGCCTGACATTTGCACACAGAAATAGACTCAGGTAGTAGGATACCATACAGCAGATTTGCAACTAAACTTCGAGTGACATATTGTCTTACCTGATGAAGTCAGGAAACCCTGCTGGTGCCATAGAGTACCAAAGTCATGCACTACCCCAAAAGTGTACCTGCTGTCAGTGTAGATGTTTACAGACTGATTTACAGCTACTATACAAACTCCAGTGAGTGCAAACACCTCTTCTGCTTGAGCAGACAGGTGTGGTGGTAATTTAGCACTTTCAACAACCTCTACTGCTGAAGTGACGGCATATGCTACCAAGGGCTGTGAGAGAACGCTGGGCAGAGCCATCTATGAAAAACTCCAGATCAGCATTATCAATAGGTGTGTCTGAGAGGTCGGGTCGTGGCTTGCAGACTTCTTCCACTATGGCCGCACAGTCGTGAGGGTCACCATCCTCATCTGTAGGCAAAAGAGTAGCAGGGTTCAGAACAGTGCATCTCTTCAGTGTAATATGAGACATTGTCAGAAGAATGTTTTGATAGTGCAGTAACCTAGCAGGGTGCAAATGTGCTGTCTTAGCCTGTGATATGAGAGAGTGAACAGCATGTGGAACATAAACAGTTAGAGGGCACATGGCAACAATATCTGCACAAGCTAGCACTGCCTCAGTAGCTGCGGCTACAGCTCTTAGGCAGCAGACTAGAGCCAGAGAGACCACATCCAATTGCTTGGAATAGTATGCCACTGGCCGCTGCTTCCCACCGTGGTCCTGTGTTAAAACAGAAGACATGAACCCATTTTTTTCACAGACAAAAAGATTAAACTGTTTCGCATGATCTGGTAGAGAAGCTAGAGCCAGTATTGGGATTCCTTCTCAACAGGAATACTGAAAAACGCATTTGCCAAATCAATCACAGAAAACCAATTTGCTATCGAGGGCACATCAGATAAAACAGTGACAGGATTGGGGACGAGAGGGAAACGAGCATGTATTGCATCATTAACAGGTCTAAAATCCTGCACATATCACCAATCACCATTTGCTTTACGGATAGGAAGAATTGCTGGGTTACACGGAGAACCAGGAAATGTCATGAAACATAGAAATCCCTTCTATAGCTTCCTTACTAAGAGGGTACTGAGCTTTACTAGGCCTGAATGTGGATTTAGGAGTAACGACGAGAGGTTGAACACTAGTGTTGTAGTACTCGAGTCCGGTCTCCGGTCTCGGGACTCAAGACCGGTCTCGAGACCGATTTCTGCTTTCTCGGACTCGTCTCGGACTTGTTCCTTCAAAGTCTCGGTCTTGACTCGGACTCGGCATAGTCGGTCTCGCCCATCACTATTTTCTAGGGCTGGAATAGTTAACGCGTTAATCTGAGGCGTTAATTTTAAATGTTTAACGCAATTAACGCACCACTTTATAAGTTTCAATTTGCAAAGCCGAATTCAAATACCATAGAAGCAGTTCGTATTTAGTTTATCATATAAAAGCAGAACTCCCGGTCATTATTGACGTTACTAGTGAGGCTACAGGACAGAAACACCCGGTCATTATTGATGTTACTAGTGAGGCTACAGGACAGAAACACCCGGTCATTATTGACGTTATTAGTGAGGCTACAGGACAGAAACACCCGGTCATTATTGATGTTACTAGTGAGGCTACAGGACAGAAACACCCGGTCATTATTGACGTTACTAGTGAGGCTACAGGACAGAAACACCCGGTCATTATTGAAGTTACTAGTGAGGCTACAGGACAGAAACACCCGGTCATTATTGACGTTATTAGTGAGGCTACAGGACAGAAACACCCGGTCATTATTGACGTTATTAGTGAGGCTACAGGACAGAAACACCCGGTCATTATTGACGTTACTAGTGAGGCTACAGGACAGAAACACCCGGTCATTATTGACGTTAGTGAGGCTACAGGACAGAAACAACCGGTCATAATTGACGTTATTAGTGAGGCTACAGGACGGAAACACCCGGTCATTATTGACGTTATTAGTGAGGCTACAGGACAGAAACACCCGGTCATTATTGACGTTATTAGTGAGGCTACAGGACAGAAACACCCGGTCATTATTGACGTTACTAGTGAGGCTACAGGACAGAAACACCCGGTCATTATTGACGTTATTAGTGAGGCTACAGGACAGAAACACCCGGTCATTATTGACGTTACTAGTGAGGCTACAGGACAGAAACACCCGGTCATTATTGACGTTATTAGTGAGGCTACAGGACAGAAACACCCGGTCATTATTGACGTTACTAGTGAGGCTACAGGACAGAAACACCCGGTCATTATTGACGTTACTAGTGAGGCTACAGGACAGAAACACCCGGTCATTATTGACGTTACTAGTGAGGCTACAGGACAGAAACACCCGGTCATTATTGACGTTACTAGTGAGGCTACAGGACAGAAACACCCGGTCATTATTGATGTTACTAGTGAGGCTACAGGACAGAAACACCCGGTCATTATTGATGTTACTAGTGAGGCTACAGGACAGAAACACCCGGTCATTATTGACGTTACTAGTGAGGCTACAGGACAGAAACACCCGGTCATTATTGACGTTATTAGTGAGGCTACAGGACAGAAACACCCGGTCATTATTGACGTTACTAGTGAGGCTACAGGACAGAAACACCCGGTCATTATTGACGTTATTAGTGAGGCTACAGGACAGAAACACCCGGTCATTATTGACGTTACTAGTGAGGCTACAGGACAGAAACACCCGGTCATTATTGACGTTATTAGTGAGGCTACAGGACAGAAACACCCGGTCATTATTGACGTTACTAGTGAGGCTACAGGACAGAAACACCCGGTCATTATTGACGTTACTAGTGAGGCTACAGGACAGAAACACCCGGTCATTATTGACGTTACTAGTGAGGCTACAGGACAGAAACACCCGGTCATTATTGACGTTACTAGTGAGGCTACAGGACAGAAACACCCGGTCATTATTGATGTTACTAGTGAGGCTACAGGACAGAAACACCCGGTCATTATTGATGTTACTAGTGAGGCTACAGGACAGAAACACCCGGTCATTATTGACGTTACTAGTGAGGCTACAGGACAGAAACACCCGGTCATTATTGACGTTATTAGTGAGGCTACAGGACAGAAACACCCGGTCATTATTGACGTTACTAGTGAGGCTACAGGACAGAAACACCCGGTCATTATTGACGTTACTAGTGAGGCTACAGGACAGAAACACCCGGTCATTATTGACGTTACTAGTGAGGCTACAGGACAGAAACACCCGGTCATTATAGACGTTACTAGTGAGGCTACAGGACAGAAACACCCGGTCATTATAGACGTTACTAGTGAGGCTACAGGACAGAAACACCCGGTCATTATAGACGTTACTAGTGAGGCTACAGGACAGAAACACCCGGTCATTATTGACGTTACTAGTGATGCTACTGGACAGAAACACCCGGTCATTATTGACGTTACTAGTGAGGCTATAGGACAGAAACACCCGGTCATTATTGGCGTTACTAGTGAGGCTACAGGACAGAAACACCCGGTCATTATTGACGTTACTAGTGAGGCTACAGGACAGAAACACCCGGTCATTATAGACGTTACTAGTGAGGCTACAGGACTGAAACACCCGGTCATTATTGACGTTATTAGTGAGGCTACAGGACAGAAACACCCGGTCATTATTGACGTTATTAGTGAGGCTACAGGACAGAAACACCCGGTCATTATTGACGTTACTAGTGAGGCTACAGGACAGAAACACCCGGTCATTATTGACGTTAGTGAGGCTACAGGACAGAAACAACCGGTCATAATTGACGTTATTAGTGAGGCTACAGGACAGAAACACCCGGTCATTATTGACGTTATTAGTGAGGCTACAGGACAGAAACACCCGGTCATTATTGACGTTATTAGTGAGGCTACAGGACAGAAACACCCGGTCATTATTGACGTTACTAGTGAGGCTACAGGACAGAAACACCCGGTCATTATTGACGTTATTAGTGAGGCTACAGGACAGAAACACCCGGTCATTATTGACGTTACTAGTGAGGCTACAGGACAGAAACACCCGGTCATTATTGACGTTATTAGTGAGGCTACAGGACAGAAACACCCGGTCATTATTGACGTTACTAGTGAGGCTACAGGACAGAAACACCCGGTCATTATTGACGTTACTAGTGAGGCTACAGGACAGAAACACCCGGTCATTATTGACGTTACTAGTGAGGCTACAGGACAGAAACACCCGGTCATTATTGACGTTACTAGTGAGGCTACAGGACAGAAACACCCGGTCATTATTGATGTTACTAGTGAGGCTACAGGACAGAAACACCCGGTCATTATTGACGTTACTAGTGAGGCTACAGGACAGAAACACCCGGTCATTATTGACGTTATTAGTGAGGCTACAGGACAGAAACACCCGGTCATTATTGACGTTACTAGTGAGGCTACAGGACAGAAACACCCGGTCATTATTGACGTTAGTGAGGCTACAGGACAGAAACACCCGGTCATAATTGACGTTATTAGTGAGGCTACAGGACAGAAACACCCGGTCATTATTGACGTTATTAGTGAGGCTACAGGACAGAAACACCCGGTCATTATTGACGTTATTAGTGAGGCTACAGGACAGAAACACCCGGTCATTATTGACGTTACTAGTGAGGCTACAGGACAGAAACACACGGTCATAATTGACGTTATTAGTGAGGCTACAGGACAGAAACACCCAGTCATTATTGACGTTACTAGTGAGGCTACGGGACAGAAACACCCGGTCATTATTGACGTTATTAGTGAGGCTACAGGACAGAAACACCCGGTCATTATTGACGTTATTAGTGAGGCTACAGGACAGAAACACCCGGTCATTATTGACGTTACTAGTGAGGCTACAGGACAGAAACACCCGGTCATTATTGACGTTACTAGTGAGGCTACAGGACAGAAACACCCGGTCATTATTGACGTTACTAGTGAGACTACAGGACAGAAACACCCGGTCATTATTGACGTTACTAGTGAGGCTACAGGACAGAAACACCCGGTCATTATTGACGTTACTAGTGAGGCTACAGGACAGAAACACCCGGTCATAATTGACGTTATTAGTGAGGCTACAGGACAGAAACACCCAGTCATTATTGACGTTACTAGTGAGGCTACAGGACAGAAACACCCGGTCATTATAGACGTTACTAGTGAGTCTACAGGACAGAAACACCCGGTCATTATTGACGTTATTAGTGAGGCTACAGGACAGAAACACCCGGTCATTACAGACGTTACTAGTGAGGCTACAGGACTGAAACACCCGGTCATTATTGATGTTACTAGTGAGGCTACAGGACAGAAACACCCGGTCATTATTGACGTTATTAGTGAGGCTACAGGACAGAAACACGTTAGGCTACAGGACAGAAACACCAATCCGCCTCCCCAATCCGCGTTACTGCAGTACAGTGCGTCTAATAGTGACGGGCTATTGACCAAACAAGTAACCGAGGAGTTAACCGATGGTTTAGTTAAATAGATAGAAACTTCCGCCCAATAAACACAGTAGAAGACGAGGGACTGAAATAAATCATTCAAATTTGCATCGGGATACCCTGTTGCAGTCAGGTTATCGAAATTGATTTCATTCAGTGTTTTACATGATGATAACAAGCTTGGGGAAAATGCGATTGATCGCGAAAAAAAATCTTGCCTCAGACTTGCTTCCTCAAAGACTCGGTCTCGACTGTATTTGAAAACCAACGGATTCGGTCTTGACTCGGACTCGGCATAGGCGGTGTCGTCCCCATCACTATTGAACACCTTTCATCTGCCCAATGTCAAATGTATCTCTAGCCCACAGTGTGTCAGGCACTCCCTCAAACAGGGCAGAATCAACAACAGGCAGTGACACCATTTGAAACTGAGACACAGCTCTGTCAACACCCTGTACTCCACTCTATATAGCCTCAGAACCCACTTTGACCCCCCCAATGCCTCCCATAAGCCAAATCTCTAACAAATGGGGAGCATTTTAACATACAATGTAACTCCGTTGCAGAAATGAACGTACCCTTGTTTTCCCAGTGAGAACGTACAATGGAAAATATTTAATCAATGCGTTTAGAGTTTACATCTGGTTTTAAATTCCATGCATAATGCCTATCTGGACCTGTCTGAATGTCAGACAGCATCATTATTTGATTGTTTTCTTGTAGTTGTGTAATTTTAATGCCATCTAATCCACAAGCAACTTTCATGCCCAATTTGGACATGAGGTTCCTGCCAGCCAAATTACAAGGACAACATGAGGAAAAAACTAATTGGTGCTGACATCTTGTACCTTCTACAGATAACGGCATAGTTAATGCCTCTGTCATTTCCACACCAGAAGCACCTACAGTGCATACAGTTTCATTTGACATGGGAAATTTTAACATGGGGTCATGCATGATAACAGCAGCACCTGTGTCTACTAGGAAACGTAAAGGCTTACCGTCAATCAGAAGAGTTACAAAAGGACTACCTTTGGTCTTGGTAATCTACTTGAGAAACAAATCGTGTGCGACCTTGTCAACTGTCTCCACTGTACTTCATTCTTTCTTAGGTTTGGTGAGTGTGACTGCGTGACGGTCCTGTCTGCCATCCACCACCCCACGGCTCAGGGCACTCTCTACAAAAGTGACCCTTTTTACCGCAGCTATAACATGACCAGCCTGTTGTCCGGTCCTCACCACGCTTCCGTCCGCCTCCCCCTCTGCCGGGTCCTCCGATTCGGAATTGGTCTCTTCTCCCATACCGATCCACTCCTCCTCCTCTCGCACCCCTCCGACCTTGTCCTTCGTAATACATGAGCTGAGCAGCCTGTAGTCTTGAGTTATCCTTTTTTTCGTATAGTCTCTTTTTCTTGTCTTTTGGACAGTGACCTCCGGCCTCCATTTGTAGTGGCCGTCCTCCTCCTCTCCCGGTTGTGCATGTGGGTTAGGATAGGCCACCAGAGGAGCCATAAGGAAAGCCCTGTCTGGATCACCTGAGGGTCTGGATCTGGTAGTCATGGGAGCTGGTTGGGGGGCTTGTTCAGGAGAAACAATGCAGGTGGGGTGGTGACAAGGAGTGGCGGTCGATGGGGGGTCGAATCCTGTAGGCGAAATTTCGAGGTCTTCCAGCTTTGGGTAGAGAGCCGGCCGGGTTGGTGCCGTGGACACAGACAAAGGCCTCGGGGTCAGCGCTGGTACTGAAGCTGCGGGGATAGGAGTACAGTAAGGAGGTGGGGTCAGCGCTGGTACTGAAGCTGTGGGGATAGGAGTACAGTAAGGGGGTGGGGTCAGCGCTGGTACAGGAGCTGCGGGGATAGGAGTACAGTAAGGAGGTGGGGTCAGCGCTGGTACTGAAGCTGCGGGGATAGGAGTACAGTGAGGGGGTGGGGTCAGCGCTGGTACTGAAGCTGCAGGGATAGGAGTACAGTAAGGAGGTGGGGTCAGCGCTGGTACTGAAGCTGCGGGGATAGGAGTACAGTAAGGAGGTCGGGTCAGCGCTGGTACTGAAGCTGCGGGGATAGGAGTACAGTAAGGAGGTGGGGTCAGCGCTGGTACTGAAGATGCGGGGATAGGAGTACAGTAAGGGGGTGGGGTCAGCGCTGGTACAGGAGCTGCAGGGATAGGAGTACAGTAAGGAGGTGGGGTCAGCGCTGGTACTGAAGCTGCGGGGAAAGGAGTACAGTAAGGGGGTGGGGTCAGCGCTGGTACTGAAGCTGCAGGGATAGGAGTACAGTAAGGAGGTGGTGTCAGCGCTTGTACTGAAGCTGCGGGGATAGGAGTACAGTAAGGAGGTGGGGTCAGCGCTGGTACTGAAGCTGCAGGGATAGGAGTACAGTAAGGAGGTGGGGTCAGCGCTGGTACTGCAGCTGCGGGGATAGGAGTACAGTAAGGGGGTGGAATGTCACGTGTCTCTCTATTCCTATTCCTCTTCTTCAGTCTCTCCTCACTCTCTGTCACACTCCCCTTTACCATTATCTTTCTACCCGCTCTATCTGCTCTCCTGTCTGCCTCCCTTTCCCATTTTCTATAGTCATCCCACTTTACTTTCTCTCTGTTTTTACTCTTATCATACTCCTCCAACTTCCTCCTAGATTCAGTTAGCCTAGCTTCGCTAAATGTTCATTTTAATGGGAAATCAGATACTTTGTGCCACAATACCACCTGTTCTGAAACTCCCATGCCCCACGCATCCACCATATCCTTCACCGGTCCAATCATTGGATCTGGCAAACAGGCGCCTGCCGATGGTTTACTGTTGATCGCCCCATGTCCTTCGTCACTTGTACTCAAAAACAGAAGACAAAACACACACAAACAGGAATTAGTTCACAAAGAGATCTCTTATATATTTTTTATATTTATCTATTGGCTTATATCCAATTATTTCTACAGATATACCCATACAGGATAATCTTAGCTGCAGCAACCACACGGGATAATCTTGGCGGTACCCGCAAGGGATAATCGTAGCCGATTTCCCAGTATACCGACAGGATAATCTTGGCAGTACCCACAAGGGATAATCTTAGCCAATTTCCCAGTATACCCACTTATTCAAAAGGTTTTTAGAACCTTTCCAGGTCCTTGGAACCTGGCCAAGAAGTCTTTCTCTAGAACCTCTAGGTCTTTTTGAGCTCACAGGTATTCCAAACCTGGCCTGTAAGTCTTTAGAACTTCCAGGTCTTTCACTCGAGTCCTATCCAAAAGAAACTCCAGTCTCACCCTTTTTATTTTGTTCGGGATGGCGTATCTCTCCACTGACGCTCCCAGTCAGGTCTGAGGCGGGTCCCTTCTGCTCCGGCTTATACGGAGGGTGATCTCCCAGAACCTCACTGTTGTGGTTCTTGTGCACAGTTTACCTCAGAGTCCTGGGGAACGATCAGTGATTGGAGTTAGCCATCTCATCCTCGTCACCATCTACTGTTGTGGAAATAAAAAGGGAAAAGTACAGAGACTGTAGTTTATTTTAATAATGAAAATGTATTTATTCAAGATTCATGAACCTGGAGCAGTGCACAATTAATTTACATGTCATATCAACAATTCATTATTAGGTTGACTTCTGCTATATATACATCCAGTATAAACCCTCCCTCTATATATACGTCCAGTATAAACCCTCCCTCTATATATACGTCCAGTATAAACCCTCCCTCTATATATACGTGTCCAGTATAAACCCTCCCTCTATATATACGTCCAGTATAAACCCTCCCTCTATATATACGTCCAGTATAAACCCTCCCTCTATATATACGTGTCCAGTATAAACCCTCCCTCTATATATACGTCCAGTATAAACCCTCCCTCTATATATACGTCCAGTATAAACCCTCCCTCTATATATACGTCCAGTATAAACCCTCCCTCTCCCGTACCGGTTGTGATGCATTTAAAGCCCATGTTATTCTATCCTCCCCGTACATGTTATTAACTCTGGAGTCCCTCTTATCTGGAACCCATAAAGTCTACATGGCTCAATCAAAACACATCCTGCCCCTGGGAGAGTACATGAGACTGCCCATGGGAACTGAACAGTTATTTACAGCAGAACCATTCAGATTGGACAATAATACATTTGAATATAACATAATATATTCTCGGCAGTAAGTCGGATTCGTTCCCGGTGGGGGTTGGCCTCCGCCAGGGCTGCACTTTGTCACCAATCCTGTTTGTAATATTCATGGACAGGATATCAAAGCGTAGTCATGGGGGGGAGGGGTTTCTGTTCGGTGGGCTGATGGTCACATCACTGCTTTTTGCGGATGATGTGGTCCTGATGGCCTCATCGTCGGTGACCTTCAGCACTCACTGGATCGGTTCGCAGCCGAGTGTAAAGTGGCTGGGATGAGGGTTAGCACCTCTAAATCTGAGGCCATGACTCTCAGCAGGAAACCATTGGAGTGCCTATTCCGGGTAGGGAATGAGTCCTTACTCCAAGGGAAGGAGTTAAAGTACCTCGGGGTCTTGTTCGCGAGTGAGGGAACAATGGAGCGGGAGATTGGTCGGTGGATCGGAGCAGCAAGGGCTGTGTTGCATTCGCTTCACCGCACCGTTGTGACGAAAAGAGAACTTAGCCGGAAGGCAAAGCTCTCGATCTACCAGTCAATCTTTGTTCCTACTCTGACCTATGGTCATGAAAGCTGGGTCATGACCGAAAGAACGAGATCGTGGGTACAAGCGGCCGAAATGGCCCTCTCCTTAGGGATAGGGTGAGAAGCTCAGTCATCCGAGAGGAACTCGGAGTAGAGCCGCTGCTCCTTTGCGTAGAAAGGAGCCAGTTGAGGTGGTTCGGGCATCTAGTACGAATGCCACCTGGGCGCCTCCCTAGAGAGGTTTTCCAGGCACGTCCAGCTGGGAGGAGACCTCGGGGAAGACCTAGGACTAGGTGGAGAGATTATATCTCCACACTAGCCTGGGAACGCCTCGGGATTCCCCAGTCAGAGCTGGCTAATGTTGCCCGGGAAAGGGAAGTTTGGGGTCCCCTGCTAGAGCTGCTACCCCCGCGACCCGACCCCGGATAGGCGGTTGAAGATGAGATGAGATAATTTTGAAGTCTTAGATGTATCTCCCACCAAGACACAAGATACCAACTACTAATATATTGACAAGTCTTACGTGTATCTCCCACCCAGATAGAAGATACCAAATACTAATATATTGACAAGTCTTACATGTATCTCCCACCAAGACACAAGATACCAAATACTTATATATTGACAAGTCTTTCATGTATCTCCCAAACAGACACAAGATACCAAATACTAATATATTGACAAGTCTTACATGTATGTTACATGCGCATATAGCATCACACAATTCCATACAAAACAACAGTAGTAGACAAATACTCTCACCCCTACTATAGTGTGACTTCAAACAATGCTAAGCAAAGAGGTGACTTGCTAGCAACCCTTTATAGCCCAACTAATGAAAGATAGCAAACAGCTGTGACAAAACGTAAACAAGGGGAACGTGAAGCACCGAATACAGTCCATGCGGAAACAAAACCTCACCACTCGTGACAGTATCCCTCACTAAAAGGCTATCTCCTAGAACCCTAGAAATAAAAAAGGGGAGCAAAAGGAGAGAACCCAAAGTAAAACCCAAAAGGGGAAAGAGGGGAGGGCGAGAAACCGCGGGGGTGGCGGCTTAGACTAATTTCACTTGTCCAACCCGGAGGCGGCCCTGGACAGCGGGTCCAGCCCATTTCGGGCATCTTGGGCGGCGATGCGGCAGCCATCTTGGGCAGCGATGCGGCAGCCATCTTGGGCGGCGATGCGGCAGCCATCTAGGGCGGCCATGCGGCAAACATCTTGGGCGGCGATGCGGCAGCCATCTTGGGCGGCGATGCGGCAGCCATCTTGGGCGGCGATGCGGCAGCCATCTTGAGCGGCGATGCGGCAGCCATCTTGTGCGGCGATGCAGCAGCCATCTTGTGCGGTGGAAGGAAGGGACACTCCGGGAGCTCAGGCAGGTGGGGACACTCTGGGAGCTCTGGCGAAGGAAGGAGGGACCACCCGAGGAACCCAGGCGGAGGAAGGAGGGGCCACTCTAGACACTCTGGTGGAGGGGGGAGGGACAACACCAAGGCCTCATGCTGAGGGGGGAGGGACGACTCCAAGGCCTCATGCTGAGGGGGGAGAGACGACTCCAAGGCCTCATGCTGAGGGGGGAGGGACGACTCCAAGGCCTCATGCTGAGGGGGGAGGGACGACTCCAAGGCCTCATGCTGAGGGGGGAAGGACGACTCCAAGGCCTCATGCTGAGGGGGGAGGGGCCGGTCCTGGCACTCACACTGAAGTGGAAGGACGGAAGACCCCCTTAAAGAAAGATTTAAAACATTTTGCACATTGTGTGTTTCTGAGTTGTTAAAGTTAACATTAAGCACAATTTCAGCAAATGTCAGCATACATCATTTCAACTGCTCTCTCATCCTCTCCTTCGCTCTCTCTCTCTCTCTCCCTCTTCAACTTTCTCTTTCTCTCTCATATTTGTCCCCTGCTCTTGAGAATAATTATTGAATAAGATAGATATCTGCTGCTTCTCAGCTGAGACCCAACCTCTTGTGTCTTTGTAGGCTTTTTTCTTTGAACAAATGTTTTGATTTATAGATGTTTAAAGGAGAAAGAGAGCAAAAGATAAGTGAAAAGCAGATGAGGAGATGAAAGGAGAAAGAGGTTTTAACTTGAGATAATAGTGGATGTAAATAACAAACTGTAGTGTATCAGCTTGGTGGGTTTTAGAGGACTGTGTACTTGTCAACACAACTACAATATTCTTAAAGTCTAATATTTTTGATATTATGTGAGCTCTAACGTATTCCTGATATTATGTGAGCTCTAACTTATTCCTGATATTATGTGAGCTTTAACTTATTCCTGATATTAAGTGAGCTCTAACTTATTCCTGATAGTATGTGAGCTCTAACTTATTCCTGATATTATGTGAGGTCTAAATTGTTCCTGATATTATGTGAGCTCTAACGTATTCCTGATATTATGTGAGCTCTAACTTATTCCTGATATTATGTGAGCTCTAACTTATTCCTGATATTACGTGAGCTCTAACTTATTCCTGATAGTATGTGAGCTCTAACTTATTCCTGATATTATGTGAGGTCTAAATTGTTCCTGATATTATGTGAGCTCTAACGTATTCCTGATATTATGTGAGCTCTAACTTATTCCTGATATTATGTGAGCTCTAACTTATTCCTGATATTACGTGAGCTCTAACTTATTCCTGATATTATGTGAGCTCTAAATTGTTCCTGATATTATGTGAGCTCTAACTTATTCCTGATATTATGTGAGCTCTAACTTATTCCTGATATGATCTCTAACTTATTCCTGATATTATGTGAGCTCTAACTTATTCCTGATATTTTGTGATCTTATTCCTCAGTGTTTTGCCTCATAATATATACAGTAGAGGCTTTTTCAGAAAGTTATTTAGCCAGCTAACAATTTTAAAAGTTTAATGTAAAAATGTTGCTGTTATATACACAAAGATGACTACAAGACTGTTTTAAGTTGATATATATTTTTTACATAGTTTTGTCATGGTTGTAGTAGGTGGATGGAAGGAGGAAGCCAGGCACAGGAACGGATAGCGTTCGGAGTTGTCTTTTATTCTCAGCACAACATTGAACAAAGCTGTAGAGCGTTAAACACGGTAAAGTCAATATTCACAGATGCGTCGCACCGCACTCAGTTATTGTAATCAATATCTTCACACAAACAACGTAATCCTAGTGTCACTTAGAGAACGAACAAAATGACACACATAACGTAGACCAATACCACACAAAGACAAGACCAAACAAAGGGAATTTAAATAGTCCTCTCATGAGATAATGGACACCAGGTGTAGTAATGACGAGACTGAACAAGGTGTGCAGGGGGGAGGAGATTCGGTGATGACGGAGAGGACGACGGAGAGGACGACCGTCGAATACCGCCCGCAGGTGGAGCTGCCACACCCTCAGCAGGAGTTCTGACAACTTGTTTGAGTCACATGAGATATTCCTCAAATATGTGCCAGTTCGTGATCAGCTGCATTGACTAGTAATCTCCTTATACTAAATGTATACACTAGCAGTTACTATCTTTCTAACCTTGGACTAGCTAGTACATGTCTGTACTATACTTCTAACCCTAAAGCACCCTGGACTAGCTAGTACTATACCGGTAAGTACTATCCTTCTAACCCTAAACCACCCTGGACTAGCTAGTACTATACCGGCCAGTACTATCCATCTAACCCTAACCCTGGACTAGTTTTGCATTCTCCCAGAAAAAATAGTTAAAATGAAATAATGTAATTCATGAATCTTCCTTATATATTATACATATTTTTAAACGTATAACTGGACATTGGCGGTTGATATCAGTACACAGTCGACTACGGGTGGCCGCAAGCACACATCACAATTTCAGCCGAAATTGTAGCCTATCTAATTATTATGTGTGCTTGACAATGGTCAAGGACACATATTGTAGTCTCACATATATATTATTATTATATCACTTTTTGACCACCATATCTCCTCCCATAGTTTTTCACTAGATGGACAAAAAAGGTGTCAAAATGTGCGTCCCAGACCCTATTTTGTTAGCATTGTTTTGTAGAAGGTTCTGTTATGTAGTTTACGAAATATTAATGATATTGTCGCTTATTAATCCTCATTGAAATACATTGACAGAATCTTTAAAACTAGAGTGAGAAAGCCCCTTCAGCAGAAAATGTAGAGAACATTTAAAAACTGCTGCTGCTGCAAAACGTTCAGCTATTTGTGCTGTCACAAAAAATGTCAAATGTAAGCTGTAACATAAATAGTTATTACGTTATGTCCTTTTTTTCCAACTAGCGCCTCCCCATAGACAGCCATTAAAACCGTTTGAAACTGCACTCTAGAAATCGACTTCTAGTGAGTGTTTTTTTGGTCGTTTGTAAACTGTGATAGCTCCTACATTTCTGGGGTTACAGATACATGTTATACATCAAAATGTCCGCCTGGTTCTTAGGATTCTCATGATGTAATTGTTTAAACTGTGAGAGTTATGATGATATTCACTTGCAGGAAATGCGACTTGATTTTGGTGTTTCAAGCGCCACCTGGTGACAGAAAACAAGATGTACTGGTGGAAAAAAATACAAGCAAAATGGCGGATAGCCACTTAACACATAACTTCGGCAAAATAGCTTTAAATTTGCGTTACCAGTGATTATTTTAACAGGAAAAAAACAGGGGGATAAAGCATGCATATCTAGGAGCATTCCTGAAAGGATATTTCTGTAACTTAATAGAGTGCCGCAAAAATATTTTTTTACGTGCCTCTGGGTCAAATGACCCACTTCTGGTATTTCTAGTGTTAAGCCACAAACACTAGCTGCAGCTGCTGCTGTATGTTGAATGGGTAAGCTCTGTATGGGCAGTTTACACTCAAAACATCTAATGCTAGCGTGCCAGTTAGCACCTGCTGTATGTTGAATGGGTATGCTTTGTCTGTAGTGTTAGCACGCTAGCTAGCTTCTCCTGTATGCATACATTCAAACAACTAACGTTAGCATGTTAGCTAGCGTTAGCACGCTAGCTAGCCAGCTACTCCTGTATGTGTATGCATACATTCAAACAACTAACGTTAGCATGTTAGCTAGTGTTAGCCGCTAGCCAGCTAGTTACTCTTAATGTGTATGCTCCATCATTAGGTAGATTGTATTCAAACAACTATTGTTAGTGTGCAAACTAACTAGCTAACTACTACTGTATGTATAGGCTCACACTCAAACAACTAGGCAGGTTACAATGTTGTTTAATAGGCAGGTTAGTATGCCGTTTAATAGGCAGGTTACATGCTGGTTAATTGGCAGGTTACTATGCTCACATATTGTAATCTCACATATATTGTTGCGTTCACTACGTCACGGGTGTTCACCAGCAATGTAACACAGGTTAATAGGTGGGAGTTTCACTTGCCTGATTTGAAGGACGGGCCAGTCAAGAGTGGAAACGTAGACCAAAAAAATCCCACCAGGTGTGTTAGATTCCGGTAATGAACGAGCACGGGCTATAAGTGGGGGCGAGCACTAGTTTGGCATGTTGTCTCTACAATATTCTTAAAGTCTAATATTTTTTATATTATGTGAGCTCTAACGTATTTCTGATATTATGTGAGCTCTAACGTATTCCTGATATTATGTGAGCTTTAACTTATTTTTTGATATTATGTGAGCTCTAACGTATTCCTGATATTATGTGAGCTCTAACTTTTTCCTGATATTATGTGAGCTCTAACTTATTCCTGATATTAAGTGAGCTCTAACTTATTCCTGATAGTATGTGAGCTCTAACTTATTCCTGATATTATTTGAGGTCTAAATTGTTCCTGATATTGTGTGAGCTCTAACGTATTCCTGATATTATGTGAGCTCTAACTTATTCCTGATATTATGTGAGCTCTAACTTATTCCTGATATTACGTGAGCTCTAACTTATTCCTGATATTATGTGAGTTCTAAATTGTTCCTGATATTATGTGAGCTCTAACTTATTCCTGATATTATGTGAGCTCTAACTTATTCCTGATATGATCTCTAACTTATTCCTGATATTATGTGAGCTCTAACTTATTCCTGATATTTTGTGATCTTATTCCTCAGTGTTTTGCCTCATAATATATACAGTAGAGGCTTTTTCAGAAAGTTATTTAGCCAGCTAACAATTTTAAAAGTTTAATGTAAAAATGTTGCTGTTATATACGCATAGATGACTAGAAGACTGTTTTAAGTTGATATATATTAAAAATGACCCACTTCTGGCATTTCTAGTGTTAAGCCACAAACACTAGCTGCAGCTGCTGCTGTATGTTGAATGGGTAAGCTCTGTATGGGCAGTTTACACTCAAAACATCTAATGCTAGCGTGCCAGTTAGCACCTGCTGTATGTTGAATGGGTATGCTTTGTCTGTAGTGTTAGCGCGCTAGCTAGCTTCTCCTGTATGCATACATTCAAACAACTAACGTTAGCATGTTAGCTAGCGTTAGCACGCTAGCTAGCCAGCTACTCCTGTATGTGTAGAAACAGCAGCTTACCGGTGGCGCATCTCTCCTGACGAGACAACATGCCAAACTAGTGCTCGCCCCCGCTTATAGCCCGTGCTCGTTCATTACCGGAATCTAACACACATGGTGGGATTTTTTTGGTCTACGTTTCCACTCTTGACTGGCCCGTCCTTCACATCATGCAAGTGAAAATCCCACCTATTAACCTGTGTTACATTGCTGGTGAACACCCGTGACGTAGTGAACGCAATAATATATGTGAGATTACAATATGTGAGCATAGTAACCTGCCAATTAACCAGCATGTAACCTGCCTATTAAACGGCATACTAACCTGCCTATTAAACAGCATTGTAACCTGCCTAGTTGTTTGAGTGCTAACATGCTAACGTTAGTTGTTTGAATGTATGCATACACATACAGGAGTAGCTGGCTAGCTAGCGTGCTAACGCTAGCTAACATGCTAACGTTAGTTGTTTGAATGTATGCATACAGGAGAAGCTAGCTAGCGCGCTAACACTACAGACAAAGCATACCCATTCAACATACAGCAGGTGCTAACTGGCACGCTAGCATTAGATGTTTTGAGTGTAAACTGCCCATACAGAGCTTACCCATTCAACATACAGCAGCAGCTGCAGCTAGTGTTTGTGGCTTAACACTAGAAATGCCAGAAGTGGGTCATTTTTAATATATATCAACTTAAAACAGTCTTCTAGTCATCTATGCGTATATAACAGCAACATTTTTACATTAAACTTTTAAAATTGTTAGCTGGCTAAATAACATTCTGAAAAAGCCTCTACTGTATATATTATGAGGCAAAACACTGAGGAATAAGATCACAAAATATCAGGAATAAGTTAGAGCTCACATAATATCAGGAATAAGTTAGAGATCATATCAGGAATAAGTTAGAGCTCACATAATATCAGGAATAAGTTAGAGCTCACATAATATCAGGAATAAGTTAGAGCTCACATAATATCAGGAATACGTTAGAGCTCACATAATATCAGGAACAATTTAGACCTCACATAATATCAGGAATAAGTTAGAGCTCACATACTATCAGGAATAAGTTAGAGCTCACTTAATATCAGGAATAAGTTAGAGCTCACATAATATCAGGAAAAAGTTAGAGCTCACATAATATCAGGAATACGTTAGAGCTCACATAATATCAAAAAATAAGTTAAAGCTCACATAATATCAGGAATACGTTAGAGCTCACATAATATCAGAAATACGTTAGAGCTCACATAATATAAAAAATATTAGACTTTAAGAATATTGTAGAGACAACATGCCAAACTATTGCTCGCCCCCGCTTATAGCCCGTGCTCGTTCATTCCCGGAATCTAACACACCTGGTGGGATTTTTTTGGTCTACGTTTCCACTCTTGACTGGCCCTTCCTTCAAATCAGGCAAGTGAAACTCCCACCTATTAACCTGTGTTACATTGCTGGTGAACACCCGTGACGTAGTGAACGCAACAATATATGTGAGATTACAATATGTGAGCATAGTAACCTGCCAATTAACCAGCATGTAACCTGCCTATTAAACAGCATACTAACCTGCCTATTAAACAGCATTGTAACCTGCCTAGTTGTTTGAGTGTGAGCCTATACATACAGTAGTAGTTAGCTAGTTAGTTTGCACACTAACAATAGTTGTTTGAATACAATCTACCTAATGATGGAGCATACACATTAAGAGTAACTAGCTGGCTAGCGGCTAAAGTTTATTTGTCTGTTTGCGGTACTGCTGTACTGCCCCTGTATATGTGCGCGGGTTGTATGCTTGATAAATATAACTTTAGTCA
Source organism: Dallia pectoralis (assembly GCA_029465975.1). NCBI lineage: Eukaryota > Metazoa > Chordata > Actinopteri > Esociformes > Umbridae > Dallia > Dallia pectoralis. The sequence continues at coordinate 1,050,932 of CM055735.1, read as the reverse complement.
CGCTGAGAAAACCTTGTTTGCAGCCTGATATTAACGTTGTTGGCTCGATAGTATCCGTGGCAATTATCCAGAAACTGTTTGAAATTGGAGCTTTACTGTCACACGAGTTACTTCCTGGTTGCGGTGCTGGATGGGTAATGTAGTTAATTGCTTTACACTGGTAATGGATTGCTATGCTCAGCGTTACTATTTAAAACTACACTCACTGGTTTCACTTTGGGCCAACATACTAGAAATACCTTTTGTAGTTTGGGCTATTGGTTTAATGTGTAACATTGACATGAATGTATATTTGGTGTGTGAAATGGTTGCATTTCTGTGTTTAGATGAATATGGTTTGTTTAGTCATTAATTTAGAAGACTAAGTATTATAATATTTCTAATATAAAGAACTGATCAGTTATAAAAAACTGACTTTATTGGAATGTATATTGAATTTGTATATTATTCTGAATGAATGGCATTATGTGTATATGGCTATCAATATTGTTGTCTACACCATAGCCTTTTTTATTCCTACAGGTTTATAACCTGCTATTTGTGGACTAATCAACTGTTTGTGAAAATGAATCAAAGTAAATAAAAACCCACAACGAGTTAAAACAACGTGTCCTCTCCTGACGCCCCGTTCGGTGGGGAGATTCTGAAAGAACCGAACATATATATTATACATATTATTAAACAAATAACTGGACATTGGCAGTTGATATCAGTACACAGTTGACTACGGCTGGCAGCAAGCACACATCACAATTTCAGCAGAAATTGTACCCTATCTAGTTGTGTCCTTTTCTGCCTAAATGTGTAATTTTTGCTCTTGTGCTTTATGTTTATGTAACGGTGCGTTGTCTTGTACTTTTTCTCGCCTTATCTTGGCCAGGTCGCCGTTGTAAATGAGAATTTGTTCTCAATCGGTCTACCTGGTAAAATAAAGGTAAAATAAAAATAGATTTAAAAATATGATACAAAAAGTTCTCAAAGGTGATTAGTACACGTGAAATCCTGAGAATTATGTGGCAAAATTACATACAATGCAGGATAGATAAGACTTTATGGTAGTATATTATAATATTGGACATCAAATCTAAAAGACATTTCCACCACAACAGTTATCAGACTTGGGATTTCTTTGTTTGGTGAAATATTATCTCTATTTTTTTCTTTTTTGCTACTGCTCAAAAACAGGAAATATTAACTGGAGAAAATTAATAGATTTATATTTGAGTAGTTTGGCAGACACTTTAATCTGAAGTGAATTAAGTAAGAGTAAGTGCACTTTTAATACAGATTCCAGAATTATAAGGGAACTTCTCCTTCTAGAAGAAACATCAGTAGTGTTAGTGGCTGAACATGGAATCTGACCCTACATCAGTTTATCAATGGATTTGTGGCGTCTTACTTTTCTCCCAATATAACTGAATTACATACTGAAAGAAGGGTGCTGTTTTTATTTTCTGACAGCCAAAGAAAAATTGAATGAAACACATAACATGAATAATTATTTGTTATATAAAAACATAAAGTGCAAGACTTATATGAGTACTCTATTACACGGTTACATTTTTAATAACTTGCTCACTTTATCGTCTAAAAATACATTATATCTTGATACAGATCAATAAAACATTTTGGCTGTAGTCACTAAATAGATTAAGCCATGTTTGTGCAATCCTGCTTCTGCTATTTGCTTAAATTAGATGCATGTTTAGATTAGATGAATGTGTCCCTGAATTCAGACAAAAACCTCAAATGTGCACGGGAGAGAGAATGAGGACCACAAATTATTTGTAATGATATATATAGAGAAAGCCAAAAGACATGGGACAGGGAAGAATGAGAGAGACATATTTAAAATTAGTTCCCTATCAGGGACCTTCGAGCTGTGTAATAACGCTATGGGAACACTCTGCGTGAGTGCGTCATGAAGCACATGTGTAATCAGTCCAATGGCGTGACGGAACGTCACAGACGGGTGACGTCGCGACCAGGAAATCATAAAGCACCCCTAATTACCGGCACATTCAGTTTTCTGTTGCTTGTGATAGAGTCCTCACGGGTTTTCTGTTATTAGCTGGCTAATCAGAAAGTTTCTTTACATTTTATGTACAAGAATTCGACCGGGATTATGGCAAACAAGCGGCGTTTTAGACAGTGTGCTCCTCCCTGCAACCGCTTTCTCACAGGACGGGATATGCACAGTCTATGCGTGGTTTGTTTGGGAGCGGAGCATGCTCAGTTAGCCTTTGATGAGGCTAGCTGTAAGCATTGTGACCGTCTTCCCATGCGAACACTGCGCTCTCGCCTGGCGCTTTTTCAGGAAAGCGGCTCGGTTTGCGCTCCCCGCCGAGGCACGGTGTCGATTGGGTTCGCAAGTGGATCTAGCGAGAGGGTCTGAGACGGCGTCTGCATTTTCTCGGTCTTCGTCTACTAGAGCCAGTGCCTCAGTTCGGGATTCGGGAGCACGCGCTGGGGTTTCTTCCGCCCAGGATGAGGCATCTTTTTCTCAGCTATCCAGTTCTGGATGCTGAAAGCCTCGAGGTGAAGGCTGAATTGTTAATTCAGTCACCCGCGAACGAGGAGCTGCTGGAGGTACTCACCCGAGCTGTGGAAAAGCTCAACATCGAGTGGCCGGCTGGAGTCTGCTTCAACCAGTAAGTAGAGCGAAAGATTTTTGCCTTCCCGTGCTTTACCTCCTCACCGGTGTTTGCCTTTCTTCCCGGACTGAGGTGTCGAGGTCCTGAAAAGGCCGGTGTCGTCCCGATATTTAATCCGCGGACAAACATGTATTTGATTGTTGCCGAGGCTAATATTTATGGATACGGAGCGATGCCTGTTGCGGAGGAGATACTGGCTAGCCATTTATCTCCTGCGGCATCGTCTCTTAGGACACCGACATTGCCCTCCAAGCCGTTGAAGCCTACCGAGAGGCGACGTTCGCAGGCAGGGCCTTCGAGGGGTAAGACAGTTCCGAGGGCTGTCGCTACCCCCAAAAAGGCTTTGTCCAAGAGACCCTTGTCACAATAGATCTGAAGAACGCCTACTTCCATATCTCCATCCTTCCACAACACAGGATGTCATGTCTTGCATTGTTTTTAGACACGTTTTAGTCACTTAGCACCACCTAGTGGTCATTTGTATAACAGCCTTTACTGTTTTAGGCTTGTAACTGATAAAGATTGTTATTGGTTAAAATTGTCACGTGACTCCTGTCAGCCTGTTGCAAAACTCTTTATCGATTGTAGAAGAAAGCAGTACAGTATCTTTTGCCATCTCCCCGTGTTAAGGCCCAATCCGAATACTCCCACTTACCCCTTCCCCTTAGCCCTACCCCTTAGTTTACCCCTACCCCTTGGCCCTCGAAACCGAGTGGTAAGGGGTACGTTCCCCTAGGAATTGGGACACCACTCGGTTTTGGCTACGTCATCATACATCGTCGCTAGCTGGCTGCTACGTCACCAGAGGCGACACAAATGTTGATCTCAAACTTCGGAGATGCAGTCTGGAAAAGTGTGTATGTTGTCGATTGCGTGGATTTTAGTTATGTTTTTGCGATTGTCTGCAACAAATTGCAAAAATCAAGCGAGAAGAGGTCTACGACGCCTACGAATGCTGGTAGTTTAACTTAAGGTATGTATCGATTGGTTGCAAACAACATTGTCGTATTGTATTTAAAGTTCACGGAACTAACCAACAAGGTAGCAAACATTTTTCCCAACTCAGCCATTAATGGTGTAAAATTGTTTTATTTTCCAGACTGGTGGTCCAACAAGATACTGTGCCATAAACCCCAACACGTCTATACTGCGCATATGGTTCGATGTATGTAGTAGTTATTTGTTTACTTTGGTGGCGGTGCATATGGATGCAGATGTTCTTCTGTGTACTATTGTTTTTAATGTTTTTGTAAAGCACACGTGCTATATAAATAAACCTGCTTGCTTACTACTGAAGGCTGTTTTCAATAAATAATTTCATCCACATTGCATTGTGTTTTGTATATCTGTTTCAGTGATCACTGTTTTGAATGTCATTGATCGATGTTCAGAAACCCTTAATCAAAAACAATGTGCAAAGTGCAACAACAAACAAACTACAGTTTATCAAACATTTTTTCAAAGATGTCCAATAACCTCTATGTCTTGGCCTCATCAGTGTGCTGTATCATATCCAAATTATGTTGTACACCTTCATAATCTACAGTCTGGTTGTACAGCATGACACTTCGGTTCATTTTCTGCCCGAAAGCGAATTATTTGCCGGGTTTCCTCCGGCGTCCGTGTGATTCGGCACGGTATCTAAAGCACTTTTATCGCTATTCCAAAAGCAACATGTTATGTTATGCACTGATATGAATTATCTGCTAAAAGAGTCAACTGTAGACAAACATGCATTGAGTAAAGGTAGTCAGAGAAATACGGGACAAATTAGCAATGTATCTTTGGCGTTGAAAACTGGCAAAAAGTCGCGATAAAAAAAAAAAGAAATCAATTATTAAAATGGTTAAACAAATATATATATATATACAGGACTGCGTAGGTCACAAAACAATTGTGTCGTAATTTTTAAATTCGTTATTTAATCCGAAAATACTACATTTATGGGTCTCTTTTGATGATCTAGCAGCCATTGTTGACGTCTCGCAATGTGTTCTGGGTACCCCTTGGTTTCAAGTGAGCTCTCGGAAAATCTTGGTTTCAAGGGGTATACAGCCCTTCGTCTTACCCCTTCGTCTTGGTCAAAATGAGTATTCGGACAGCACTTGGTGTCGCGCGAACGCGCAAAACTAAGGGGAAGGGCTAAGGGGAAAGGGTAAGGGGGAGTATTCGGATTGGGCCTAAGCCTTGGAGAAGCTTTACTTGTAAGTATTTCAGTTATGATCATCTTTTAGCATCACTTATGTTTGTATTGTGTAGAAAAATAATATGTTTACGACACTGTTTAGTCACCATGTTTCTGAGAAGTATTGCACTATTGAGTGTCACATGTAGCATTGCTCCTTTGAATGCTGTTAACATAACTAATTGTAATAGTTTTTCATTGTCTATATGTATTTATTTGTATTCAATATTTACATCATTTACATATATCTAGTGTCGTAATTGTAATGATTATAAGCACAGCCTTTGTTTGTTATTTCAGTTTCACAAAAAGAAAAAAGAATAAGAAAAGAGGAAAACTACTCTCGACTCCTTTGACTTATTTTTTTAATGTTTAGCTATATGTCAATTCGTGCCAGACACGCACACGGAGGACAGAATACAGGAAGTTTCTGAGGTTCACTTTCGGGGGCGAAGTGTACCAATATCGGGTTCTTCCGTTCGGCCTAGCACTCTCTCCCCGTACGTTCACGAGATGTATGGACGTTGCCCTGGCGCCGTTGCGCCTCCAGGGCATCTCTCATCTCATCTCATCTTCAACCGCTTATCCGGGGTCGGGTCGCGGGGGTAGCAGCTCTAGCAGGGGACCCCAAACTTCCCTTTCCCGGGCAACATTAGCCAGCTCTGACTGGGGAATCCCGAGGCGTTCCCAGGCCAGTGTGGAGATATAATCTCTCCACCTAGTCCTGGGTCTTCCCCGAGGTCTCCTCCCGGCTGGACGTGCCTGGAACACCTCTCTAGGGAGGCGCCCAGGTGGCATTCGTACAAGATGCCCGAACCACCTCAACTGGCTCCTTTCTATGCAAAGGAGCAGCGGCTCTACTCCGAGTTCCTCTCGGATGACTGAGCTTCTCACCCTATCCCTAAGGGAGAGGCCAGCCACCTTTCTGAGAAAACCCATTTCGGCCGCTTGTACCCGTGATCTCGTTCTTTCGGTCATGACCCAGCTTTCATGACCATAGGTGAGGGTAGGAACAAAGATTGACCGGTAGATCGAGAGCTTTGCCTTTCGGCTCAGCTCTCTTTTCGTCACAACGGTGCGGTGAAGCGAATGCAACACCGCCCCCGCTGCTCCGATCCTCCGACCAATCTCCCGCTCCATTGTTCCCTCACTCGCGAACAAGACCCCGAGGTACTTTAACTCCTTCCCTTGGAGTAAGGACTCATTCCCTACCCGGAGTAGGCGCTCCACCGGTTTCCTGCTGAGAGTCATGGCCTCAGATTTAGAGGTGCTAACCCTCATCCCAGCCGCTTCACACTCGGCTGCGAACCGATCCAGTGAGTGCTGAAGGTCACCGACCGATGAGGCCATCAGGACCACATCATCCGCAAAAAGCAGTGATGTGACCATCAGCCCACCGAACGGGAACCCCTCCCCCCCATGACTACGCCTTGATATCCTGTCCATGAATATTACAAACAGGATTGGTGACAAAGCGCAGCCCTGGCGGAGGCCAACCCCCACCTGGAACGAATCCGACTTACTGCCGAGGACACGGACACAGCTCATGCTTTGAGCGTACAGAGATTGGATGGCCCTGAGAAGAGACCCCCTCACCCCATACTCCCGCAGCACCTCCCACAAAAGATCCCGGGGTACCCGGTCATACGCCTTCTCCAGATCCACAAAACACATGTAGACTGGATGGGCATTCTCCCAGGCCCCCTCCAGGATCCTTGCGAGAGTAAAGAGCTGGTCCGTGGCCTCCAGGGCATACGCTTCTTAAATTATATTGACGATTGGTTGATTCTGGCTCCTTTTGGAGCATCTAGTGGTTCGGCATCGAGATGTCGTTCTGGCTCACATCAAGAAACTGGGGTTGAGGCTCAATGCCGGGAAGAGTGTGCTATCGCCGTTACAGGTGACCACTTTCCTAGGTGTAGTCTGGGATTCGACCACGATGCGGGCACATCTGTCTTCAGCACGTGTCGCGTCGATCCTCGCAGCTGTCGAGCAGATAAGACTAGGCCAGTCACTCACTGTGAAACAGTTTCAGAGACTGTTAGGTCTGTTGGCGGCAGCGTCCAACGTTATACCTTGCGGCCTGTTGTACATGAGACCATTGCAGTGGTGGCTCAGAACCAAAAGGTTCTCCCCGAGGGGAAACCAGTTCCGCATGATCACAGTTACGCGGCGTTGTCTCCGCACGCTAGTCGTCTGAGGGAAGCCTTGGTTCCTAACCCAGGGTCCCGTGTTGGGGTCGTCGTGTAACACTAACGACAGATGCCTCCCTCACTGGCTGGGGAGCGATCATGAGTGGTCGCCCAGCCCAAGGGCTTTGGTGGGGCCATCAGCTATCATGGCATATAAATTGGCTAGAGATGCTGGCAGTTTACCAGGCTCTGAAGCACTTCCTCCCAGACCTAAGGGGTCATCATGTTCTTGTCCGGTCGGACAACACATCGCTGGTGTTTTACATCAACCATCAGGGGGGTCTTCGCTCACGCCCACTTTACAATCTGGCCCCCCAGGTCCTTCTATGGTCCCACGGGAAGCTCCTTTCTTTAGGGGCCATTTATATCCCGGGGTGCCTAAATCAGGGGGCAGACACCCTGTCAAGGCAGGGACCGAGGCCCGGGGAATGGAGACTCCATACCGAGGTGGTGGAGCTCCTATGGTCGTATTTCGTCGGGCCGAGGTAGTCCTATTTGCTTCCAGAGAGACATCACACTGTCCACTGTGGTTCTTGCTAACTCATCCATCCCCGCTAGGGGTGGATGCCATGGTACAGGCATGGCCGAGGTCACGCCTGTATGCTTTTCCCCCGGTTGCTCTGCTCCCAGGAGTTCTGGAGATGGTCCGTCAGGAGCAGGTCAGTCTACTGCTCGTAGCACCGTACTGGCCGGCCCGAGTGTGGTTCGCGGACCTAATATCTCTCCTTGTCGGTTCTCCTCTGGAGATTCCGATCAGGAGGGACTTGCTTTCCCAGGCGCATGGGGTCATCCTTCACCCCCGCCCAGAGCTGTGGAAACTATGGGCCTGGCCTCTGAGGGGGCCCGCCTCTTAGATTCGGGTCTCTCGACTGAGGCCGTTGAGACTATCCTTCACTCCAGAGCTCCAGCCACAAGGAAGGCGTATGCCGCTAGGTGGAAATTGTTCACCTCTTGGTGCGGAGAATGGCAGTTAGACCCAGTTAACTGCCTGGTGTTTGCAGTACTGGAGTTCCTGCAAGAGTGTTTCTATACAGGTCTGTCCCCGTCCACATTGAAGGTGTACGTGGCGGCTTTGTCCACATGCCATGTCCCTTTAAATGGAGTTTCTCTGGGGAGAAACCCACTGGTATCACGCTTCCTTCGTGGCACCCGGAGGCTGAGGCCAGCAGCCGGAACAAGGGTGCCATCCTGGGACCTGGCCATTGTGCTGGAAGGTCTCTCCCGTGTTCCATTCGAGCCCATTGAGGACGTCCCGGATAAGTTTATTACTCTCAAGACAGTCTTCTTACTTGCTGTCTCTTCCCTGAAGAGGATTGGTGATATGCAAGCCCTTTCGGTGGCGCCCTCATGTTTGGAATTCTCACCCGGAATGGTTAAGGCGTTTCTACTACCTACACCCGGTTATGTTCCTAAGGTCCCAACTTATACTGTTAGGCCTATTGTGCTGCCAGTCTTTTGTCCTCCTCTCTTACTGACGTTGGACCAGGAGAAGAATAACCTCCTCTGCCCAGTGAGGGCCTTAGACGCCTACGTCCACAGAACTGCCCTGTGGAGGCTATCCAAACAGTTGTTTGTGTGCTTTGGACCAACCAAGAAAGGGGGTCCTGTGTCTAAACAGAGGATGAGCAAGTGGTTGGTTGAGGCCATCTCACTTGCCTACGAGTCGGCTGGTCAGCCTTCAACTTTGGCTGTTCGAGCCCACTCGACCAGGAGTATGGCGGCTTCAAAAGCCCTTTTGGCAGACAAGGTTTCACTACATGATGTTTGTGTTGCGGCAGGCTGGTCCTCACCGCACACGTTCGTGAGGGTTTTGCCAGCTTGACTTTAGCTCCACGCCAGGAGCGCAGGTGCTTTCGTCCGAATGTGCGCTCTGACTTCACATGGCGGGCACTTGCTCGTATGGCGAAGTGGGTATTGGCGTTCCCGTAGCGTTTTCATGCAGCTCGAAGTTCCCTGATAGCGAACGTCTCCGGTTACGTATGTAACCTTAAGCCTGTTTTATGCTTCTGCGACGAATCGACGGCGTACCCTCGCGTACGTGACCATAATATCACAGGCAGACTGATGCCTCGTACGTTACTATAATATCACAGGTCGACTGATGCCTCGTAAGTGACCATAATATCACAGGCAGACTGATGCCTCGTACGTTACTATAATATCACAGGCCGACTGATGCCTCGTACGTGACCATAATATCACAGGCAGACTGATGCCTCGTACGTTACTATAATATCACAGGCCGACTGATGCCTCGTACGTGACCATAATATCACAGGCAGACTGATGCCACGTACGTTACTATAATATCACAGGCAGACTGATGCCTCGTACGTTACTATAATATCACAGGCCGACTGATGCCTCGTACGTGACCATAATATCACAGGCAGACTGATGCCTCGTACGTTACTATAATATCACAGGCCGACTGATGCCTCGTACGTGACCATAATATCACAGGCAGACTGATGCCACGTACGTTACTATAATATCACAGGCAGACTGATGCCTCGTACGTTACTATAATATCACAGGCCGACTGATGCCTCGTACGTGACCATAATATCACAGGCAGACTGATGCCTCGTACGTTACTATAATATCACAGGTCGACTGATGCCTCGTACGTGACCATAATATCACAGCCCGACTGATGCCTCGTACGTTACTATAATATCACAGGCCGACTGATGCCTCGTACGTTACTATAATATCACAGGCCGACTGTGTTAAAATGAGTGAGGAGTCCACGAATCCAAGCCAGACGTGTTTATTATATAAACCTCTGTTGAGTACTATAATATTACATGCCGACTGATGCCTCGTACGCGACCTGAGCGCGTCACATATAGTGTGTTACCTGGTGTTACCTTCGTTGGAGACTGAATAGCAGGCCTCTGCTGCACACTGGTGGGTCTAGGTGCTATCTGGGTCTCCCGAGGTGTGTGTGGTGTGTGTAGGGAACTGACTGGTGCAGCTGGATCGGCGTATTGACAATCAAGGTCTGCAGGGTCGGGCTGTCGTGGTGGTGGCTCCGCAACGGGGAGGATGTGGCGGCGATTTCTCCTGTAGGTCCCTCCGTTGGACTCGATGATGTAGGAGCGTGGTTCCTCGCACACTTCCTTCACGGTGCCCAAGTGGTCATGTCCCTTGATGGTCTGCATCCTGACGACTTGTCCCTCTGCAAGGGGCAGTAGTGGGCGGCTTGATTCATCATAATAGCGCTTTTGAGTCTTTTATTTTTGAGTTGGGCATTGACCAGCTGTGTGTTCTTCGGGGGCTGGCTCCAGCAGTCTGGTGCTGACAGGAAGAGTCGAGCATGTCTGTCGTGACATAAGACGTTCTGCAGGTGAGCCCAATGCTTGGTCACGGGGAATGTTCCTTATGTTAAGCAGGTTGAGATACACATCAGTCCCATCTCTGTGAGATTTTTCCATCAGTAGTTTGGCACTGCGGACTGCTCTCTCTGTCAGTCCGTTTGACTGTGGATACACCGGGCTGCTGGTAACGTGGGTGAAGTCCCACTGCTCGGCGAAATCCTTGAATCGTTGGCTCGTGTATTGCCTCGCATTGTCACTGATGAGGGTGTGAGGTGTTCCGTGGACAGAAAAGTGCCTTTTGAGCTTCGTGATCACAGCTGCTGAAGTTGTGTTTGGGAGAAGGTCGATTTCATACCACCCTGAGTATGAGTCCACCAGCAGGTGGTACTGTTGTCCGTGCCACTCAAACATGTCAGTGGCCACTGTAGACCATGGCAGGGCTGGAACTGGATGTGGCTGCAAAGGTTCCTTTTGCTGATGTGGTCTGGTGCTATTGCAGACGGAGCATGACATCAGTTCTTCTGCAATGTCTTTGTTCATTGACGGCCAAAAAAACAATTCACGCACTTGTCGTCAAGTTTGACACCATCCACATAAAAAGTGTCATCACAGGTGCTGTTGTCTGACTTTTCCCGTTCTAATTGGTGTACAGATTTTCTGTAGTCGTTGTGCTTTGCATAGCTTTTCCTTTCATATCCTTGGCGGTGTGACATGGACTTAAAGCATTTCTTGTAATGATTGAATTTTTTACAGTTATGGCATTGCTGACCAAAAGCAGGACACTAGTCTCTCTGCGCAGTATGGCTACTTCCACAATTGCTGCAATTCTGTGCTGCTGTGCTTTATGGATTTTGTCTCGTATTTGCCTGCTTGAGGTTTATCTTTTGACCTCTGGTGCCACCCACTGGAATTTAGCTGAATTGCGTCTCCAGTGGTGGCTGTTTGGGGCATGGCAAGCATCCTATTACTTTACACAGTCATTTCATATATGCGGCAGATTGTGATGGCTTTTGTTAGACTTAATTCACTGTCACGTAGCAAAGCTTTTCTTATGCTGTCATTTTTTGATGCCACATACTATTCTGTCACAAGTTCGGGGTCTTCTCTAGACTCTGCTGGAACGACACCGGCTCCCTCTTCACCTGGCGCCCTCACCTCTGCTGCGTAAACGAATGAACGCTCACGTTCGATGGCCTCCGCTCCTGCGAGATTGAGGAGGATATATGCCTGTGTTTTGGCAGGCTTATTTGAGTGCACCGCTGCTATGAAGATATCATATTCCTGTTCAAAATTCTCTGCGAGGTTCCTGTCGAAAACGAGGGGGTCTGGTCTACGAAATCCATCCGCCATCACGTGTTTAGTCGTACCTCTAACTTGACGTCAGTAGTTTTCTCCACTTGAGACAAACTAAGCACGCGAAACTTACAGGCGATAGATCCGTTTCACTTCTGACACCATGTTGAAATGAGTGAGGAGTCCACGAATCCAAGCCAGACGTGTTTATTATATAAACCTCTGTTGAGTACAGTCAACTTGCACGGCAACAGGCAACGATGCACAGGCCGACTGATTCCTCGTACGTTACTCTAATATCACAGGCCGACTGATGCCTCATATGGGACTATAATATCACAGGCCGACTGATGCCTCATATGGGACTATAATATCACATCCCCACTGATGCCTCATATGGGACTATAATATCACTGTTACTGATGCCTCATATGGGACTATAATATCACATCCCCACTGATGCCTCATATGGGACTGTAATATCACAGGCCGACTGATGCCTCATATGGGACTATAATATCACATCCCCACTGATGCCTCATATGGGACTATAATATCACATCCCCACTGATGCCTCATATGGGACTATAATATCACATCCCCACTGATGCCTCATATGGGACTATAATATCACTGTTACTGATGCCTCATATGGGACTATAATATCACATCCCCACTGATGCCTCATATGGGACTATAATATCACATCCCCACTGATGCCTCATATCGGACTATAATATCACATCCCCACTGATGCCTCATATCGGACTATAATATCACATCCCCACTGATGCCTCATATGGGACTATAATATCACATCCCCACTGATGCCTCATATCGGACTATAATATCACATCCCCACTGATGCCTCATATCGGACTATAATATCACATCCCCACTGATGCCTCATATCGGACTATAATATCACATCCCCACTGATGCCTCATATGGGACTATAATATCACATCCCCACTGATGCCTCATATGGGACTATAATATCACATCCCCACTGATGCATCATATCGGACTATAATATCACATCCCCACTGATGCCTCATATCGGACTATAATATCACATCCCCACTGATGCCTCATATGGGACTATAATATCACATCCCCACTGATGCCTCATATGGGACTATAATATCACATCCCCACTGATGCCTCATATGAGACTATAATATCACATCCCCACTGATGCCTCATATGGGACTATAATATCACATCCCCACTGATGCCTCATATGGGACTATAATATCACATCCCCACTGATGCCTCATATGGGACTATAATATCACATCCCCACTGATGCCTCATATGAGACTATAATATCACATCCCCACTGATGCCTCATATGGGACTATAATATCACATCCCCACTGATGCCTCATATGAGACTATAATATCACATCCCCACTGATGCCTCATATGGGACTATAATATCACATCCCCACTGATGCCTCATATGGGACTATAATATCACATCCCCACTGATGCCTCATATGGGACTATAATATCACATCCCCACTGATGCCTCATATGGGACTATAATATCACATCTCCACTGATGCCTCATATGGGACTATAATATCACATCCCCACTGATGCCTCATATGGGACTATAATATCACATCCCCACTGATGCCTCATATGGGACTATAATATCACATCCCCACTGATGCCTCATATGGGACTATAATATCACATCCCCACTGATGCCTCATATGGGACTATAATATCACTGTTACTGATGCCTCATATGAGACTATAATATCACATCCCCACTGATGCCTCATATGGGACTATAATATCACATCCCCACTGATGCCTCATATGGGACTATAATATCACATCCCCACTGATGCCTCATATGGGACTATAATATCACATCCCCACTGATGCCTCATATGAGACTATAATATCACATCCCCACTGATGCCTCATATGAGACTATAATATCACATCCCCACTGATGCCTCATATGGGACTATAATATCACATCCCCACTGATGCCTCATATGAGACTATAATATCACATCCCCACTGATGCCTCATATCGGACTATAATATCACATCCCCACTGATGCCTCATATGGGACTATAATATCACATCCCCACTGATGCCTCATATGGGACTATAATATCACATCCCCACTGATGCCTCATATCGGACTATAATATCACATCCCCACTGATGCCTCATATCGGACTATAATATCACATCCCCACTGATGCCTCATATGGGACTATAATATCACATCCCCACTGATGCCTCATATGGGACTATAATATCACATCCCCACTGATGCATCATATCGGACTATAATATCACATCCCCACTGATGCCTCATATCGGACTATAATATCACATCCCCACTGATGCCTCATATGAGACTATAATATCACATCCCCACTGATGCCTCATATGGGACTATAATATCACATCCCCACTGATGCCTCATATGGGACTATAATATCACATCCCCACTGATGCCTCAAATGGGACTATAATATCACATCCCCACTGATGCCTCATATGGGACTATAATATCACATCCCCACTGATGCCTCATATGAGACTATAATATCACATCCCCACTGATGCCTCATATGGGACTATAATATCACATCCCCACTGATGCCTCATATGGGACTATAATATCACTGTTACTGATGCCTCATATGAGACTATAATATCACATCCCCACTGATGCCTCATATGAGACTATAATATCACTGTTACTGATGCCTCATATGGGACTGTAATATCAATGCACATTATCATAACATAAATATAACCACATTTCGTACCGGCGTCGGTGCTCGTGCTTCAGAGGACAGTGGGCCGGTACCACAGAGACACGTAATGCACACCTCTCCACATCTCACCCCCATCTAAAGAGAAAAGACAGGGAGAGAGTGAGAGAGAGTGAGAGAGGGAGAGAGAGAGAGGGAGAGAGAGAGAGGGAGAGAGAGAGAGGTAGAGAGAGAGAGAGAGAGTGGGAGAGAGAGAGGTAGAGAGAGGGAGTGAGAGATAGAAAGAGAGTCAGAGGGAGGGAGGGAGAGGTAGAGGTCCATGCATGTTTCCATCTGTAGCTGACACAGGGTCGTGGACCTGCTGGACAGGTTACTAACTAGGGTTCAAGTCCAGACCACCTGGTACCTCGCAGCTGTCATTTACATAACGAAGGCGATGACTGTGAACTTTAACAACTTCTCAGAAAGCATCTAAATACGGAGAGCTTGTTGATTCTGCTGCCATGGAAACCTAACTTCAAGTGTAAAACTGGTACAGAGATCGAGAGAGAAAATTGGAAAGAGAGGGTAGGAAGTGGTGGTAATTTATCTGGAGCCATTAGCCCATAACTAATAGGACAGTAATACAGAAGCAACAAGCCCATAACTAATAGGACAGTAATAC
This sequence comes from Dallia pectoralis, assembly GCA_029465975.1. NCBI lineage: Eukaryota > Metazoa > Chordata > Actinopteri > Esociformes > Umbridae > Dallia > Dallia pectoralis. Next base: position 1,035,864 of record CM055735.1, on the reverse strand, counting down.
AGAAGCAACGAGCCCAAAACTAATAGGACAGTAATACAGAAGCAAGCGAGCCCATAACTAATAGGACAGTAATACAGAAGCAACAAGCCCATAACTAATAGGACAGTAATACAGAAGCAACGACCTCATAACTAATAGGACAGTAATACAGAAGCAACGAGCCCATAACTAATAGGACAGTAATACAGAAGCAACGAGCCCATAACTAATAGGACAGTAATACAGAAGCAACGAGCCCATAACTAATAGGACAGTAATACAGAAGCAACGAGCTCATAACTAATAGGACAGTAATACAGAAGCAACGAGCCCATAACTAATAGGACAGTAATACAGAAGCAACGAGCTCATAACTAATAGGACAGTAATACAGAAGCAACGAGCCCATAACTAATAGGACAGTAAAACAGAAGCAACAAGCTCATAACTAATAGGACAGTAATACAGAAGCAACGAGCTCATAACTAATAGGACAGTAATACAGAAGCAACAAGCCCATTACTAATAGGACAGTAATACAGAAGCAACGAGCTCATAACTAATAGGACAGTAATACAGAAGCAACAAGCTCATAACTAATAGGACAGTAATACAGAAGCAACATGCCCATATCTAATAGGACAGTAATACAGAAGCAATGAGCTCATAACTAATAGGACAGTAATACAGAAGCAACAAGCCCATAACTAATAGGACAGTAATACAGAAGTAACGAGCTCATAACTAATAGGACAGTAATATAGAAGCAACAAGCCCATAACTAATAGGACAGTAATACAGAAGCAACGGGCCCATAACTAATAGGACAGTAATACAGAAGCAACAAGCCCATAACTAATAGGACAGTAATACAGAAGCAACGAGCCCATAACTAATAGGACAGTAATACAGAAGCAACGAGCTCATAACTAATGGGACAGTAATACAGAAGCAACAGGCCCATAACTAATAGGACAGTAATACAGAAGCAATGAGCCCATAACTAATTGGACAGTAATACAGATGCAACGAGCCCAAAACTAATAGGACAGTAATACAGAAGCAACGAGCCCATAACTAATAGGACAGTAATACAGAAGCAACGAGCCCATAACTAATAGGACAGTAATACAGAAGCAACGAGCCCATAACTAATAGGACAGTAATACAGAAGCAAGCGAGCCCATAACTAATAGGACAGTAATACAGAAGCAACAAGCCCATAACTAATAGGACAGTAATACAGAAGCAACGAGCCCATAACTAATAGGACAGTAATACAGAAGCAACGAGCCCATAACTAATAGGACAGTAATACAGAAGCAACGAGCTCATAACTAATAGGACAGTAATACAGAAGCAACGAGCCCATAACTAATAGGACAGTAATACAGAAGCAACGAGCTCATAACTAATAGGACAGTAATACAGAAGCAACGAGCCCATAACTAATAGGACAGTAATACAGAAGCAACGAGCTCATAACTAATAGGACAGTAATACAGAAGCAACAAGCCCATTACTAATAGGACAGTAATACAGAAGCAACGAGCTCATAACTAATAGGACAGTAATACAGAAGCAACAAGCTCATAACTAATAGGACAGTAATACAGAAGCAACATGCCCATATCTAATAGGACAGTAATACAGAAGCAATGAGCTCATAACTAATAGGACAGTAATACAGAAGCAACAAGCCCATAACTAATAGGACAGTAATACAGAAGTAACGAGCTCATAACTAATAGGACAGTAATATAGAAGCAACAAGCCCATAACTAATAGGACAGTAATACAGAAGCAACGGGCCCATAACTAATAGGACAGTAATACAGAAGCAACAAGCCCATAACTAATAGGACAGTAATACAGAAGCAACGAGCCCATAACTAATAGGACAGTAATACAGAAGCAACGAGCTCATAACTAATGGGACAGTAATACAGAAGCAACAGGCCCATAACTAATAGGACAGTAATACAGAAGCAATGAGCCCATAACTAATTGGACAGTAATACAGATGCAACGAGCCCAAAACTAATAGGACAGTAATACAGAAGCAACGAGCCCATAACTAATAGGACAGTAATACAGAAGCAACGAGCCCATAACTAATAGGACAGTAATACAGAAGCAACGAGCCCATAACTAATAGGACAGTAATACAGAAGCAACGAGCCCATAACTAATAGGACAGTAATACAGAAGCAACGGGCCCATAACTAATAGGACAGTAATACAGAAGCAACGAGTCCATAACTAATAGGACAGTAATACAGAAGCAACGAGCCCATACCTAATAGGACAGTAATACAGAAGCAACAAGCCCATAACTAATAGGACAGTAATTCAGAAGCAACAAGCCCATAACTAATAGGACAGTAATTCAGAAGCAACAAGCCCATAACTTATAGGACAGTAATACAGAAGCAATGAGCCCATAACTAATAGGACAGTAATACAGAAGCAACAAGCCCATAACTAATAGGACAGTAATACAGAAGCAACGAGCCCATAACTAATAGGACAGTAATACAGAAGCAACAAGCCCTTAACTAATAGGACAGTAATACAGAAGCAACGAGCCCATAACTAATAGGACAGTAATACAGAAGCAACGAGCCCATATCTAATAGGACAGTAATACAGAAGCAACGAGCACATAACTAATAGGACAGTAATACAGAAGCAACATGCCCATATCTAATAGGACAGTAATACAGAAGCAATGAGCTCATAACTAATAGGACAGTAATACAGTAGGACAGTAATACAGACTAGTAAGACAGTAATACAGAAGCAACGAGTCCATAACTAATAGGACAGTAATACAGAAGCAACAAGCCCATAACTAATAGGACAGTAATACAGAAGCAACGAGTCCATAACTAATAGGACAGTAATACAGAAGCAACAAGCCCATAACTAATAGGACAGTAATACAGAAGCAACGAGCCCATAACTAATAGGACAGTAATACAGAAGCAACGAGCCCATAACTAATAGGACAGTAATACAGAAGCAACGAGCCCATAACTAATAGGACAGTAATACAGAAGCAACGAGCCCATAACTAATAGGACAGTAATACAGAAGCAACCAGCCCATAACTAATAGGACAGCAGCACAGAAGCAATGGTTACAAAGTACACAACCCTAACAGAGGCCTACATTATAATGTCTCTGTCTCTCTGTTAGGGCATCTGTTAACTTCCTTATTAATATCTCGGTCTCTCTGTTAGGGCATCTGTTAACTTCCTTATTAATGTCTCTCTGTTAGGGCATCTGTTAACTTCCTTATTAACGTCTCTGTCTCTCTGTTAGGGCATCTGTTAACTTCCTTATTAATGTCTCTCTGTTAGGGCATCTGTTAACTTCCTTATTTATGTCTCTGTCTCTCTGTTAGGGCATCTGTTAACTTCCTTATTTATGTCTCTGTCTCTCTGTTAGGGCATCTGTTAACTTCCTTATTAGTGTCTCTGTCTCTCTGTTAGGGCATCTGTTAACTTCCTTATTAACGTCTCTGTCTCTCTGTTAGGGCATCTGTTAACTTCCTTATTAATATCTCTGTCTCTCTGTTAGGGCATCTGTTAACTTCCTTATTAATATCTCTGTCTCTCTGTTAGGGCATCTGTTCACTTCCTTATTAATATCTCTGTCTCTCTGTTAGGGCATCTGTTAACTTCCTTATTAATATCTCTGTCTCTCTGTTAGGGCATCTGTTCACTTCCTTATTAATATCTCTGTCTCTCTGTTAGGGCATCTGTTAACTTCCTTATTAATGTCTCTGTCTCTCTGTTAGGGCATCTGTTAACTTCCTTATTAATGTCTCTGTCTCTCTGTTAGGGCATCTGTTCACTTCCTTATTAATATCTCTGTCTCTCTGTTAGGGCATCTGTTCACTTCCTTATTAATGTCTCTGTCTCTCTGTTAGGGCATCTGTTAACTTCCTTATTAATGTATCTGTCTCTCTGTTAGGGCATCTGTTAACTTCCTTATTAATATCTCTGTCTCTCTGTTAGGGCATCTGTTAACTTCCTTATTAATGTATCTGTCTCTCTGTTAGGGCATCTGTTAACTTCCTTATTAATATCTCTGTCTCTCTGTTAGGGCATCTGTTAACTTCCTTATTAATGTATCTGTCTCTCTGTTAGGGCATCTGTTAACTTCCTTATTAATATCTCTGTCTCTCTGTTAGGGCATCTGTTCACTTCCTTATTAATGTCTCTGTCTCTCTGTTAGGGCATCTGTTAACTTCCTTATTAATGTATCTGTCTCTCTGTTAGGGCATCTGTTAACTTCCTTATTAATATCTCTGTCTCTCTGTTAGGGCATCTGTTAACTTCCTTATTAATGTATCTGTCTCTCTGTTAGGGCATCTGTTAACTTCCTTATTAATGTTTCTCTGTTAGGGCATCTGTTAACTTCCTTATTTATGTCTCTCTGTTAGGGCATCTGTTCACTTCCTTATTAATGTTTCTCTGTTAGGGCATCTGTTAACTTCCTTATTAACGTCTCTGTCTCTCTGTTAGGGCATCTGTTAACTTCCTTATTTATGTCTCTCTGTTAGGGCATCTGTTCACTTCCTTATTAATGTCTCTGTCTCTCTGTTAGGGCATCTGTTAACTTCCTTATTAATGTCTCTGTCTCTCTGTTAGGGCATCTGTTAACTTCCTTATTAATATCTCTGTCTCTCTGTTAGGGCATCTGTTAACTTCCTTATTAACGTCTCTGTCTCTCTGTTAGGGCATCTGTTCACTTCCTTATTAATGTTTCTCTGTTAGGGCATCTGTTAACTTCCTTATTAACGTCTCTGTCTCTCTGTTAGGGCATCTGTTAACTTCCTTATTTATGTCTCTCTGTTAGGGCATCTGTTCACTTCCTTATTAATGTCTCTGTCTCTCTGTTAGGGCATCTGTTAACTTCCTTATTAATATCTCTGTCTCTCTGTTAGGGCATCTGTTAACTTCCTTATTAATGTCTCTGTCTCTCTGTTAGGGCATCTGTTAACTTCCTTATTAATATCTCTGTCTCTCTGTTAGGGCATCTGTTAACTTCCTTATTAATGTATCTGTCTCTCTGTTAGGGCATCTGTTAACTTCCTTATTTATGTCTCTCTGTTAGGGCATCTGTTCACTACCTTATTAATGTTTCTCTGTTAGGGCATCTGTTAACTTCCTTATTAACGTCTCTGTCTCTCTGTTAGGGCATCTGTTAACTTCCTTATTTATGTCTCTCTGTTAGGGCATCTGTTCACTTCCTTATTAATGTCTCTGTCTCTCTGTTAGGGCATCTGTTAACTTCCTTATCTCTGTCTCTCTGTTAGGGCATCTGTTAACTTCCTTATTATTAATGTCTTATTAATATCTCTGTCTCTCTGTTAGGGCATCTGTTCACTTCCTTATTAATGTCTCTGTCTCTCTGTTAGGGCATCTGTTAACTTCCTTATTAATGTATCTGTCTCTCTGTTAGGGCATCTGTTAACTTCCTTATTAATATCTCTGTCTCTCTGTTAGGGCATCTGTTAACTTCCTTATTAATGTATCTGTCTCTCTGTTAGGGCATCTGTTAACTTCCTTATTAATGTTTCTCTGTTAGGGCATCTGTTAACTTCCTTATTTATGTCTCTCTGTTAGGGCATCTGTTCACTTCCTTATTAATGTTTCTCTGTTAGGGCATCTGTTAACTTCCTTATTAACGTCTCTGTCTCTCTGTTAGGGCATCTGTTCACTTCCTTATTAATGTCTCTGTCTCTCTGTTAGGGCATCTGTTCACTTCCTTATTAATGTCTCTGTCTCTCTGTTAGGGCATCTGTTCACTTCCTTATTATTGTCTCTCTGTTAGGGCATCTGTTAACTTCCTTATTAAGATCACACTAGCTTTAACCCTTACACACAGACAGAAACTCTTTGGGAAACACTTCTGTTTACAGCACAGCCATTTCCACGATGAGACTGGAGTCACAGTTACATCCCTCAAACACAGGTTCCACATTCTGTTACCTCACAGTCATTGTCCGAAGTCTCTCCAGATGAGAAGAGCACGCCACGAGGGTCAGACTGGCTCCGATCCCGCAACATATCTGGCCTGATCCTTTCTTCTGTCTTCCTCTTACACAGACCTGCTGATGGATTCCCGGATCAGGCTGTGTTTAAGTATACTCAGAATGTCTGCAGGATGTGTCCCAAATGGAAACGTATTCCTAGGCTATGGAAAAGACCCAGAACAAGTTATAAGTGTGTACTACAGTGTGTTCATGGTGAATGTGTTCTACGTTCACTATGTGACTTAATAACCATATAAATCTGCGTTTCAGAAGCCTATTCCAAAACGTTTCTACAATTTGGTCCCTTGGACAGATGATGGAAAGTTTCACAGGGGAAATGACCCAGCAAGCTTCTGTCTGAAGGAGATAATACATCACACCACGAGACGCAGGTCGTGCTGAACGCAATGCTGGTTCAAAATGTGTTAACATCTCTAATACAGCTGGTCAGATATTAGGTTACCAGGAGCTTCTGTTAAATGTGTTAACTCATCTAATGAGAGCATCTCTAATACAGCTGGTTACATATTAGGTCACCAGGAGCTTCTGTTAAATGTGGTAACTCATCTAGAGAGAGCATCTCATACAGCTGGTCAGATATATTAGGGTAAGTTCTCTTACACAGAAAATTATTTTGTCAGCATCAGCACCACTATGGGGGTTTGTCACACACACACACAAACACACACACACATCTGACTACACTTTGATGACCAACCACAGACGACAACGAGGCTTTTTTTATTCTTTGTGTAGAAACGCATTTGCATTTATGTAACACTGTCATATTGCACACTTCAAATTGGGTTGCTGTTATAATAACGCCATACCTTAAGTGCATCGTTCCTTTTCCCAACTATTGTCATGCAAAAAATATTTCAATTTATGATTTAAATAACAGAAATAAAAAATATGATCCTCTCCCGAGGGGTGTAAACGCGGAGTTCTGTGGTGCCTCCAGTAAATGTGCCGTTGTAATCCGCTGTGATGTCAGTGTGAGACAGAGTATAGCTCGGCAAACGGGAGCGCGCCCGACCATAAATAAAACAAGACACGGGAGCGCGCCCGACCATAAATAAAACAAGACACGGGAGCGCAGTGACCATAAATAAAACAAGACACTGGAGCGCGCCCGACCATAAATAAAACAAGACACGGGAGCGCGCCCGACCATAAATAAAACAAGACACGGGAGCGCAGTGACCATAAATAAAACAAGACACGGGAGCGCGCCCGACCATAAATAAAACAAGACACGGGAGCGCGCCCGACCATAAATAAAACAAGACACGGGAGCGCAGTGACCATAAATAAAACAAGACACGGGAGCGCAGTGACCATAAATAAAACAAGACACAGGAGTGCGCCCACCATAAATAAAACAAGACACGGGAGCGCGCCCGACCATAAATAAAACAAGACACGGGAGCGCGCCCGACCATAAAAAAAACAAGACACGGGAGCGCGCCCGACCATAAAAAAAACAAGACACGGGAGCGCGCCCGACCATAAATAAAACAAGACACGGGAGTGCGCCCGGCCATAAATAAAACAAGACGCAGGAGTGCGCCCGACAATAAATAAAACAAGACGCAGGAGTGCGCCCGACAATAAATAAAACAAGACGCGTGAGTGCGCCCGACCAAAAATAAAACAAGACGCGGGAGCGCGCCCGACCATAAATAAAACAAGACACGGGAGTGCGCCCGACCATAAATAAAACAAGACACAGGAGTGCGCCCGACCATAAATAAAACAAGACACGGGAATGCGCCCGACCATAAATTAACTAAGACGCGGGAGTGCCCGACCATAAATAAAACAAGATGCAGGAGCGCGCCCGACCGTAAATAAAACAAGACGCGGGAGCGCGCCCGACCATAAATAAAACAAGACACGGGAGCGCAGTGACCATAAATAAAACAAGACACAGGAGTGCGCCCGACCATAAATAAAACAAGACACGGGAATGCGCCCGACCATAAATAAACTAAGACGCGGGAGTGCCCGACCATAAATAAAACAAGATGCAGGAGCGCGCCCGACCGTAAATAAAACAAGACGCGGGAGCGCGCCCGACCATAAATAAAACAAGACGCGGGAGCGTGCCCGACCATAAATAAAACAAGACGCGGGAGCGCGCCCGACCATAAATAAACTAAGACGCGGGAGTGCCCGACCATAAATAAAACAAGACACGGGAGCGTGCCCGACCATAAAAAAACCAAGACGCGGGAGCGCGCCCGACCATAAATAAAACAAGACACGGGAGCGCGCCCGACCATAAATAAACCAAGACGCGGGAGCGCGCCCGACCATAAATAAAACAAGACACGGGAACACGCCCGACCATAAATAAAACAAGACATGGGAGCGCGCCCGACCATAAAAAAAACAAGACACGGGAGCGCGCCCGACCATAAAAAAAACAAGAAACGGGAGCGCGCCCGACCATAAATAAAACAAGACACGGGAGTGCGCCCGGCCATAAATAAAACAAGACGCGTGAGTGCGCCCGACCATAAATAAAACAAGACGCGGGAGCGTGCCCGACCATAAATAAAACAAGACACGGGAGTGCGCCCGACCATAAATAAAACAAGACGCGGGAGCGCGGCCACCAGAAAAAAAACAAGACACGGGAGTGCGCCCGACCATAAATTAAAACAAGACACGGGAGTGAGCCCGACCATAAATAAAACAAGACACGGGAGCGCGCCCGACCATAAATAAAACAAGACACGGGAATGCGGCCGACCATAAATAAAACAAGACGCTGGAGCGCGCCCGACCATAAATAAAACAAGACACGGGAATGCGCCCGACCATAAATAAAACAAGACACGGGAATGCGCCCGACCATAAATAAACTAAGACGCGGGAGCGCGGCCACCATAAATAAAACAAGACGCTGGAGCGCGCACGACTGTCAGCATTGGGGCTTTCGAGCAGGTTGAGGACACAAACGCAGAGTGCTTTGCAATATCAGGGTTTATTTTCTCCCAAAACAGGAACGGGTAGCTTAATACAAAGACAATCCTAACACTTAACATAAACACAGAAGAACCACATAATTAACAAAACCTCCCCTTAGTGAGACAGAACATACTAAACACAGAACACCAGAATAATCACGCAATACATAACAGGACCAGCAAACGCAAAACAAGAGAAACATACCTTAACAATGACCGACACTGAAAGACAGGAAACGACAGAGCTAAGTACAGGGACTAACGAGCAAACACAACCCAGGTGCGGACAAAAACACAGGTGAACGAACAAGTCCCTAATTTTCCCTCTCTCCGGATGCGGGGGAGGTGTCATCACCACCATGGAGTGCGAGGACAGGGCTCTGTCCCTTACACCGACCATAAATAAAACAAGACACGGGAATGCGCCCGACCATAAATAAAACAAGACGCGGGAGCGCGCCCGACCATAAATAAAACAAGACGCGGGAGCGCGCCCGACCATAAATAAAACAAGACGCGGGAGTGCGCCCGACCATAAATAAAACAAGACACGGGAGTGCGCCCGACCATAATTAAAACAAGACGCAGGAGTGCGCCCGACAATAAATAAAACAAGACGCGTGAGTGCGCCCGACCATAAATAAAACAAGACACGGGAGTGCGCCCGACCATAAATTAAAACAAGACACGGGAGTGAGCCCGACCATAAATAAAACAAGACACGGGAGCGCGCCCGACCATAAATAAAACAAGACACGGGAATGCGGCCGACCATAAATAAAACAAGACGCTGGAGCGCGCCCGACCATAAATAAAACAAGACACGGGAATGCGCCCGACCATAAATAAAACAAGACGCGGGAGCGCGCCCGACCATAAATAAAACAAGACGCGGGAGCGCGCCCGACCATAAATAAAACAAGACACGGGAATGCGACCATAAATAAAACAAGACGCTGCGCAATAAATAAAACAAGACACGGGCCCGACCATAAATAAAACAAGACGCGCCCACCATAAATAAAACAAGACATGGGAGTGCGCCCACCATAAAATAAAACAAGACGCAGGACCATAAATAAAACAAGACACGGGAGTGCGCCCAACCATAAATAAAACAAGACACGGAGTGCGCCCGACCATAAATAAAACAAGACACGGGAGTGCGCCCGACCATAAATAAAACAAGACACGGGAATGCGCCCGACCATAAATAAAACAAGACGCGGGAGCGCGCCCGACCATAAATAAAACAAGACACGGGAGTGCGCCCGACCATAAATAAAACAAGACACGGGAATGCGCCCGACCATAAATAAACTAAGACGCGGGAATGCCCGGCCATAAATAAAACAAGACGCAGGAGTGACCAAGACGCGTAAATAAAATAAAACAAGACACGGGAGTGCGCGCGACCATAAATAAAACAAGACACGGGAGCGCAGTGACCATAAATAAAACAAGACACAGGAGTGCGCCCGACCATAAATAAAACAAGACACGCCCCGACCATAAATAAAACAAGACCATAAATAAAACAAGACACAGGGAATGCGCCCGACCATAAATAAAACAAGACACGGGAGACGCAGCGCCCGACCATAAATAAAACAAGACGCGGGTGCGCCACCATAAATAAAACAAGACACGGGAGTGCGCCCGCCCGGCCACCATAAATAAAACAAGACACGGGAGCGCCCGACCATAAATAAAACAAGACGCCCGACCATAAATTAAACAAGGAGTGCGCCCGACCATAAATAAAACAAGACGCCCCGACCATAAATAAAACAAGACACGGGAGTGCGCCCGACCATAAATAAAACAAGACACGGGAGTGCGCCCGACCATAAATAAAACAAGACACGGGAGTGCGCCCGACCATAAATAAAACAAGACGCGGGAGTGCCCCGACCATAAATAAAACAAGACACGGGAGTGCGCCCGACATAAATAAAACAAGACACGGAGTGCGCCCGACCATAAATAAAACAAGACACGGAGTGCGCCCGACCATAAATAAAACAAGACACGGGAGTGCGCCGACCATAAATAAAACAAGACACGGGAATGCGCCCTGACCATAAATAAAACAAGATGCAGGACCGCCCGATAAATAAAACAAGACGCGGACACCATAAATAAAACAAGACACGGGACGGGAGACGCGCCCGACCATAAATAAAACAAGACACGGGAGCGCGCCCGACCATAAATAAAACAAGACACGGGAGCGCGCCCGACCATAAATAAAACAAGACACGGGAGTGCGCCCGGATAAATAAAACAAGGGGCATAAATAAAACAAGACACGGGAGTGCTTTGCAATACCATAAATAAAACAAGACAGGAGCGCGCCCGACCATAAATAAAACAAGACACGGGAGTGCGCCCGACCATAAATAAAACAAGACACGGGAAGAACCATAAATAAAACAAGACAACCTCCCGACCATAAATAAAACAAGACACGGGAGTGAAACACGGGAGTGCGCCCGACCATAAATAAAACAAGACACGCAGAAAATAAAAAAACAAGACACACAGAGGATAAATAACACAAATACACAACAGGCCCAGCAAACGAATAACATAAAAAAACAAGACACGGGAGCGCAGACCGACCATAAATAAAACAAGACACGGAGCGCAGAACATAAATAAAACAAGACTAACGAGCAAACCGGGTCAGGAGGTCGACCCTGCGGGAGCGGGTCAGGAGGTCTACCCGGCGGGAGCGGGTCAGGAGGTCTACCCGGCGGGAGCGGATCTGGAGGTCGGACAGGAGGGTGCAGGTCTAGAGGTCGACCAGGCAGAGACGGGTCAGGAGGCAGTGCCGGGGGAGACGGGTCAGGAGGCAGGGCCGGAGGAGACGGGTCAGGAGGCAGGGCCGGAGGAGACGGGTCAGGAGGCAGGGCCGGAGGAGACGGGTCAGGAGGCAGGGCCGGAGGAGACGGGTCAGGTGGCCGTGCCGGAGGACACGGTTCAGGTGGCCGTGCCGGAGGACACGGTTCAGGTGGCCGGGGAACCGGCCTTGGCTCGGCAACAGTCCTTGGCCCGGCAACAGTCTTTGGCCCGTCAACAGCCCTTGGCCCGGCAACAGCCCTTGGCCCGGCAACAGCCCTTGGCCCGGCAACAGCCCTTGGCCCGGCAACAGCCCTTGGCCCGGCAACAGCCCTTGGCCCGGCAACAGCCCTTGGCCCGGCAACAGCCCTTGGCCCAGCAACAGTCCTTGGCCCGGGAACTGGCTCGGCCAGGATGACGGCCTCGGGCATTGGACGGGGCGCGAAAACAGGACGGGGGACCGGACTGGAGTCAGGCAGGGGGACAGGACTGGAGTCAGGCAGGGGGACAGAACTGGAGTCAGGCAGGGGGACAGGACTGGAGTCAGGCAGGGGGACAGGACTGGAGTCCGGCAGGGGGACAGGACTGGAGTCCGGCAGGGGGACAGGACTGGAGTCAGGCAGGGGGACAGGACTGGGCTCTGGGTCTGGAGTGAGCTCTGGGGCTGGAGTGAGCTCTGGGGCTGGAGTGAGCTCTGGGGCCAGGACAGCCACGGGGACAGACTCTGGGACGGACACGGGGACAGACTCTGGGACGGACACGGGAGCTGGCTCAGGCAGGGAAACGGGGACTGGCCCAGGCAGGGAAACGGGGACTGGGACAGGCAGGGAAACTGGGACTGGGACAGGCAGGGAAACTGGGACTGGGACAGGCAGGGAAACTGGGACTGGGACAGGCAGGGAAACTGGGACTGGGACAGGCAGGGAAACTGGGACAGGCTCAGATACGGAAACGGGGACAGACGTGCACTCCGGGACAGACGTGCACTCCGGGACAGACGTGCACTCCGGGACAGACGTGCACTCCGGGACAGACGTGCACTCCGGGACAGACGTGCACTCAGGGACAGACGTGCACTCAGGGACAGACGTGCACTCAGGGACAGACGTGCACTCAGGGACAGACGTGCACTCAGGGACAGACGTGCACTCAGGGACAGAAACTTGGGCGACTCTTGAGACGGGAACAGGGACGGTCGCAGGAGCAGAGTCAGTGGCAGTCTCCAGGAGCGAGAGAAGGTGAGGCGCACGGCAGAACAACCGTGGCATTAGGTACTTCAGCGCTGGACGTGGGAGCACCCCTTGGTGAGCTCGCCACAAGAAGAACCTGCTGAGCAGCCCGCTCTCCTCCTCCGGGCCACACCCTGTCTCGCCTATCCAGGCCCTATAGTCCCTGAATACCTCCCAATCCTCCCGCAAAGCCTCCTCTATGCCCTGAGCGGCAGCCATCTTGGTCGACGGGGCGGCAGCCGTCCTTGGCTGCGGGGCGGCAGCCGTCCTTGGCTGCGGGGCGGCAGCCGTCTTGTGCTGCGGGGCGGCAGCCGTCTTGTGCTGCGGGGCGGCAGCCGTCTTGTGCTGCGGGGCGGCAGCCGTCTTGTGCTGCGGGGCGGCAGGCGTCTTGAGCTGCGGGGCGGCAGCCGTCTTGAGCTGCGGGGCGGCAGCCGTCTTGAGCTGCGGGGCGGCAGCCGTCTTGAGCTGCGGGGCGGCAGCCATGGGTGGTGAGGTGGCGGGCAGAACCGCGGAGGGTGAGACAGGAATCAGCTGGAGCGTGAAGGGATCCCACCGGAACTCCCCCTCCAGGTACTCCTCATCCTCGGACTCGTCCTCAGCTCCATAGGGCTCCATATAGAGCCCGTGTATGAACCCCTCGTCGGGGCTTTCGAGCCGTAGGCTGGCCCACGATACCGCACCCTGCTGTGTCCTCTCCTTTCGGTCGGTCATTCTGTCAGGATTGGGGCTTTCGAGCAGGTTGAGGACACAAATGCAGAGTGCTTTGCAATACCAGGGTTTATTTTCTCCCAAAACAGGCACAGGAACGGGTAGCTTCATACACAGACAATCCTCACACTTAATAAGACAAAGACAGAAGAACATAATTAACACAACCTCCCCTTAGTGAAACAGAACATACTACACGCAGAACACCAGAACAATAACACAAATACACAACAGGCCCAGCAAACGAAGAACAAGAGAAACATACCTTAATAATGACCGACACTGAAGACAAGAAACGACAGAACTAAATACAGGGACTAACGAGCAAACACAAAACAGGTGCGGACAAAACACAGGTGAATGAACAAGTCCCTAATTCCCCCTCTCTCCGGATGCGGGGGAGGTGACAGCGCCACCATAACGTGGGGAGACCGGACTCTGTCCCTTACAAGTGCGCCCGGCCATAAATAAAACAAGACGCAGGAGTGCGCCCGACAATAAATAAAACAAGTCGCGTGAGTGCGCCCGACCATAAATAAAACAAGACGCGGGAGCGCGCCCGACCATAAATAAAACAAGACACGGGAGTGCGCCCGACCATAAATAAAACAAGACGCGGGAGCGCGGCCACCATAAAAAAAACAAGACATGGGAGCGCGCCCCACCATAAAGAAAAAAAGACACGGGAGCGTGCCCGACCATAAATAAAACAAGAAGCGTGAGTGCGCCCGACCATAAATAAAACAAGACACGGGAATGCGGCCGACCATAAATAAAACAAGACGCTGGAGCGCGCCCGACCATAAATAAAACAAGACACGGGAATGCGCCCGACCATAAATAAAACAAGACACGGGAATGCGCCCGACCATAAATAAAACAAGACACGGGAGCGCGCCCACTATGAATAAAACAAGACATGGGAGCGCGCCCGACCATAAATAAAACAAGACGCTGGAGCGCGCCCACTATGAATAAAACAAGACGCGCGAGTGCGCCCACTAAGAATAAAACAAGACGCGGGAATGCGCCCGACCATAAATAAAACAAGACGCGGGAGAGCGCCCGACCATAACAAAAACAAGACACGGGAGCGCGCCCCACCATAAATAAAACAAGACACGGGAGTGCGCCCGACCATAAATAAAACAAGATGCGGGAGCGCGCCCGACAATAAATAAAACAAGACGCGTGAGTGCGCCCGAACATAAATAAAACAAGACACGGGAGTGCGCCCGACCATAAATAAAACAAGACGCGTGGGCGCGCCCGACCATAAATAAAACAAGACACAGGAGTGCGCCCGACCATAAATAAAACAAGACGCGGGAGCGCGCCCACTATGAATAAAACAAGACAAGCGAGTGCGCCCACTATGAATAAAACAAGACACGGGAGTGCGCCCACTATGAATAAAACAAGACGCGCAGAACATGTGGGCAGTTATAAAGAAAGTTCACAAAGCGACGTAACCCGGGGGAACCTCATTGTGCAGTCATAACAAAATGTACAATATAGTCCATATACAATATAGTGCATATACAATATAGTGCATATACAATATAGTGCATATATAGGGAATATACAATAAAGAGCATATACAATATAGTGCATATACAATATAGTGCAGATACAATATAGTGCATATACAATACAGTACATATACAATATAGTGCATATATAGTGCATATACAATAAAGAGCATATACAATATAGTGCATGTACAATATAGTGCATATACAATATAGTGCATATATAGTGCATATACAATAAAGAGCATATACAATATAGTGCATATACAAAATATAGTGCATATACAATATAGTGCATATATAGTGCATATACAATAAAGAGCATATACAATATAGTGCATATACAATATAGTGCATATACAATACAGTACATATACAATATAGTGCATATATAGTGCATATACAATAAAGAGCATATACAATATAGTGCATGTACAATATAGTGCATATACAATATAGTGCATATATAGTGCATATACAATAAAGAGCATATACAATATAGTGCATATACAAAATATAGTGCATATACAATATAGTGCATATATAGTGCATATACAATAAAGAGCATATACAATATAGTGCATATACAATATAGTGCATATACAATACAGTACATATACAATATAGTGCATATATAGTGCATATACAATAAAGTGCATATACAATAAAGTGCAGATACAATATAGTGCATATACAATATAGTGCAGATAGTGCAGATACAATAAAGTGCAGATACAATACAGTACATATACAATATAGTGCATATTTAGTGCATATACAATAAAGTGCATATACAATAAAGTGCATATACAATATAGTGCATATACAATATAGTGCAGATACAATAAAGTGCATATACAATACAGTCCATTGACAATATAGTGCATATACAATACAGTGCATATACAATACAGTGCATATACAATATAGTGCATATATCAATCAATCAATCAAATTTATTTATAAAGCCCTTTTTACAACAAAAGTTGTCACAAAGTGCTTTTACAATCACCAGCCTGAATCCGACAGAGCAAACATCAACAAGTTGAACAAGTTGACACACGGCGGCTAGGAAAAACTCCCTGAAAGTCAGATTTAGGAAGAAACATAGAGAGGAGCCAGGCTCTGAGGGATCACCAGTCCTCTTCTGGCTGGGCTGGGTCAGTTTATGACAGTTCAACAAGCGAGGTGTGAAAAACTGAGAAAGCATACAATACAGTGCATATACAATACAGTGCATATAAAATACAGTGCATATACAATACAGTGCATATACAATACAGTGCATATACAATACAGTGCATATACAATATAGTGCATATACAATTCAGTGCATATACAATACAGTGCATATACAATACAGTGCATATACAATACAGTGCATATACAATACAGTGCATATACAATACAGTGCATATACAATATAGTGCATATACAATATAGTGCATATACAATATAGTGCATATACAATATAGTGCATATACAATTCAGTGCATATACAATACAGTGCATATACAATACAGTGCATATACAATACAGTGCGTATACAATATAGTGCATATACAATACAGTGCATATACAATAAAGTGCATATACAATACAGTGCATATACAATAAAGTGCATATACAATACAGTCCATTGACAATATAGTACATATACAATACAGTACATATACAATACAGTGCATATACAATATAGTGCATATACAATATAGTGCATATACAATCTAGTGCATATACAATATAGTGCATATACAATCTAGGGTGGAGTGACTGTTCCATGTATTGACTGGTAGAGCATTGGTCATCCTGATATTCCACTGCCATTTTGAGGATCTAACACATTTGACAGGTTTGGCATAAACCTATTACAATAGTTCAGCAGTCTCACGCCTTCAGCTCAGTCACGTTTGTAGGAGCTGATCCATTGTGAATTGTTTGTACCTCGTCGTTCAGAGGATGGATTGGGTCATCTCTATGTATCACGGTCCATTCAGAATATTTTTACTGGTTCTATTACGTCTTCTTTTAGCACTCTGTCAATCTCTATCTCTACCTTTGGCTTCATAGCATAAGGCACAGGTTTTGGTTTGTAAAATCTTAGAGGTTCCTCCTGGTCTACATATATTTTTGTGTTCAGTGTTCCCAGTTCCTCCTTGAACACATTGTCATTATGTTGTCTTCACCACAACGTAGGAGCTGTAGTTATCCAACTAGTAAAACTCTGCGTGCAATAATGACGTGAGTCTTCGTAGTATTTACTTTTCTTTACTTATCTCTGAACATCATCTTACACGGACAGAGTGAAAACTGTAATAAAACAGAGTACAACAAACACTGTTTCAATTGAAATATAAGTTTTTCCCAACGTGGGTAAATGTAAATAAACGTTATTCAACATTAACTTTAGAATACAAGTATAACATAATTTACTTACGACATTGCCTCTGTGGCGTATACAATGTGGATTTGTGTTTAAAGGCAGGTGTAGCATTCGAACTGACTTCCTCAAAGAAGCTAACAGGAAGTCGTTTTTCCAAACTAACGTTTCAAAATAAAGGTTGTTTCATATTAAAAGTCCATCGAACATTATGTCTTTAGAGACAGCACACTCACCGCCTGGCCTCAGTGAGGTCACTGATCACCAACCTTTGGACTAGGCAGACTTCTGAACATCAATCTTTAGTTAGAAGCATGATGACCTCTGAAATTGGACGGAGGAAGATCTTTGAATGACCTTGTTTTTAATTCCAACTTTCTTACCCTTCCGTCTTCTCCAGGGTAGGTCTTTGTGATTATAGCCATTGGCCAGCTGTTACGAGCAGCTTGATTGTCTTTGAGGAGGACAATGTCTCCTTCTTGCAGGTTTCGTTTGGACTTGATCCACTTCATCCTGTGTTGCAAGGTGGCCAAGTATTCTCTGCTCCAACGGTTCCAGAAATGTCTGTGAAGTCTCCAGGTGGAGGTGGGACTCCAACTTTCTGGGTGAGGAGCATTGAAGGTGACAAAATGAATGGGTCCTCTGGGTCGTTCGAAACTGGAACTAGTGGCCGTGAATTCATGATTGCTGACACTTCTGCCATCAGCGTGCACAAGACTTCGTGGGTTAGGCGGCTGCACTGACTGAGAAGCATTGAATCCAAAATTCTTCGAGCCAGCCCAATCATGCGTTCCCAAGAACCACCCATAGGTGAGGCATGTGGGGGGTTGAATTCCCAGGAGCACCCAGCTTGGTGTAGGTACCTTTGCACATTGGTCTCTGATTGGTTCTTGCTCATCCCCATTTCCTTGCAAGCACCTACAAAATTTGTGCCGCAATCGGATCTGAGTTGTTTGGCAGGTCCTCTTATTGCAAAAAAACGCCTTAGAGCATTGATGCAGCTTGATGCATCCATTGAGTCGATGACTTCGATGTGCACAGCTCTGGAGCTCATACAGCAGAACATTATGGCCCACCGCTTGCTCTCGGCCTGTCCTCCTCTTGTACGTCTGGTGGTGATGGACCAGGGTCCAAAGACATCTAGCCCTACATAGGTGAATGGAGGGCAGGTTTTGAGGCGTTCTGGTGGCAAGTCTGCCATGCGTTG
Organism: Dallia pectoralis; assembly: GCA_029465975.1. Lineage (NCBI taxonomy): Eukaryota > Metazoa > Chordata > Actinopteri > Esociformes > Umbridae > Dallia > Dallia pectoralis. Next base: position 1,016,961 of record CM055735.1, on the reverse strand, counting down.
TTCCTGCATTTTTCCTCTAAGTCTTCGACAGATTACACACTTGTGTAAGATTGAATTGACAAGCCTTTTCCCTCCTAAGACCCAAAGTCCTGCTGCTCTGACGGCACCTTCTGTCAGATGGCGGCCTTGATGTTTGACCTGGGCATGGTGGTGTCTGACAAGTAGCAAGGAAATATGGTCGTCTTTTGGGAGGATTATTGGGTTCATTTCTCCACTATCCAGGTTAGCGTGTTTTAGTCGGCCTCCGAGGCGGATGAGATTGTCTTGTAAAACAGGACTGAGGCAATGAAGACTGCTGTTCCGAGGGATTGGCTTGTTTGTTTCCAAAGTATGAAATTCCTCTGCAAATGCTTTCTTCTGGATAGCTTTGATGATTACATCCTTTGCCTGGGATAGTTCACCTGGAGTGCGGGGCAGCTCGCACTCATGCCATCCTTTACACTTGCTATTGGAAGGCTTATGAGATCGTGCGATATGAATCAAGAGCGCTATGGCCCGTACAAGAGTGTTGAAGCTGGAGAACCTTTGAAAGCGCTCTGTGCTAAGGCCTTTCCCTTGGAGCTGTGTAATGTAGCTTCTTACTTGTGGACGAACCTCCGCCTCTACTTCCGGTTCTATTAGGTTGAATGACCGAGCCTGTTCTACTTTGTCAGAAGGTTTAGACAGAGACCTGGGTCCTGTAAACCATGTTGTTTGTGCCAGGTGCGAGGCCAGAACGGATCTCGACGCGTGGTCGGCGGGATTATCCTCTGTGCGCACATAGTGCCATTGTTCAGGTCTTGTCGTTTGGCGAATACGCTGAACTCTATTATGGACATAGACATAAAACCGTTTGGATTCGTTGCAGATGTAGCCAAGAACTACTTTGCTGTCGCTGTAGAACTTCGTGAAATCCGGTCTGAGGTCTAGTTCGTCCTGGATTAGTGTCGCTCGTTATCTGCCACAAGAGCCCCAGGCTGCGTTGGGTGGGCGCCACTTCTCCACTGAGATCTACGCCTTTGGTGACTGGTGCGCAGTCTTTGGGTGGGAAGGCTTCCAAGACTGCACGACTGTTGGAAGCGAACTTGTGAAGCCTGAGGTTCGACTCGGCTAGTGAAGTCTGTGTTCTGCGCAACAAGTCGATGGCTTCAGCATCGGTTGGAGCAGAACGAAGGCCGTCATCAACGTAGAAGTGCCGCTCTACAAAGTTGACCGTATCTGCACCATGTTCTTGTGCACCCTCTCTAATAGCTCTTCGAAGCCCATAGATTGCTACAGCTGGAGACGGGCTGTTACCAAAAACATGAACCCTCATCCTATAATCTATGACTTCCTTTGCCAAGTTGTTGTCCTTGTACCACAGGAATCTCAGGTAGTTCCTGTGGTCTTTCTTTACTAAGAAGCAATGAAACATCTGCTGTATATCCGCCATGACGGCTGCCCTTTCTTTTCGGAACCGCATCAGAACTCCAAGAAGTGAGTTGTTGAGATCCGGGCCTGTGAGGAGCACGTCGTTGAGAGACACGCCTGAATGTTGGGCGCTTGAGTCAAACACTACCCTGATTTGATCTGTTTTTTTAGGGTGGAACACCCCGAAGGTCGGCAGGTACCAACATTCTTCCCCTTCTCCCAGGGGTGGTGCTACCTCGGCATGGCGGTTTGCAAATATTTTTTCCATGAACGACACGTATTGCTTTTGCATTTCTGGCCTCCTACTTAGACTTCGTTGGAGGGATGCAAAGCGTTTGACTGCTTGATCTCGGTTGTTAGGCAAACGTCGTCTCGGCTGCCTGAATGGAAGCGGGGCTACCCAGCTATGTGACTCATTTCTGTAGACTTCTTTGTCCATCAGTTTTATGAACACTTCGTCTTCGATTGAAGGCGCTGGCTTGTTGTCGTGCTCTGTGTGATTAAACACTTCTTGTCCCAACTTCTCTTCACTATGGTGAATCTTCTCATTAATATGTAAGAAGCTTGTGCAAGGTCGGAGGATTGAGGGCCGGCCGTTGTCGAGCACACTGGTTTTAAAGGTGTTGACCACTGGCTTGTGTGCGTTTCCCAAACAAACATCCCCGACTAACACCCAGCCTAAGTCTAGGCGTTGTGCAAAGGGGGCGTTGTGGGGCCCGTTGACTTGTTCCCGTACCTTGTGCGCCCTAATTGCGTCTCTGCCCAGCAGCAATAGGATCTCGGCAGTAGGGTCGACCTCTGGAATGTGCGCCGCTACTTTGACAAGATGTGGGTGATGTAGTGCTGCATTAGGTGTGGGGATTTCGGACCGGTTGTTCGGTATGTCGTTACACTCGATGAGTGACGGGAGAGGGATTGCAACCTTTCCATTGAGGGACTCAACTACAAATTCTTCAGCTCTTCGCCCAGATGTTTCCATTGTGCCGGAACATGTTCTCAGGTGGTAAAGATATGGTTCGCAATTGACATCGAACAACTCGAACAGACTGGACCTTGCTAGTGACCGGTTGCTTTGGTAGTCTAGGGTGACATAGGCCTTGATGGCCTTGTCTGGTTTACCTTTGCGGTACACTTTTACAAGGCAGATCTTAGAACACGACCGACTGACTTGTCCTGTGCCGCAAACTTCAGTGCAGTTAGAGTCAACAACGTTTTCGATGTCGTTGCCTTCTTCTTCCTCCCCGCCGTCGTGTAGTGAAGTTAGAAGGGCCGTGGCTTGAGGTGCAGGTTCAGGATGCATAGCAGAGTCGTGGTAAGTGCTGTCACACTCTGTGCATTTAACTGCAGTCACACAGTCCCTGGATAAGTGAGGGTTTGAGCCACAACACCTAAAACAGATCCCTCTTTCTTTGAGAAAGGTTTTTCTGTCCTCTAGATTTTTGGCCCTGAATGTTCTGCATTGCCTGAGCGAATGTGGCTTGCCATGTATTGGACAGCCTTTGTTTGGGTTGTTGACGCCATCCGCAAAACTATTTATTCTCGGGTATGCTGAGACGGCATCCGTCTTATGGACTGTAATGGCGTTCCTTGGGCCTTTAAAAAAAGGGTTTTCCTGCTTTAGCGGCGGACTGCTAGCACTTGTTGGGAAGAAGCTGGGGTCATTCTTCTTTCGGGCCTCGTAGCACACGAACCTGCTGAAGAATTCAAATGATGGGAATCTCCCTCCATTTTGTTCTTTGTGCCTTGAACCGGTAGAAACCCATTTCTCTTGAAGCCCGTAGGGCAGTTTTGCAACAATGGGTTGGATGCCGCGTGCTGTGTCTAGGTAGGACAGGGCTGGCAGGTATCCATCCTCCTTGGCACACTGTAGTTCCATAAGCAAATCTGATAGTTCTCTCAGCTTAGTGTGCTCTTTGTTTGACACAATTGGGAAATTATCGAGCCGCTCGAAGAGGGCCTTTTCTATAATTTCAGGTGCCGCATAACATTCCTGGAGGCGTTCCCAGGCCTTTTTAAGTGCTGTGACTGGATTCGTTACATGCACTGACCTTAGGCGCTTGACGTGTTCGCTGGATTTTCTGCCGAGCCATTTGGTCATTAGGTCCAATTCCTCGGTAGCTGTGAGGTCTAGCCCTTGAGTTGCACTGTTGTACGATGAGTGCCAAGCACGATAATTATGAGGTCGCGCCGAGCTAAGTACTGCGCTAAATGTTGGGTTGTAGGTGCGCCGTGGTTGGCTGTTGGAATATCCTGGAAATACAGGGGCTGTGCAGATTTGTTTAAGTTGACGTGGCTCGTTTTTGAATTTCCTTGATGGTCACTTTCCTCCTGCGAGGTTTGCTTTACCTTTCTGTCTGCCGGCGGCACGTACATATAGTCCAAGTGATCATCAGCTAATGCCTGGTGGTTGGTGTTGTGGTCATGTGACGGCTCAGTTGGAAAAACACGGGCCCGCCAACTTGGACTGAAAGGATTGTTCGGGCTTACCTGAAAGATGTCACTTGTAGGGAGCTGACTTGTTAAGGGGCTAGCATTAATGACTGCTCGTGCTGGGGAAGTGATTAATTGATGGCCTTTAGCTGGGTCAAAATGAGACTGAACATATTCACTTGTCCTCTCCATTTTGTCTTCCTCTGATGGGCCTGCTTTGTCCAGCACAACACAATGTTCTATTGCATCTGCTGCTTCCCACACGGCTGCTTCTGCTTCGGCGGCCGCGGCCTCTTTGCGGACAGCAAGCAAGTCTAGCTGTGCCTCATTTGCAGCTCTGTCTATTTTGACTTTAGCTTCTTGTTCTGCAAACACAACGCGTGCTTTTGCGGCTTCAGCTCTAGCTCGTGCGCGTGTTAACGAAGCGGTTGATGATGAGGTTGATCGTGAACTTTTTTCACTCGCTACTGAGCACTCGTAGTTTCGTTTTGTTTCCATCTTACCACGATGTACAACACCAGTTTTTCTCTGTCTTTTCACTATGTTGTCTTCACCACAACGTAGGAGCTGTAGTTATCCAACTAGTTAAACTCTGCGTGCAATAATGACGTGAGTCTTCGTAGTATTTACTTTTCTTTACTTATCTCTGAACATCATCTTACACGGACAGAGTGAAAACTGTAATAAAACAGAGTACAACAAACACTGTTTCAATTGAAATATAAGTTTTTCCCAACGTGGGTAAATGTAAATAAACGTTATTCAACATTAACTTTAGAATACAAGTATAACATAATTTACTTACGACATTGCCTCTGTGGCGTATACAATGTGGATTTGTGTTTAAAGGCAGGTGTAGCATTCGAACTGACTTCCTAAAAAAAGCTAACAGGAAGTAGTTTTTCCAAACTAACGTTTCAAAATAAAGGTTGTTTCATATTAAAAGTCCATCGAACATTATGTCTTTAGAGACAGCACAGTCATGTTTCATGAACGTTTCCTCCAATCTCAACTGCTGTCCCTCCTGTACTTTATGTATTGTTCCCCAGCCCAACTGTAGTTCCTTTATCCAGCCCTGACCCAACAGATTTGGTCCAGTGCCTGATACTACTACTCAGAGGTGTGGACTCGAGTCATGTGACTTGGACTCGAGTCAGACTCGAGTCATGAATTTGATGACTTCAGACTCGACTCGACAAAATGTACAAAGACTTGCAACTCGACTTGGACTTGAACATCAATGACTCGTGACTTCACTTGGACTTGCGCCTTTTGACTCGAGAAGACTTGCTACTTTCCATGAAAACTGGGGAAGAAAATGTTTACACGGCCGCGCCGCTCTCAGTTTATCTGCATCTGTGAAACAAATGCATGCAGAGAGCACGCGCGCTGCCTGCACAACATCCAATCACTGTAGTCCCACGTTGTTTTGATTGGACATCCAATCACTGTAGTCCCACGTTGTTTTGATTCGACATCCAATCACTGTAGTCCCACGTTGTTTTGATTAGACAGCATCCAAGCAGGCACATTGCAAGACAACCAATGAAGCACAAGCAACAACGCGCCAGTTGGCAAAATGATACTGAATATAGTTTCGTTTGGCTATAAAAACTACGAGGTAGTCGACAAAAAAGAGTTGCAATTTGCAAAACATGCGGGTCGAAGATTACAGACGGAGCTTCGCACGGGCACGCTCACACGCACACGCACACACGTCTCTATGGAGTCATTCCAATTATATTATCAGGTTGGTCCATTTTTTCAGAAGTGATAATTTTGAGGAGTGAGGATTTTATTAATGAAATGTTTAAAAAAGTTCAGGCTAAAAGGACCCATGTCTATTTGAAAGTTAAACTGTTTTGCAATATGAGGTTAGGGCTGGACAATAATTCAATATCACTATATATCGCGGTAAAAAAAATCAATAACGGTGATATGATTTCTAAACACATTTTCGATATTTCAATATTTTTGCTGATCTCCAACACGGCGCCCATGACCGCAATTCAAACGTGACTGAACGAGCTTCTATAAGTGAGGAGAAAGCAGACAGTTGATATGAGAGGAAAGACTAATTCAGTGGTAGGGAAGTGGTTCAGCTTTCTGAGATCTGATAAACTTCAGGTTTCAGCGTGATGCTAAATGTGCCGGAGAATGAGAGGCTCAAAAGCGCATAAAGCCAACATATAGGAGCTTGGATCTTCCGCGTTGACTGGCCCATGACGTCATGATGGACATGCGCTTTTGAGCACTCTCATTCTCCGAGCATGTTGCGACATGCGCGTTCATGAGCTTCTCTCTCGTGTCTCTTAAATCCACGGTCACGTAGCGAACTCATGAACTCACCTCTTCATTGTCTAAAATGTTCACTAACTTTAAACGATATGTTTATAAGAACAAGTTTTGTTGCAGGAAGTTTTGTGTAAAGAATAATATAATCAGCCTATGTTATTGTTTAAAGTTAATATATTAATAAGGTCAGTCTCAGAGTCAAATTGCTTATTTGACTTTTCTTGTTTGTATAAAGGTTAAAATCAAATAAAAGGTGAACTTTAATTTATTTGTACCGTTTTATTTCTAAAATATTATTTAGTTTTATAGGAGGAGGCTCAAAAGACTTGGCAAATGTATTTTTCAGAAGATTGTATACAGACATCCATTGTGGGTGTTCATGGCATTTTTTCTGAGGCTTTTATATTGTTCATATCGATATCGGAATTATGTCGTATCGACCGAAATTAAGAAATATATCGTGATACTAAATGTTTCCATATCGTCCAGCCCTAAGGTCAATACAATACAGGACTGAAGTTGCTGTGCATTGTTCTAGTGCAATATGCTGTTAAAATACAAGCATTTTTTTTGTGAAATTAAATTTTCTGTTTTTTACTGTATTAATGTCATTGTATAAAAAGAGGTTTAAATAAATACAAATCTTACAGACATACATGATTTGTATAAATTCTGTGGTAAGATGACTTGAAATGACTCGAAACTAAAATGGTAGGACTTTGGACTCAACTTGAGACTTGTTGGCTTTGACTTGTGACTCGACTCGGGACTTGCCTCATCTTTGACTCGACTTGACTCGGGACTCGAGGGCAAAGACTTGAGACTTACTTGTGACTTGCATAACAATGACTTTGTCCCACCTCTGCTACTACTACAGGCAGCTGTGTCAATGTCTTTTTGTGCTTAACTGTAACCTTAACTGTACCTAATGTCTCTACTCTCTCACCTGTGTAGATTTTTAAATGTAAAGAGCAAAAGCTTGGAGACATGATTCATTCCCCCACAACTCTGTTCATAATAGTCACACTGCATCCTGTTTCCACCTCAAACTTCACATCTGTCCCATTTACCTTCACTGTCATGTTAACAACTGGATGGTAACCTAACAACTGAATGGTAAGTTAACAACTGGATCGTAAGTTAACAACTAGATGGTAAGTTAACAACTAGATGGTAAGCTAATAACTGGATGGTAAGCTAACAACTGAATGGTAAGTTAACAACTGGAAGGTAAGCTAACAACTGAATGGTAAGTTAACAACTAGATGGTAAGCTAACAACTGAATGGTAAGTTAACAACTGGATGGTAAGTTAACAACTAGATGGTAAGCTAATAACTGGATGGTAAGCTAACAACTGGTTGGTAAGTTAACAACTGGATGGTAAGCTAATAACTGGATGGTAAGCTAACAACTGGTTGGTAAGTTAACAACTGGATGGTAAGCTAATAACTGGATGGTAAGCTAACAACTGGTTGGTAAGTTAACAACTGGATGGTAAGCTAACAACTGGTGGTAAGTAAACAACTGGGTGGTAAGCTAACAACTGAATGGTAAGCTAACAACTGGATGGTAAGCTAACAACTGGTGGTAAGTTAACAACTGGATGGTAAGCTAACAACTGGATGGTAAGCTAACAACTGGATGGTAAGTTAACAACTGGATTGTAAGCTAACAACTGGTGGTAAGTAAACAACTGGGTGGTAAGCTAACAACTGAATGGTAAGCTAACAACTGGATGGTAAGCTAACAACTGGATGGTAACAACTGGATGGTAAGCTAACAACTGGATGGTAAGCTAACAACTGAATGGTAAGCTAACAACTGGATGGTAAGCTAACAACTGGTGGTAAGTTAACAACTGGATGGTAAGCTAACAACTGGATGGTAAGTTAACAACTGGATTGTAAGCTAATAACTGGATGGTAAGCTAACAACTGGATGGTAAGCTAACAACTGGATGGTAAGCTAACAACTGGATGGTAAGCTAACAACTGGATGGTAAGTTAACAACTGGATTGTAAGCTAATAACTGGATGGTAAGCTAACAACTGGTTGGTAAGTTAACAACTGGATGGTAAGCTAACAACTGGATGGTAAGCTAACAACTGGATGGTAAGTTAACAACTGGATGGTAAGCTAATAACTGGATGGTAAGCTAACAACTGGTTGGTAAGTTAACAACTGGATGGTAAGCTAACAACTGGATGGTAAGCTAACAACTGGTTGGTAAGTTAACAACTGGGTGGTAAGCTAACAACTGAATGGTAAGCTAACAACTGGATGGTAAGCTAACAACTGGTGGTAAGTTAACAACTGGATGGTAAGCTAACAACTGGATGGTAAGCTAACAACTGGATGGTAAGCTAATAACTGGATGGTAAGCTAATAACTGGGTGGTAAGTTAATAACTGGATGGTAAGCTAATAAGTGGATGGTAAGCTAACAACTGAATGGTAAGTTAATAACTGGATGGTAAGCTAACAACTGGATGGTAAGCTAATAACTGGATGGTAAGCTAACAACTGGATGGTAAGCTAATAACTGGATGGTTAGCTAATAACTGGAAGGTAAGCTAACAACTGGATGGTAAGCTAATAACTGGATGGTAAGCTAATAACTGGATGGTAAGCTAACAACTGGATGGTAAGCTAATAACTGGATGGTAAGCTAACAACTGAATAGTAAGCTAAAAACTGGATGGTAAGCTAACAACTGAATAGTAAGCTAAAAACTGGATGGTAAGCTAATAAGTGGATGGTAAGCTAACAACTGAATGGTAAGTTAACAACTGGATGGTAAGTTAACAACTGGATGGTAAGTTAACAACTGTATGGTAAGTTAACAACTGGGTGGTAAGCTAACAACTGGGTGGTAAGCTAACAACTGGATGGTAAGTTAACAACTGGATGTAAGCTAACAACTGGATGGTAAGCTAACAACTGGTTGGTAAGTTAACAACTGGGTGGTAAGCTAACAACTGGATGGTAAGCTAACAACTGGATGGTAAGTTAACAACTGGGTGGTAAGCTAACAACTGGATGGTAAGTTAACAACTGTATGGTAAGCTAATAACTGGATGGTAAGCTAACAACTGGATGGTAAGCTAACAACTGGGTGGTAAGTTAACAACTGGGTGGTAAGCTAACAACTGGATGGTAAGTTAACAACTGGATGTAAGCTAACAACTGGATGGTAAGCTAACAACTGGTTGGTAAGTTAACAACTGGATGGTAAGCTAACAACTGGTTGGTAAGTTAACAACTGGGTGGTAAGCTAACAACTTGGTGGTAAGCTAACAACTGGGTGGTAAGCTAACAACTGGATGGTAAGTTAACAACTGGATGTAAGCTAACAACTGGATGGTAAGCTAACAACTGGTTGGTAAGTTAACAACTGGGTGGTAAGCTAACAACTTGGTGGTAAGCTAACAACTGGATGGTAAGTTAACAACTGTATGGTAAGTTAACAACTGAATGGTAAGCTAATAACTGGATAGTAAGCTAATAACTGGATAGTAAGCTAACAACTGGGTGGTAAGCTAATAACTGGATAGTAAGCTAATAACTAGATAGTAAGCTAACAACTGGATGGTAAGCAGATTTGTTTCGGTCAGAGCATCTCCGAAACCGTAAAGCTTGTGGGCTGCTCCTGGTCACCAGTGATGAGAACATTTGATGAGAACCATGTTAAGGTACCCAGGCCATAACATGTGTCCGGTTAGGAAATGATTCACCTGAGTAGTCATAATGTTTTGGCACATCAGTGTACATACTGTATTCTTCTTATTATAAAAAAATTGACACAGCACATTATTCTATTTTAATTGTTTTGCAGTTTAGTATTACTTTCTTCTCCAGCACAACTCTGTACTCCATGGTGTTTAGCCTACCATAATTAGTGCACTGATTTGTCTGATACCCCTAAAAGTGTTTGTGGGGAGTTTACAATATTTAGAGACCTCATTGTAACCACGGCAAATAAATCAAAGACTTGGAGCCCCAGAAGAAATGGCTTTAACCAGAACGAAAAGCTTCAGTTAGAAAGACGGCACTCTGTCCTCGAGGGCTTCTGTAACAAACCATCTCAAACTCTGGTTGCATGCCCACAGATCACCAGAACCAAGATCCAGTCAGTGGGCATCGCCTCTTTAGTATGACACTAACAACTAGAGACTGGCCTGTAGGGGTCTGCCTGTTCGGTCATTACAGGCATGTAGTGTGATGAATACAACATGGCCTCTATGTGCTCAAGACAGGCCTTAACTACCCCTGTAGCCGGGTTGTGGAAGTCAAGTCATTTTTTGTTATATTATATGCTATATTATTATTATATGTTATATTATATGCTATATGATTAAAAAAGGGAGGAGACGGGAGAAAGAGATGATTCTAAATGGGGTGGGTGGGAGATGTTATCACTTGCCAATACGGAAGGGTTGTATACACACAAGAAGCAATTCAAACAGGAGATGGTTTGATAAGAAAATTAGGAAATGGGTGCAGCTTAAGTAGACAGACACAGTAGTTATAGTTGACAACTCAGTTTAAGAGAAAGAGAGAAAAGTGTCTTGGAAGCCGGGCGGTTGCATGAAAACTGTTGGATATAACAAACCTTGAATACATCCACATGACTGTTGGACCCAGAAAGGAACCAACATAAACCTGAACACTTCCAATGGTGCAAATAATTCCATTGATAAGAAAACATTTGCAAGCAGCAGCGGGAGGACATATCAATAAGCAACTTGTGGATCGTGGGAATCCTATTGGGAAAGCTTTGAATCCCGATCCAGTTGGGTGGTTTTGGAGTATTAACAACCAGGATAATTGGTACGGAGGTATGACCGTTGGAATTGTTCTGATTGGATTTCTACAAACAAAGACTGTCAGGATAATTAGCTGAGAAGGGTGAATGTGACGTATTAAATTACTGATATTTTCACACACAGCAGAATTTCTTACATCGTTTTTTAACTGAGTTTTCTAGCTAATAACACTAACTCCGAAAGAAAGAATTATGAAAGGACCAACTAAACATCCACAGAACACGCCCCAGATCTTGGATTTTGACCAATCGCGGTCCTGCTTCTTGAAATCCATTTCTTGTCTACGCCTAAACACCATGGATTTCTCTGATCTGTGGGATGAAGAGGATTGGATTGGAGAGGATTCCTCTGAGGAAGACGGAGGTACTTCGAACAATCAAACTTCTGCATGTCTCCAAACTCCACCAGCTCCTCCTCCCATGCCGGCCATGGCATCTCCTCCACCTCCCATGCCCCCTCCTCCACCTCCCATGCCCCCAGGGACGGCCTCTCCCATGGGAAGAGCCTCAGGTCGTCATACACTAAAGCTCCATTGGAGGGAGCTCCAGAGCCTACCACCCCTGCCCAGAGTTAGTCGCTTTGGGCCACAGACCATCTGGGCTGGCTTGGAGCCTGTGCACTTGGACATCAACCGGTTGGAGTACCTGTTTGAGACAAAGGGCAATGAGTCCATCTATAGTGCACGGATGGGACAGCGGGTAAGATTTAAAGGAGAAATGTGTCAAATGTATTTCAAATATTAAATAAAATGGTAGATTTTTTTCTAAAGCAAAATACTTTCTTTTGTTTCTACAATGTCACAGTGTCAAATAAAAAGGCTACACAATGATCACTTTCTTATACACATCAATGAATAATAGCTAACTGGGTCCTCCCTCCATCTAGACAGTTAACACAATGTCTGTACATCTAAGGAAACACACCCTGAACAGTTTAGAGAATCATTGTGCAATCTACATTGTTGTATATTTATATATATATATATATATATATTGCACAATGATTCTCTATTTGAAATACAATATATATATATATTGTTGTCAGTGTGAGGACTTAAAATGAACATATTGAATGTGTTTTAAATGTGAACTGTTTAGCTTTGTGAACTAATGTTGCTGCCTTGCTTTCAAATTGATAATAAATAATCTGCATAACTCCTGTGCTCTGCAATGCAATGACTTTTTTGCATATTAATGAGTATAACATCCAGGCCAAAATGGGAGGTTTTAATGTTTTGGGGAATAGGTCATTGATTTAATTTTTAACACGTTGACCAGTGTAGCTCATTTACCTTCAGAAGTGACCATTGTGTTATTACCAATGGATGAGATACAAAAATATATATATATTTGGGACCATGTGTAAAACTATCAACTAAAATAATGTAACGCAATGAATCTCTCCCTTCCAGAAGCAGCCGTCAGTCTCAGTGTTGGAGGTGAAACGTAGTAACATCATCACCATCGCTCTGAAGGGCCTTCCTCCTGTACATCTGCTGCCTGCTGCTATACAGAGAATGGACTGTAGTGTATTAGACAGAGAAGATATACAGGCTAGTCTCTACAATCACTATAATATCACTATACTTTATATGGACTGTAGTGTATTAGAGAGACTATATACAGGCCAGTCTCTACCATCACTATAATATCACTATACTTTATATGGACTGTAGTGTATTAGACAGAGAAGATATACAGGCCAGTCTCTACCATCACTATAATATCACTATACTTTATATGGACTGTAGTGTATTAGACAGACTATATACAGGCCAGTCTATACCATCACTATAATATCACTATACTTTATATGGACTGTAGTGTATTAGACAGAGAAGATATACAGGCCAGTCTCTACCATCACTATAATATCACTATACTTTATATGGACTGTAGTGTATTAGACAGACTATATACAGGCCAGTCTATACCATCACTATAATATCACTATACTTTATATGGACTATAGTGTATTAGACAGAGAAGATATACAGGCCAGTCTCTACCATCACTATAATATCACTATACTGTATATGGACTGTAGTGTATTAGACAGAGAAGATATACAGGCCAGTCTCTACCATCACTATAATATCACTATACTTTATATGGACTGTAGTGTAGTAGACAGACTATATACAGGCCAGTCTATACCATCACTATAATATCACTATACTTTATATGGACTGTAGTGTATTAGACAGACTATATACAGGCAGGTCTCTACCATCACTATAATATCACTATACTTTATATGGACTGCAGTGTATTAGACAGACTATATACAGGCCAGTCTCTACCATCACTATTATATCACTATACTTTATATGGACTGTAGTGTATTAGACAGACTATATACAGGCCAGTCTATACCATCACTATAATATCACTATACTTTATATGGACTGTAGTGTATTAGACAGACGATATACAGGCCAGTCTATACCATCACTATAATATCACTATACTTTATATGGACTGTAGTGTATTAGACAGACTATATACAGGCCAGTCTCTACCATCACTATAATATCACTATACTTTATATGGACTGCAGTGTATTAGACAGACTATATAAAGGCCAGTCTCTACCATCATTTTAATATCACTATACTTTATATGGACTGTAGTGTATAAGACAGACTATATACAGGCCAGTCTCTACCATCACTATAATATCACTATACTTTATATGGACTGTAGTGTATTAGACAGACTATATACAGGCCAGTCTCTACCATCACTATAATATCACTATACTTTATATGGACTGTAGTGTATTAGACAGACTATATACAGGCCAGTCTCTACCATCCCTATAATATCACTATACTTTATATGGACTGTAGTGTATTAGACAGACTATATACAGGCCAGTCTGTAGCATCACTAATATCACTATACTTTATATGGACTGTAGTGTATTAGACAAAGAAGATATACAGGCTAGTCTCTACCATCACTATAATATCACTATACTTTATATGGACTGTAGTGTATTAGACAGAGAAGATATACAGGCCAGTCTCTACCATCACTATAATATCACTATACTTTATATGGACTGTAGTGTATTAGACAGACTATATACAGGCCAGTCTATACCATCACTATAATATCACTATACTTTATATGGACTGTAGTGTATTAGACAGAGAAGATATACAGGCCAGTCTCTACCATCACTATAATATCACTATACTTTATATGGACTGTAGTGTATTAGACAGACTATATACAGGCCAGTCTATACCATCACTATAATATCACTATACTTTATATGGACTATAGTGTATTAGACAGAGAAGATATACAGGCCAGTCTCTACCATCACTATAATATCACTATACTTTATATGGACTGTAGTGTATTAGACAGAGAAGATATACAGGCCAGTCTCTACCATCACTATAATATCACTATACTTTATATGGACTGTAGTGTAGTAGACAGACTATATACAGGCCAGTCTATACCATCACTATAATATCACTATACTTTATATGGACTGTAGTGTATTAGACAGACTATATACAGGCAGGTCTCTACCATCACTATAATATCACTATACTTTATATGGACTGCAGTGTATTAGACAGACTATATACAGGCCAGTCTCTACCATCACTATAATATCACTATACTTTATATGGACTGCAGTGTATTAGACAGACTATATAAAGGCCAGTCTCTACCATCATTTTAATATCACTATACTTTATATGGACTGTAGTGTATAAGACAGACTATATACAGGCCAGTCTCTACCATCACTATAATATCACTATACTTTATATGGACTGTAGTGTATTAGACAGACTATATACAGGCCAGTCTCTACCATCACTATAATATCACTATACTTTATATGGACTGTAGTGTATTAGACAGACTATATACAGGCCAGTCTCTACCATCCCTATAATATCACTATACTTTATATGGACTGTAGTGTATAAGACAGACTATATACAGGCCAGTCTCTACCATCACTATAATATCACTATACTTTATATGGACTGTAGTGTATTAGACAGACTATATACAGTCCAGTCTCTACCATCACTATAATATCACTATACTTCATATGGACTGTAGTGTATAAGACAGACTATATACAGGCCAGTCTCTACCATCACTATAATATCACTATACTTTATATGGACTGTAGTGTATTAGACAGACGATATACAGGCCAGTCTATACCATCACTATAATATCACTATACTTTATATGGACTGTAGTGTATTAGACAGACTATATACAGGCCAGTCTCTACCATCACTATACTTTATATGGACTGTAGTGTATTAGACAGACTACATACAGGCCAGTCTCTACCATCACTATTATATCACTATACTTTATATGGACTGTAGTGTATTAGACAGACTATATACAGGCCAGTCTGTAGCATCACTAATATCACTATACTTTATATGGACTGTAGTGTATTAGACAAAGAAGATATACAGGCTAGTCTCTACCATCACTATAATATCACTATACTTTATATGGACTGTAGTGTATTAGACAGACTATATACAGGCCAGTCTCTACCATCACTATAATATCACTATACTTTATATGGACTGTAGTGTATTAGACAGACTATATACAGGCCAGTCTATACCATCACTATAATATCACTATACTTTATATGGACTGTAGTGTATTAGACAGACTATATACAGGCCAGTCTCTACCATCACTATAATATCACTATACTTTATATGGACTGTAGTGTATTAGACAGACTATATACAGGCCAGTCTATACCATCACTATAATATCACTATACTTTATATGGACTGTAGTGTATTAGACAGACTATATACAGGCCAGTCTATACCATCACTATAATATCACTATACTTTATATGGACTGTAGTGTATTAGACAGACTATATACAGGCCAGTCTCTACCATCACTATAATATCACTATACTTTATATGGACTGTAGTGTATTAGACAGACTATATACAGGCCAGTCTCTACCATCACTATAATATCACTATACTTTATATGGACTGTAGTGTATTAGACAGACTATATACAGGCCAGTCTCTACCATCACTATAATATCACTATACTTTATATGGACTGTAGTGTATTAGACAGACTATATACAGGCCAGTCTATACCATCACTATAATATCACTATACTTTATATGGACTGTAGTGTATTAGACAGACTATATACAGGCCAGTCTCTATGTCACAGCGTGGAAAAGCAGGAACCAAAAGGCGGAGGCGGTGTTTGAAAAACCAAAGTTTTAATTAACAAAAAGATACTGGTAACATCAGGCTCTAAACGTAATGTACGAAATAAGGTAACAGAACTAAACAGTTCTCTTAATGTCAAAATGCCGCACACACGCGTAACACCAAACAATACTGGACAAGGACACAGAGTAATGAGGAGGCTTATATACACACACATGGCAATCAGCACATGAGGCACAGGTGTGCACAATAGGCCAAGACAGTCCAGGGATGCGTTCGTGTGCAGTGGGATTTTGGACAATGGCAGCTAGAAGACCGGCGACGAAGAGAGATGACGCTGGGACACCTCTGCCAGGGGCGTGGTCCCAGATGGAATTGTGACACTCTACCATCACTATAATATCACTATACTTTATATGGACTGTAGTGTATTAGACAGACTATACACAGGCCAGTCTCTACCATCACTATAATATCACTATACTTTATATGGACTGTAGTGTATTAGACAGACTATATACAGGCCAGTCTATATCATCACTATTATATCACAATACTTTATATGGACTGTAGTGTATTAGACAGACTATATACAGGCCAGTCTCTACCATCACTATAATATCACTATACTTTATATGGACTGTAGTGTATTAGACAGACTATATACAGGCCAGTCTCTACCATCACTATAATATCACTATACTTTATATGGACTGTAGTGTATTAGACAGACTATATACAGGCCAGTCTATATCATCACTATTATATCACAATACTTTATATGGACTGTAGTGTATTAGACAGACTATATACAGGCCAGTCTCTACCATCACTATAATATCACTATACTTTATATGGACTGTAGTGTATTAGACAGACTATATACAGGCCAGTCTCTACCATCACTATAATATCACTATACTTTATATGGACTGTAGTGTATTAGACAGACTATATACAGGCCAGTCTATATCATCACTATTATATCACAATACTTTATATGGACTGTAGTGTATTAGACAGACTATATACAGGCCAGTCTCTACCATCACTATAATATCACTATACTTTATATGGACTGTAGTGTATTAGACAGACTATATACAGGCCAGTCTCTACCATCACTATAATATCACTATACTTTATATGGACTGTAGTGTATTAGACAGACTATATACAGGCCAGTCTCTACCATCACTATAATATCACTATACTTTATATGGACTGTAGTGTATTAGACAGACTATATACAGGCCAGTCTCTACCATCACTATAATATCACTATACTTTATATGGACTGTAGTGTATTAGACAGACTATATACAGGCCAGTCTCTACCATCACTATAATATCACTATACTTTATATGGACTGTATTGTATTAGACAGACTACATACAGGGCAGTCTCTACTATCACTATAATATCACTATACGTTATATGGACTGTAGTGTATTAGACAGACTATATACAGGCCAGTCTCTACCATCACTATAATATCACTATACTTTATATGGACTGTAGTGTATTAGACAGACTATATACAGGCCAGTCTCTACCATCACTATAATATCACTATACTTTATATGGACTGTAGTGTATTAGACAGACTACATACAGGGCAGTCTCTACCATCACTATAATATCACTATACGTTATATGGACTGTATTGTATTAGACAGACTATATACAGGCCAGTCTCTACCATCACTATAATATCACTATACGTTATATGGACTGTAGTGTATTAGACAGACTATATACAGGCCAGTCTCTACCATCACTGTAATATCACTATACTTCACATGTTGAGTTTTCCAAACTTGACTTTACATAGATAAGTCATGATACCGTCCCGGTGCTTTTTGTAGTGCATTTATTAGAACTCACTAATATCTATCTATATCTCAACTCCCCAAACAGGCATAACCCATCCACTTTTTCACTCATTTTAATCAATTTATTCTCTCACTATATAGCGTCTCCAGTCCCTTGTACCCAGTGTGGAGGAACTTGCGCTAATCCGGGCAGCACAGGCTAAAGACCCAAACTCGCCCCTGGCTGCGGCTGAGCTTTGTCTCCTCACTCTTGGAGAGATTTCTCACCTGGGCCCCAGGCTCCAACTCTGGGCCTTCGTCCTGGACTATGACAGTCTGGAAAAGGTGGGTGTCCATGTTATGTATGTAATGCTTTAGGGATGCATTATAATGTATAATACAGTCACCTGGTATGTATGTAATGATGTAGGGATGCATTATATTGTATAATACAGTCACCTGGTATGTATGTAATGCTGTAGGGATGCATTATAATGTATATTACAGTCACCTGGTATGTATGTAATGCTGTAGGGATGCATTATAATGTATAATACAGTCACCTGGTATGTATGTAATATTGTAGGGATGCATTATAATGTATAATACAGTCACCTGGTATGTATGTAATGCTGTAGGGATGCATTATAATGTATAATACAGTCACCTGGTATGTATGTAATGCTGTAGGGATGCATTATAATGTATAATACAGTCACCTGGTATGTATGTAATGCTGTATGGATGCATTATAATGTATAATACAGTCACCTGGTATGTATGTAATATTGTAGGGATGCATTATAATGTATAATACAGTCACCTGGTATGTATGTAATATTGTAGGGATGCATTATAATGTATAATACAGTCACCTGGTATGTATGTAATGCTGTAGGGATGCATTATAATGTATAATACAGTCACCTGGTATGTATGTAATGCTGTAGGGATGCATTATAATGTATATTACAGTCACCTGGTATGTATGTAATGCTGTATGGATGCATTATAATGTATAATACAGTCACCTGGTATGTATGTAATGCTGTAGGGATGCATTATAATGTATAATACAGTCACCTGGTATGTATGTAATGCTGTAGGGATGCATTATAATATATAATACAGTCACCTGGTATGTATGTAATATTGTAGGGATGCATTATAATGTATAATACAGTCACCTGGTATGTATGTAATATTGTAGGGATGCATTATAATGTATAATACAGTCACCTGGTATGTATGTAATATTGTAGGGATGCATTATAATGTATAATACAGTCACCTGGTATGTATGTAATGCTGTAGGGATGCATTATAATGTATAATACAGTCACCTGGTATGTATGTAATGCTGTAGGGATGCATTATAATATATAATACAGTCACCTGGTATGTATGTAATGCTGTAGGGATGCATTATAATATATAATACAGTCACCTGGTATGTATGTAATGCTGTAGGGATGCATTATAATATATAATACAGTCACCTGGTATGTATGTAATGATGTAGGGATGCATTATAATATATAATACAGTCACCTGGTATGTATGTAATATTGTAGGGATGCATTATAATGTATAATACAGTCACCTGGTATGTATGTAATGCTGTAGGGATGCATTATAATGTATAATACAGTCACCTGGTATGTATGTAATATTGTAGGGATGCATTATAATGTATAATACAGTCACCTGGTATGTATGTAATGCTGTAGGGATGCATTATAATGTATAATACAGTCACCTGGTATGTATGTAATGCTGTAGGGATGCATTATAATGTATAATACAGTCACCTGGTATGTATGTAATATTGTAGGGATGCATTATAATATAAAATACAGTCACCTGGTATGTATGTAATATTGTAGGGATGCATTATAATGTATAATACAGTCACCTGGTATGTATGTTAGTTACTGGTCATATGCTCAGACTGCTACCTGACTAAAATACAACCCTATTCTATTAGCACCTGTTAGAAACTGCTGTTGTGAATTCTAGTTATAATACTCTTCTTATTTGTAGGTATGTGTTGCCTACCAATGGCATGTGTTATGTGTTTAAACAGGAAATTGCTGAGCCACTTTTTCACTTAAAACTTGCCATGGAGCAATTGGCTGGCAGTCAGACTTTCAGATGCATCCTGGCCACAGTGCTAGCCATTGGTAATTTCCTCAATGGATGCAAGGTAAATATCCACACAATGGCAAACTCACATTTCTACAACTTTAACATCTGGTTGGCAAAAGCTAAAAAGACAGACTCTCTTACCCCTCTCTCTCTCTCTCTCTCTCCCTCTCTCTGTCCCTCTCTCTAATCCCGGTTTTCTCTCTCTCTCTCTGTTTATCTCTTTCACTCACTCCCTCCCTCTCTCCCTCTCTCTCTCTCTAGGCCCGTGGTTTTGAGTTGAGTTATCTGGGGAAACTCTCTCAGGTGAGAGACACACACTCCCGTCAGCCTCTACTGCACCATGTGTGTGTTCTAATGTTGCAGCTTTACCCACAATCCACTGACCTGTACTCTGACATCACCTCTGTCACCCGCACAAGCAAGGTAGGAAGTGTGTGTGTGTGTGTGTGTCTGTCTGTCTGTCTGTCTGTCTGTGTGTGTGTGTGTGTGTGTGTGTGTGTATTATTATTTACCTGTGTCACATTTCCAACCTGTTTCCATAGAGTAACTATGCTCAGGTTCAGTCCAGTCTCTCCCAACTTGAGGTCCTTTGTAAGACATCGTGGGATCAACTGAGTCTATTGGACAGGACCAATGAGAAGAAGACAGGAGGGCAAGTCAAAAGGCTGGACCGGGAGAGCACCTTACGTCAGCAGTTACCTCAGTTCCTGAAGGACTGTGACGATAGGCTGAAAGTCCTGCGGGCTGTCAATCGCAGGGTTATAAACAGGTAATGTCTAAATAGTGTCTTGTTATTCAGTTGTACAATCATTTACCTTACAGTCAACTAAAGTAAGTAGCTTGTGAACTACATAAGATTAGTTTAGTTTATCTGTAATAAATAGCAACAACACATTCAGATTGTTCTTTGTAATTGTCTACCTCTCACCCTCTCACCCTCTCTACCTCTCCCTCTCTATCTATCTCTCTCCCTCTCTCTCCCTCTCACTTTCTCCTAAAGGTTCCACTCATTCCTCCTGTTTCTGGGTTACTCTCATGCAATGGTGAGAGACACGAACGCAGAGGATTTCTGTAAAACAGTCAGTGACTTCTCTCTGGAGTACAGAACTACCCGCTTGGCCATCCTGGAAAAGAGGGAGACGGAGCGAGAGAAAAGAGAGAACGTCTCATCACGTACACCCAGAAACAAACACAATCACCAGCACCCGAACACACCTCGTCAGGTAGAGACAGAGGAGAGAACCAGAAGAACGAAGGAACCTGATAACGTCTGGGAACTGGGATGAACTTAACATTTATGATGAATTAAACATAAAGAAATATCTCAAATTACAAAGGGCTAACCTGAACTTGTATATGGTGTATATGACAGAATTAATGTTTAATTAAGATGGTGTTTTACATGAAAACACATTGGAAGTTGTAAAATTATGTACACATTTTATTATTTTGTATTTTCTAAATGTTCAATGTTAATTTCACAGGAGAGCTTTGAGCAGCAAAAACTAGAGGAAGTCTTGCAGAAACCTGAATCTGCCTTCCAGTTTGATTCTACCCTGGCACGCCACCGCAGGAAACAAACTGATATCAAAGGTAACCCACACATGCAAACATAAACTCTGATATCAAAGGTAACCTTCACATGCAAACATAAACTCTGATATCAAAGGTAACCTTCACATGCAAACATAAACTCTGATATCAAAGGTAACCTACACATGCAAACATAAACTCTAACAACCACATGCTTGCACAAACACATACCTTAACTCTGTTTTTATGTTTCAGGTCCACTGTCCCAGAGGCTGAGATGGTGACAAATGATGTGTGTTTTTCTGTGTTTGTCTGCTGTGTATTACTATATGTGTGAGTGCAGTAATCCATGGCAAATTAGAAAAGTGTGGACAATAATTTACCGTTTTATGGTTGAGAGTTAGGGTAAGGTTAGAGATATGTTGAAGTTTAAGGTTACGTTTAGGGATAAGGTCTAGCATTAAGGGTTACATTTAGATTAATATATCTTTTGGGGGTTGAGAGAATTAAGTTTTGGTTAGTGTTAAATTCTGCTTTGCTGCAGTTTTAGAGACAATAAATAATTAAATGGTAATCCATTTTGCTCAAACAGTATTCACAATTACAATAATATGTGTATGTGTGTGTATGTGTCACCTGTCCTGTGGTTTTTGTTCACGTTTTTTTATTATTACCACACAAGTGACATCGATTTGCTTGTATAACACTGCCATTTAGTCAAACAATAGCACACTGAATTAAGTTTCGTATCTTTAGTGAGACAACATTGGTAATGAGACAATTCAGTAAATAAAGCATGTTTTCCAAGGCACTTGAGTTTGCATTGTTACAGAGAGATGGTGAAGACGTCACCTGGTGGGCGGGGTTTAGCCGCACACCCACCAATAGTGAGGACGTTTGCCACATTGGACCGCGTTCATCCAATAATATCCCAGCATTTGGTTCAGACGTGCCGTACGTGGTTCAGACGTGCCGTACGTGGTGTGTGTACTTCCCTGTCCGGGCGCCATTTTGTGATAAGCGGCTCTAGGTTGTCCAGTATCATCCTACTGAATATCTGCCTACTGAGTTGGAAACGGATCATTACAACCAATAACACTACGGAGAATTTTACATTTTTAAATAATTAAACTCCTGGTGAGTATTTTGAATCAAGAGGTTTTTTCTAATTTTTATTTTTCCTGCCGTTGAGCTGATCTCTTTGGGACTTTTATTTTGTTCTTTTTATTTTTCTGCCTGGTATTCTGCATCTGTGTTGGGTTTGGTGGCGCACGTCACCACTGGTGTCTATATGGCTTCCACAGCGATATTTTTGGCTTTATTTTTCAAATTGAGACTTTTTAACTTTAATTTTTCCGTGTTTAGATTGCGAGCAGTGTGTGTTTGTGTGTTTATGGTCGTGTTTTTAAGAAAGAAAGATCGAAGATGGTTTCCAATAACACATTGTGATATATGGTGAACATGGTCGCTGTTTCTTTTTCTGGATATCCGTTTTTAAGGGTTTTACGCAGATATTTAGCACACCTGTAATTATATTTAGGTTGTTGAAGTCGACTGCACAGGGATGTTTTCTGGTTTTCTTTTTGCCGTTGGTATTTTTGAGGTTCGCAGTGCTTTCTGCAGTAGCCCTATTTCTGGATGACGTAATTTTGGAGGAAATCGTTTTTTTCTCTATGAAGAGTGAAGGTGGTCGTTTACACTGGAATACACTACTGTGTTTTTGTGCAAAGACACTGACCATATATATACTGCCTCTGCATTGCATGTTGTGATATATGAATAATCATTAAAGTATTATGCAGAATGAGAAATACATGCAAGTTGTGCTGTTTATTGATTATTCTTCATTTGTGTATGGCGCAGTGTGGTTGTGGTAAGACCACTGGTACGTAAGACCACTGGTACGTAAGACCACTGGTACGTAAGACCACTGGTACGTAAGACCACTGGTACGTAAGACCACTGGTACGTAAGACCACTGGTAGGCTGGGTGCTAGGCTTAACATTGAACAAATCCTCTAGGAAATCTCATGTGCTTAAGACCGTATTAGAATGCTTTGATTATGTTAACATATTCTGTGTTAGTATGTCTAGTGGACTGGGTTTAGTTTTCATGGCTGCAATCTGATGTTTTTTGGATACTTTTGTTTTTGTAGGCTTGTTCAATCTTACATTTAGAAGACTGTGTTGACTGTGTCCCAATTTCCTCTAAATGTTCTTCCCCATATTTCTTGGTTGATTATCAACTAAATGGCCTGGATCGTTGAGGCACTGTTTAAGTCATAATCAAGGCCTGTACTCAAAAAGTGTCTCAGACAAAGGCTACAGCCTTACATAATTCCTGGATCAGCACTCCTACTCCAAGATCCTTTGTAAATAATATTTGATCTGTCCCAACATTATTTTAAATAATCTAATGCTCCTGTCCTTATATCTCCCATTGACTGATAGCCATTGTGACAGAAACACAAACACTAAATCGTTGTTGTGTTATTAAATCTCCCAGAAGCATAGCTTCTAATATGGGCTTTCATTCAATATTCAACACTGCAGAGTTTCTAATGACATTTTTTTGTTTCCCTTTTGTAGTTTTTGAGGAATCTCTTTTTTGAGCAACAGCAAATCGTAAGTTGGTCTCCCGTTTTTTTTTTTCACCACGTTGTTTGGCATCAATTTTGAATCCAGTTAAATTTTTTTGTTCCTGCCTTTTGAACAAAAGTCCCACCCCATTAAAACTCCCGTAGCAAGTAGGCATAGAGTTCTGCTGCTTTCATGTTGTGCTAATTACAACAGATCTATATTTTTGTAGCATAGTAGCGTTTATGTCCAAACTAACCAAATGAATGAATGACATGACGGGTCTAAAATGGTGACAGGCAACCATCAGAACAGTTGGTCAGAAACAAACACACAAAATCATACCAGGAGTTGCGAAACATAGACGTGCTGTAATACTTGTTAACTGGAAACCCAGTATATATCCTATGAACCTTCTCTACTTGATTTCTTATTCACGGACTCAATATCTTACACACTTTTGGAGAACATAGTAATTTACTGATATAATGCTGTGAATCTTCAGGATGGTGTACATTTGCAGTAGTGAAGTCATGAATTCCAGTTGGATGCATTTTGTGCTTTGAAACCTGCAACTTGATAACAGCCAACTAGGAGCATGAACATCAATTACATGTGCTTGGAAATCTTGTTCTTATCAATAGTTTTATTGAGGTTATTTTTTGTCAGAGGTGAGCGTCTGGGGGAAGTCTAAACTCAGTGTTACATGAGTTTATCTCTAAATAATTAACCATTGGTAAGGAGTTCAGGTGGATTTGTAATTTCCCAGTCGTATATGGTAAATAAATACCACTTTCCCTCTTGGTTATAAAAGGGTTATTAATAATTGTAAAACTTATACCAACATTCATGCTTGTGCCTACCAATTTTTACTTGTCAACTAGCCAGAAAGGGATTTTTTGTAGCCACATCAATACTAAAACGCCTATTACGCTTTTGAGTTCTACTCATGTAAGGTTATAACTACTATTATACTCTTATATTGTAGAGTTTACTCCTACACATGTGAGGTTATAACTACTATTATACTCTTATATTTTATAGTTTACTCCTACTCATGTGAGGTTATAACTACTATTATAGTCTTATATTTTAGAGTTTACTCCTACACATGTGAGGTTATAACTACTATTATACTCTTATATTTTAGAGTTTACTCCAATTCATGTGAGGTTATAACTACTATTATACTCTTATATTTGAAAGTTTACTCCTACTCATGTGAGGTTATAATTACTATTATACTCTTATATTTTATAGTTTACTCCTACTCATGTGCGGTTATAATTACTATTATACTCTTATATTTTATAGTTTACTCCTACACATGTGAGGTTATAACTACTATTATACTCTTATATTTTAGAGTTTACTCCTACACATGTGAGGTTATAACTACTATTATACTCTTATATTTTAGAGTTTACTCCTACACATGTGAGGTTATAACTACTATTATACTCTTATATTTTAGAGTTTACTCCTACACATGTGAGGTTATAACTACTATTATACTCTTGTATTTGAGAGTTTACTCCTACACATGTGAGGTTATAAACTATTATACTCTTATATTTTAGAGTTTACTCCTACACATGTGAGGTTATAACTACTATTATACTCTTATATTTTAGAGTTTACTCCTGTTCATGTGAGGTTATAACTACTATTATACTCTTATATTTTAGAGTTTACTCCTGTTCATGTGAGGTTATAACTACTATTATAATCTTACATTTTAGAGTTTACTCCTCTTCATGTGAGGTTATAACTACTATTATACTCTTATATTTTAGAGTTTACTCCTACACATGTGAGGTTATAAACTATTATACTCTTATATTTTAGAGTTTACTCCTACACATGTGAGGTTATAACTACTATTATACTCTTATATTTTAGAGTTTACTCCTACTCATGTGCGGTTATAATTACTATTATACTCTTATATTTTATAGTTTACTCCTACTCATTTGAGGTTATAACTACTATTATACTCTTATATTTTAGAGTTTACTCCTACACATGTGAGGTTATAACTACTATTATAGTCTTATATTTT
Source organism: Dallia pectoralis (assembly GCA_029465975.1). Taxonomy (NCBI): domain Eukaryota; kingdom Metazoa; phylum Chordata; class Actinopteri; order Esociformes; family Umbridae; genus Dallia; species Dallia pectoralis. Next base: position 990,657 of record CM055735.1, on the reverse strand, counting down.
AGAGTTTACTCCTACACGTGAGGTTATATTTTAGAGTTTACTCCTACTACTATTATATACTCTTATATTTTAGAGTTTACTCCTACTCATGTGAGGTTATAACTACTATTATACTCTTATATTTTAGAGTTTACTCCTAC